>OX388320.1:11616654-12216654 GCA_947579605.1 Athripsodes cinereus | reverse complement strand
AATAGGTACTACAAAAATCCAATAGGTGTACTACAACAGCTAAATTTTGTTAATAATATAGTTTTTAATAAGTAAGAAAAAATGGCAAAGAAGTTGTTCTTGATCAATTAAAAACGTGTCCATTAGAAAAGTAACAATATATGAATCACTCGCAAACGAGTGGATGGCCTTGAGAAGAATAGAATAGAATAGGTTTGGATGCAAAATGAACGCCACCCTTGAATAATAATAATAATAATAAAGACAATTTATATTTGGCGCCGTTTAACGATCCGTGACCATCTCAAGGGAGCCATGACTTTTCTTGAAAAGCAGTGTTTTCAGCTTACTCCTGAACGTTGCAGTGGGCTGGTTTAGGCAGTCGAAGAAACGTAAAACGGCCTCGAAAGAATCCTATCGTCAAACATTATCAAAATAGTTTACAGTTATTAGACTCTTTACGTCATGCACGATTTGAGCTTTAAGGATTAAGTAGGTACATGATGAATTTGTGGGAAGCAAAAAATGTATCTATTTTTATAACCACGACATCTCCCATAGAGCGGTAGCGAGTTAACCAATTGCATACAGACATACAAGTAATATAAAAAAAATATCCGAGGACGTAAATTCTTCCTTAACTGAAACAGACAGATGTGAGCTCAGACAGGTAGATAGTAAGCTCAAAATATTGTCATCAAGCCATCGACCATCAATAATATAATTTATTAGTCAAATATTCCCCGTAGACAAGCACCTGGAACCAGGATGATTTGATATCAAGCGATAATAGTAATGATATTAAATAAGGGACATTTATGTTTGTGTCCTATAATATCGCCTATGTATTATTAAATGATATTTTGAATAGGTATAGGTATTGTATAATATAGGATTAATAAATTAATTTATAACCCATCATATTCGATACGACATTTTATTGTATTGTAAATCGGTTACTTTGGTGTCATGTGTGAATTATGATGTAAAATACATACACTTATATATTAAAAATATTTTGATTTTGCTATTTTAAATTTAACCCTTCACATCATATTGTAAGTAAAGATGTACTTGTTTGTTATATTATATCTGCAAAATATAATATTTTTATTTCAGTGTGTTTGTTTGTTTTCCTGTTCGATTCAATCGCTTTTTTAAAAATATTATTTACTACTACTATTATATCATGACGTCATATCCCACAAATGGAGTAGCCAGCGTAACAACTACAAGTAATAATGCATATCATTCTCTCCATGCTATTTAAAAAAAAAAATATTCAGAATGGACAACATGCCTCATCGCTGAATCTTAGATGTTGATCGTCTTATACTTGAGGTTTTACAAACACCTGCCTTTTACACGACACTCCAAAACTTACAAAAAAGGGTGAAACATCTATTTTTTAGCGGAGACTCTGCGGGATAAGTGGCATACCACATGATAAAACTACATGCTCGTCTTTCGTACATAAAGCTATGTTTAATTTATAAAACTACAAAGAACAAATGATAAAAAATAAATAATTACTCTCACATTTCTTTGTAAATTATGTATTTTGATATTTGATTAGAAATATCCAACTAAAAAAGAGATTTCTAAATATTTATCCTGATAAGCATGTTTCCTACTTTTTTTAAGATAGTATTCATAATTATTGAAATGGGAATTCAAATAAAACAAAAAAAAGAGTGTCTCTCATAACGGCTCTTAAAGGGTTACATTTTAGCAAATATATACTTTTTATTTCCGTGGGGTCAACATGTTGTCCTTGTGTGGAACGGAAATTATCCAGTAACCCTTTCAGTACCCGGAACATGACAGGGTGAATGGAGTAAGTTTTTTTTTTTTAAATATATTATCATTGTTTGCAGTGCCTTTTATAAAAGTCAACTCTGATGGGACAGTTATGGATTAATGTTTTTTTTTCTATACTCTTTTTTTATTATTCATTTTATCATAAATATTTTTATGAGGGGGACAAATTTTTGTTAACGAGGAGCCAACATGACATCTGCATATGGTGACTTATATCTATATTTTTTGTTTATATCTGCGTTGCGTTGATTAGTAAAAAAATAGGAAGGAAAAGTTTTTAATTTTTCTCCATAAATTGCAAAGTCACATTATTCGCTACGCTTTTAAAATATTAAATAATAGATCACAGAATAAAAATTAAACTATCCCTGATACGAAAAACAATATATATGATACAAGATAAAATTGAAAATGAATAAAGCTATTTTTCTGTAGGTTTACTGGCTTGCTGAATTTATCATTATTAGACATTTTGAAAGAGAAGTTGTGCCATAGGTATTTACAATTAAATATTATTTTGAAAAAAATTGAATTTATATTGGGACTAGTACAAAATGTGCTGGTTACAAAGTTTTAATAATTTAGCATAATATATATAGTAAAAAAATAAACCATAAAATTGTATCTAAATGTAATATGAACAATGCATATTGCAAACTGGTGTATCTTTCATTAGAATTTTTTGCTTGTTTGAAAATATTTTTTATTTTATCATTGTCATAAATACAAAGTTGAGTAATGGGGTGAAAATTATTCTGACCCCTCAAAAACAAAAAAAAACCTCCCTCGTTGGTTCTGTGGTAAATCAACAACCCTTATGCAGATTAGGTTACAATTTCCTATTGTTTTTTTTTTGTAATGGATGAGACGTTTATAAAAAATTGTACGGGTTATTTTTTTATATTATAAACAAAAACACAATTGTAAAAAACAAATATGATATTTAATATATTATTTTAGTGTCGCTTAGATCATTTGTTTGTTATTTACTTTGCATGTTATTAAAATGCATTAAACTCTGCTTCTGATATTTCATTGTGTAAATTATTTTTAACAAATAGTATGCATTAGACTATAAATTAAAATAATGCGTGGATTCAAATGACTATAATGATCATAAAATTACTCGAAGATTTATGTGATTAAATGTGTTACCACACATACTTTTAATAACCATATAATAATTAGTATAACATAAAGATTATATATGTTAATTTGGTATTAGGGTAATCAGTGTCAATTTCCTAATTCCTACGTTTGTAGAATTACTTGAGAACATTTGAGATTTCAACATTTGATTCAGGCCACCCCCTTGACATTGTGAAAACTATAATTAAGTCACGATATTGCCTCTCATTGTGATGCCTTTTTTATCGCACAGAGAGGATTTTTCGTATTTCATATATTTGCAATAAACTTTCTGGTCATCTTACTGTGAATGTGATTAATAACATTACACATAATTAATGTGAAGTGAAAAATATTTTAAGTCTTTAACCATGTATAGATACATAACTTAGTATGTTTTTATTTATGTTTTGGTACTTATTTTATGTCATTCTTGTCCTATTTTTCACTTCTATATTTAATTACATATTTGAAAAAGCGTCTTTCACAGACATTATTGTATAATTATGTATTTTAAAAAAGTTTTTTGGGTACTATACTTACAGTAGTTTTGAAAAAGGCTTTTTAGTTGTTTTTAAAAAGCCGTTAGTTTCAGTCCGACATTTCGTGTAGAATTCAACCTGACATCATCTCGGGCGTTGAGGGGAGGTGGCAATCTTGTGAATACGATTTTGGTTTAAAGGTGCAGATAAATAGGACTCAATAAATTTATGTACTCGAAATTTCACTATTTCATTCTAACTATATGAAGTGCGTTTACGAGACATATAACTTCAAATATTCGTTTTTTGGGTACAATGAAAAGCAGAAAATTTTATTTAATATAAGTATAATTTAATACTATAGTTATAAAAAATGAAGCAGAATTTAGTAATTTAATTATTTCGCTTGTATGAAATCGCCGAAACGCATTAACAGATCATACTCAGGACAATGTAAGATAACAACTACTATAGAAACCATGAGAAAAAAAATAGATAAGTAAGTATAAAACTTTTCAATCACCCTTAGATCTTCGTGGATCCTGCGTGAGAAAAAATAAAAAATAAAATCACACTCGTATATGCATTTCAATTAATGTAAAAAAACGAACTGCTATTGTTGTTTAAAAAATATGCAATGAAAAAATGATACCAGGGAGACATGAAAGAAAGGAATAGTTACGCAGGATGTTACCACCCTAAGATAGTCAGATAGTAATAGTGAAGAGTACCTACCTACCATAAAGATGTATTATCTTATTGAATGATACAATGGACGTACATGTAAAATCTGCGATCCTGATATGCAATTATAATAATATATTATTATTTACCTGAATTTTTTGATAATATAAAAAGCGGAAATAAATCATGTTCTATGATTTTTCTATACTTAGTAGATACTTCCCGTATCCTCTTATGGTTTTTGTACACCTGTATATAGTATTATTTTTTTGTTTAGATACTTGAAAAATATTAGGTATCACAATACTATCAATTGCACAATAATTATTTTTCTATAATATTTTGATACGCCTTTACTATTGACGATTACTATTGACTGTTGTGGGAATATTTTTATTACAATTAGTATATCAAAAGTTGTTTAATGGTCAAAATTGTTATCTCAATTGAAGGGGACTTTCGGTTTCCCAAGACAAACGAAAGAAAAATAACAATCAAAAAATTTATAATTTTATGAAATAAAATTCGGTCATGAAGAAGTGTTCACGATTTTGGCAGATTGGTAAAACTTCCAGTTATTTATGAAAATTTAGTATAGAATTCTTTCATTCGTCGAGTACTTTACAGCTTTTTGTGGTTTCCGAATTATCTAAAATTACTGCTAGTAAAATTCAAATACCAACTTCTTTCAGAAAGAATTGCAAATCATATTTAAATAGTTCCTTTGTTCCATTTTCAAACGTAGCGGTATTTTAAAAAACGGTTTTTCATATCGCATATGATATTTTTTATGGAAGATCCTTTCTCACGCAGATTCTGGTTCCCAGATGCCGTTTGTCTAGAGATGTCCTCTATTATTTTTTTAGGGGGACACAAACAAAAAAAAGCTCCGTAGTAAAATAATTTCTATTAGCATAACTGTATCATTACCGGGAGTAGCTTTTTATTATACAAATAATATATGATGTAGGTATTTTTATTATTATTATTATTCTTTTTGTTATTATATTTTAATAAAAAACAATCTAGGGTGCGTCTTAAAAAATCACCCTAGGCAAATAAATATATGGATGTTAGTTAGTTAAAATATTTTTGATCGGTAAGAACTTTGTAATTTAGTATAGGTATTATAAGCATAGATTTATTTAAAAGGCGTGGAGCACCCAGCAAAGAATAGAACTTCCACTATTTTTCATAAGTTTTCGAGTGTTCTGTAAAATGCAGAAGTTCGAAAAAATACATTTTACATCCTAGACTCAGCGATGAGATAATATGCCACCCATCTTGATTGTCGTCATTTTTTTTTGCACAGAGAAGACAACTTGCATTTGTGGGATATGCAATGATGGAATAGTATAGAATAGTAATAAATGTATACTGTGCACTTTCTATTCATACAATTCGTTCACAATTTATCCAATATTTCAAACATATTATATTGGTACTTTTATTCAAATTCTGTATTTCGATGTACAAAGAAATGTACCTATAAAGCGCTTATTAATTTTAAAATATAAGTGTTTAATTTTCTTCTTATATTTTTACCCTTGTCCCTGTGCACTGGATAAAAATCAGCTCCTTCCATTCAGAACGTGTTAATTAACATACATATTATAGAAATGGCATAATATGAAAAATGCCTATCCGGGCTTTTTGAAAAATTACGCACGAATGAATACTTCTCATTGGACATTATCAAGTTATGACCCTACCAGGATCATCTTCATTCCCAAATCACAGAGACTAGGGATCTTTATTTTGTAACACGTTCACATTTCATACCACATATCGTTGCCGTGGATGTGAAGTGATCTAACCCACAAGACAGACATTTCGAGAAAAAGGATGATGAAGTTATGCTGTCGCATCCGCCAATACTAATCTGACTATAACTAAGTTATTTTTGCATAGATTTCGCTAAAAATTTTACACAATATTCCTGATCACATATTTCACTAATATAAATAACAAAATATTAAAGAATTTTTATATTTTAGAAGTAAACACGAATTTATCACTTGGGTTATTTCACCACTAGCTGAGAAAGATCCAACTGTAGAAAAGTTGTTGAAAAATTACGCGCTATGCGGCTTGGATATTTTCACTTCTATAATTTAATTGAACTATTTGTTCCTATATGCATTAGTGAAATGCTCTAACACACACTTGAAATGATGTAAAAACACTTAACATCTCTTCAAAATCTTCCAAAAATGCCCTTTAGGAATATCAAATCACTTATTTCTCTTCACCACTATGTTCTCCGTGGTTTTCTGAACAAAACTGCATACTTAACTCATTTTTCAAAAAAGTGTGGCTTGGATCACTTCACCTCCACGGCAACGATATATTTTCCAATATCCTCCTAAAAGAATATTGTCGAAGCTTAGTATCTTATGCTACCGACTCTAAGATGCTACGACTTTACGTAAGTACTAAACCTACATAATATTTGAATACTGTTTTTTGTGGAACCTGAAAACGTTTTATGATAATAAATATTAGGAAAATGAACGTATATAATTACACAAAGGTAATAAACACGATGTAGGTATTTGAAAATAAAACATATGTCACAAATAATGTAGTGACTAATTAAATAATATGTGATTAGATTTGCTAATTTACTTTGACCCTGAATTGTAATTAATTACATTGGCTTGTTTAATTATTTAAACAACTGTTAAAAATTACTCGTTGTATAATAAAACAAAATGTTTTAAAACAGCGAATTAGCTGGCCATTTTCCATTTTATTAATTTTATTGTCTTTTAAAGACTAGCATAGATGTATAATTATGTTTTTGGCGTTCTATTCAACGCAATTTTTTATTTATTTATTTTTTACTAATTATTAGTGTGTAATTGTTTACTTACCTTTATATCCTCTATACTCGCATCTAGTAAAATTGATAAATACCGAGATATGTACTGAGCGCGTTCCGTTATTTATAAAAATTAGTAAGCGAAACACAAAAGGCAGTATATTTAACTGTTTTTTTTTATGAAATCGGTTAATTAACTAATTTAGGACTTAATTATTTTTTTAATAAAACATATATAAGTGTATACCTACTTAAATGAATTTATTAAAATTAGTCAAATATAAAGATTTTATATTAAAAATGGCATTAAGTGAATTGAAATATAATATGATTATAAACGAAATGAAATTATACAGCTACATGGACTGCATAATACCTATTATAATATAATTATATAGGATAGGTACTGACACATTTGAATCCAAAGATGAGAATAACGAAAAATCAACAAATTCATATTTTATATTTCGACAATAGTGGTTAGTATTGTTAGTATTATTTGTTAATTTGAATGTACCAATATCATTTAGATTAATGTCAACATTACTAATTCTGTATTTGACAACTTGTTCGTATACTCACGCTACAAGCTTTGTTACACTTATTTAAAAATGCATACATACCCATTCTTCCAAGTATTCATGTTTATTTCCTTGATAACACAATAAAGGAAACACCTGATACGTTTGTCCGGTCTGTTTATTTGAATAATACATAATAAAATTGTATTAATATATGCAGCACCAAAAAAAAACAATATGGTTCTCTGTTTGAAACGATGTTATTATCATCAAATGTGTGTATATATACCATACTATACCATCACGGCATATCCCACAAGTGGGGTAGCCAGCAGACCAGACCAGCAGTGTGTATATACAATACATACATATCTCAAGGAACATTTTTTTAACAGAGACGTCGACTTGAAATACTTGAATTAAGTTATTTCAAATGTGGGCATCCTGTGGAGACTCCACTAAAGAATAAGTCTCCCTCTCTTTCTTTAAGTTTTCGAGTGTCTTGTAAAAGTCATTATACAAGATTCATATCTTAATTTGGGACTAGCTCGGTCTGTGTGAATTGTCTGTACATATGTTATGTTATGTTATGTTATGTTATGTTATTCTATAAACATCTCGTATAAGATATTTAACATATTCAATTGAGCGATGAGATATGTCATCCATCCTGAATGTCTCATAACTTGTATTGGCACGGAGAAGACAACTTGGATGTTTATTACATGCAGTTAGTCTGCCGACCACCCCGATTGTGGAACATATCGTGATGGTGTGTGTGCAAACGTAATATCTGCATATAAAAACTTCATATATTATATTATGTTCTGATACCTCGTATTTATTCGATCTTGGATTCGAATACATTCTCTACTGACTTGCCTCGCCTTCATAGCACAAATATATTTAATAGGTTTACTTGAGAGGTTTTTTGCACCTATTCGATTTTCAGCATCAATTCATCATCATCATCATCATCGCCCTCAACGCTCCTCTCGGGAGCACAGGGCAGAAACCAGCTTCCTCCACACTGAGAAAAATACTAACGAAATTTCACAACGAATCATTGGTACGTACTATCAGATTAGGACCAGAGATCGTACAAACGATTCATTAGTACGACTCTATAATATTAACTCTTCGCAAACAAGTTGTTGGTAAATTTACCAATGATTTGTTTGCGAAGAGTTAATATTATAGATTTATACCAATGAATCGTTTGTACGATCTCTGGTCCTAATCTGATAGTACTGTACCAATGATTCGTTTTGAGTATTTTTCTCAGTGCATTCAGAGCGTCTCTGTACCAATTGCGTCACCACTTTCCGCATCAATTAAACAAATACAAAAGATTGCCATGTCATATCTCAAATGAAAATCCAACTCTAAGATTTTAAAAAATAAAACTTAAATACTTAACTCTTTATAGATAGATATAATTATCACATTAATAATCGCATTTCTTTATCGGCGACTCATAATTTTCATTATTATTTTTATCACTAACACCTACGGATATAGCACTACTAAAGAACTATTTTATACGTGTGTATCAGAACGTTTCAAACACTTTTGTCCTAGCGGGTACCTACGCATGTTTAATCGTGTTGTTCCAACAAATTCTTCACTATCAGTTAGACTGAAATATAAAGGTGGCATACTCGTATATTTGCTGGTCAAACAAGCAAATATCCTGTTTAGATTAACCCTACAATGCACAATGTAGCAGGTCTGATACAACTAATTTAAACCCATATAATTTACTATCGAAAGCAAAATTTCGTATAACTGTTAATTGTATCATATCTGGTACACCTTTATGCATCGTGTGAATAAGACACTTGATGTGAGTTGGCGCGCAAAATGATATTTCTTGTCAGTTGAGTTTTGTCGGTTGAGGTTATCGGGCGAGTGCATCGACTTCTTTGTGTAAGTTCGGAAGAAATCCAAGTTTTTTTAAAAAATATCAGCATTAAGCATTGAAATACGATTATATAAGGTGAGTCTATCATACACCAATTATATTTTGAATATAAACATACACATGTTTGAAGTAATTGAATCTAAATATGACGTAGCATACCTGATACATTGTGCATTAACGTCTTCTTTACATTGCAGGTGAACTCACCCTACAAATATGAATGAAGACCGAATAAAACGCATTTGACTGAGCAAGAATTGGAGGAAATAGTTGCTCATTTGTCGGAAAGTGAAGATGATTTTGATGATGAAGACAATGACCAAGAAATAGATAGAGATCAAATAGAAAATGCCGTATCAACCATGCCGATTGAATTTGAAGACGGATTGATTTTACAAAATATGGATGGTCACGAGGATTGTACAGGAAGAGAAAATGAACAGAGCCTGGATGAACAATTAAGTGAAGAAACAACGCAAAATGTCACAAGAAATTCCAATGAGGCAAAGAAATTGAGAGAGAAGTACAAAAATATAATATGGAGAAGAAAAAATTTGATTCTTAGTGACAGTGCTATAAATTTCCACGAAAATACAAATTTAACACCAGAAATTTTTTGCGGGTAAGGGTGCGCTTCGAAGCCTTAATCATAAAATTCCGCCAGTGGGACCTAATTCCAGGTACCTGATCGAAAGAGCAAAAAGACGGTTTATATGGTTCGAAGTAGTGCTGACTGGGCAGAACCAGTCAGGGCGACCCTCTACTCAGGGGTTATTGAGGAGGCAGGGGGGTAATTAGCCCAACCTGAGCCAATGGCTCTCAGATGTTCACCCATTTAGTGTCGGACTCTGCCGGGCAGAGGTTCGTGGGAGTGGGATGAACGTGCATCTCGCGGATCTGTCCATGTCGCGCATGGACATTAAATGGGGGGGGGGGGAGTCGGGCTCATTCAAACGGCTGGCCGCTGTTGGATCCGGTTCTCTATAGGATTCCTAATTGCAAATTCAACACAGAAAAAGAAATGTTAAAAGAAAAACGGGGAACTTCCCTTGAATTCGTTGCGGATGTTGACGGGGCTGAAATTTCGTCTGTCATTTTAACAATACTTCTACAACTAAAAGAGGAAGACCAAGTGATTTGGAAAAAAAATCCAAAAAAAAAAAAGACAAGATCTGCAACAACGGCCTATGTCCCACCTAGAGATGTTCGTCAAGACTCTTACAGTCATTAGCCAACATGTGACGAACGTAGACAGCTTTGCAAAATACCAGGATGCAAATCATTTTCATTTATAAAGTGTTCCAAATGTGGTTTACATGTGTGCCTTAGCAAAAATAATAATTGCTTTACAAGTTTTCATACAAACTAAAATACTTATTATCTACTTTTATACTTTACTTTCATACTAAGTTACAATATTGTTTATAGCATTACTGCACAATGTAGCAGATCTGATACGACCATTTTTTTTTAAATAAATGAAAAAGTATTATTCATGGATTTTTTTTTTTATTTTTCCCTGAATATAAACCAAAAACTACATTAACAAATATTTTTTTCCTTGAAAAATAAAAAATCGTGCATTGTAGGGTTAAAGAGGCTAGTCACATTTACTCCTTATAGTGTAGTCACCACATAATAATATTACATGGAATAAATTATTTATTTTATCATTCACCTACATATGTTTATGTTAAATAACGATTATTTTTTCATGCCGTTACAAAAATACATTTAAATACTTATTTTATTTTCTCATTCAAAAAATGTGAAGGGTGAAGGTGAATGCAATTTTCAGGACTATTAAGTTATGGATTAGGTAAGCAAATAAATATTTTTATTTTCCATAGGTTTTGCTTTCTGTAATGATGAATTTATAAATGAACAATAAAAAATTTTAGATGCGCATATTGTGAAGTTCAATAAATTTGGTACTGTATATATTATTATTATCTTTATAACTTCACCCTGACTGAGAAGCATAACATCTCCTGGCCAAGGCGATCTCAGAAGGAAAAAACAAGGCAAAATAAAAAGAATCAATAGGGAGAGTGAAAAACAAACACAAAAAGCGCTCATCAAAAGATACAACAAAAATATAGAGTATTTATTTAGAAAGTCATTGTATATTATGTTGAAAATATCAATATGAACATTCAATTTATTAAATGATATAAAACTACCAGCTGATGGATGAAGTAATAAAATCTAGAACATATATTCCGAAATACGACTAAAAATGTGTAATTTTGTCCCCGAATGATCAACGGTTCATTATCTTTAAAATCGTTCATATAAATTTACATCAGTGTTTCGTTCGTCAGTATAATTTCGTTATACAAAATTTCATCCGCCAACTTGCACTTACATTGACGAAGTAAAAAACATACCTAGGCACTGAAAGTCTATTACATGTTAAAAGTCATCCACTCATTTACAAGTCAGTTGCATCAGAACATCAAAGCGATGACAAAAATAATAATTTTAATGGATTCAATTGAAAGGCAATGCAATTAATTTACATAATAATTTATATTAAAATATGTATATGCTAAATATTAATAATACTCGTACATAATTATCATACACGGGGCATGATAAACAAATTTAATATTGTTTGAACGATTGTCCAGGTGTATACAGGTATTACAAGCTTGCGATAGTTTCTTTAGTACAGTCTGCTATGCAACAATATATCAAGCTACAAAATTACAAAATTAGTAAATGTCATTACTGGTCCATGAAGTTTCAAAAACTAGATCTCGCAATCTTTTCTTCAAGTTTTCAAATGTTCCGTAAAAGGGAAGTAGATTTTTGTAAAACACCACAAATAGAAATTTAACATATTTTTATTAGTAACTATAATTGATGATTGTTCAAAAGTATTTTAAATTTCATATCTTTGACATTTTATATATTAGTATTGTGGTATAAATTTTTATATTCTTTACGTGTACAAATTGTATTTTTAAATTTTAATATCTTTTGAATTGTCTTTTATAAGATTTTATATCTATGACATTTGTATATGTATGTGTTTTGTTTTCAATTTTATTGATGTAAAAATTATTTATATATAACATGTAAAAAACGTTTTGGCCTTAGATAAATAAATAAATAAATAAACATTCAAGTCAGCAATAAGGCTCAAAACCTATCTTAAATGTATTACTTTTTATTGGCACAAATGGCCAGTATGCTTGTTACATGCAGTTAGTCTGCTGGTTAATGTATTCGTGAGAGTTACATAGATAGATAGTGTTATATTCATTCGAACATTAAAATAATATTTTAGCTTTTCTAAAATGTTTGAGTAAGAGAAGAAATCGGCGTGCAGCCATGAAAAATTTCATTAAAGTGGAGAGAGCGAATGATTAGTGTAGGATGATACATTGTCCCATAACAGCATCCATATATGCAAAATGTATATAGGTAAGTATGTATTATATTGGTCTGTCATTATGTACCTATGTACCTATATATATTGTTGATAAATATTGTCATTTAATTGCTATTGTTCATAGTACATTATCATAATATGCTAATATTTAGTATGTCAACTAACAACACTGCAATACTAAATACTGCGATGGTTTTTTTAACTTCAAATTTATTTGAAAATAAAATAGTTTTCGCTAAAACTAATTTAGTAATAATTATTTTGATAAAAACGACACAATTTATCAAAAAAATAGAACAGCAAATAAACGTATTTTTTTATCGTCATAATAAAGATTACTTTGTGTCAAAAATGTTGAGTTAAAAGATGGATCTTTTTTTTCAAAAATTTCCGGGTTAGTTGGAGCACATCGCACTTTAGCGATGAACTCGCCCTCTGTACATTCAATTGTATAACTGATATTTTTATGATACTGTTTTGATTTGTATTATTGTAAACAATGTACAGTGAAGAATAAATAAATATTTTTTTTCACTACACCTTTCACGACGCTTTTAGCTTACTGTGAAAGGTGAATAAGATTGTATTTGAGTTTATAACAAAACTCAGATAAATTGATAATATTTTTTCAGAAGAAATTGTTAGTATTTTTTCATAATTCTCACACATGCATGTTCCCTATTGCTGAATTGAACATATCAAATGCCTTATATATTTTTTAAAATACATTTGACATTCTGGCTCTATAGATTCAATTATCAATTTCTCAGCCAGTTGGCTTCATCGGTCGTCATCTCGCCTCACCAACGAGATATCAAAAGATCCTATCAGGAACTCCTGGACAACTTCTTATAATGTGACATTCTGGAAATACTTACTTTTTATATCATATTATTTTGATTTTAATGATGACCTCCTGCGAACAAGTAATTTGTGTTAATCCATTTTATCAATAATATTTATAACTATCTATCATGAATTTGAGATATCATATTACAATTATATTGCACGGAGTACTTACGGCTGTTTTTACACATAGATACAGTGCAGTACGATACGTTCAGTACTTCTATCTTATCTTCTGCACACGACCTATCCTATAATGTGGTGTTCTCACTTTGGCGAATATCGCCAGGGCACCAAAATATCGCCAGCCATTTGAACCGTGTGAACAAAATGACAGCTAGTCTGAAACGATAAAAACCAGTAGAAACGATATCGTCTCGAGTTGACCAACTTCCAACTTTCTCGGCCGATTGAACGATTTGCGCATGCGCAGATATGCGCGGCGTTCGTATCTATGGTAAAAGCTTTATAACCTATAAATTTTATAATGTTTCCCGCTTCGTGACAGCTGTTATCTTTTTTGTTGGTTTGTGGCGTTTGTTTTCTTAATTAAAAGGCGCCTTATAACTTCTACTATAACATTTTCGACTAAAAATAAACACTTCGCGATCTCCATCTCGACGTCCGCCATTTTGAAAACAGTGTCAAAATCAAAGCGCATCTGACAGATCGTTTCTAAATCGGTGGACTGTGTGAACAGGTGTGACGATCAATGGGCGTACGGCAATTTTTGTTTTTTCGCCTGACGTTATATTTTGAAATTCGCCTGGCGATATTCGCCAAATGTGAACACCCCATAAGACAGATATTAGTCGATATGATCGAATACCGTAGGTATACATAAATGATATCGACGTATCAATCATTGAATTAATAAATCTATCTATGGATTTAATAGAACAATAAATTTACGTCAGAACAAATAATTAATTTATGCCATCAAAAATACATTCTTAACTAAATCACTAACCAAATATATATAATCGTTTATTAAAATAATAATATAAATTACAAAATAATAATATAAATTACAAAAATAATATAAATTACAAAATGAATACAAAAGTAGATAAAAAAATGCATAATGCATAAGAATCCATATGAAATAAAACAATACAGCATAATACTAATAATAAATATATCATCAATTCATTTGATCAAAGTACCTGTCCCAGAATTGAGCGGGGCTCGTGCTCTGGGACAGACTTTGATCCACCTTAATATATTAACGTTCTCTCTAAATAGGTATTATTAAAATAGCTTAATGCACTTTCAGAGAATTCAAAGTGGTTCTAGAAGTATTATTATCTATATTTTCTATTTAAAAATTACTTACATAAATTTATCCTACCTATCTAATTAGTACATCACGATGTCACCAAATTTCACACTTTTATAGTAGACAAAATTAATGTCCTCTTTTCGTCATATAAAACAATATAACTTACATAATGGGTGTGGTACTTCATGGATCGTTATCGTTTATGATAAGGTATCTATCAAATTTGAATGAATGTAAAGTTAAACATATTTATTTTATTGGCGCCTAAAGAGGTACAAAATGTCATGCCGAATGTAAACTAAAGACATAAATATTATGTAAACACAAATATTAAATCTTTTCTATAGGTATCTACTAAGTAAGGCTAGGATCTGTTTGAGTAGTGTGTACGTTTTCATAAAATACTGCAAATTTCATTGAGCGATTTGGCAATCAATTGACAATGTCTTTCAAAAATCACATGTTTGTGCATAATAGGGACATTCTATTCTAGCTATGATATTTTGTTTGTTTTCATCGAAGATTGGTGATAGCTTCAAAACATAACTAGGTATTAAAAAAAGGATTGGTTATTAATATTGTCCTGGCTGCGAAACATAAGGGAGTGAACTGGCATCCGAAATGTGGAAGAGATGTTCCGGCATCCGAAATGTGGAAGAGATGTTCCGAGCAGCGCAGGACAGGGACAAGTTCACGGAGGTGATCGCCAACGTTGGGGGGACCCAACAAGCCATTTGAAGAAGAAGAAGAAGAATTAATATTACATATTTTTTTAACACCCAAAGTAAATATCTAAGACTAATTAATTAATGAAAATCTAATGTTTATGACGTTCCATATGTCACCTATGTATGTAAACTACATAATATAGCACGGCTTTTAGTAAATTGGTAACCTACGCTATACCTATCTATATCGAATACATTTTTTATTTAAAAAAATCATCTTAAACACGATTAACCTTAAGGCACATATATTATCAGGAGGATGAAGGAATAATGAAAAGGATATCCTCGATTGAGCATAAAGAAACTCACGCCTTACTAAGCATTTTAAGTAAAATTTACTCAAACCACAGAATACAAAGGTATTATATTTTTATTTCGTTGAATGGGCAAAAGGACGATGCAGGATTACGCAATAACATTGTTAGAAGAGTCTATATAGGTTATTATTATACCTAGGCTAGTATTGTTGATGGAGGAGATAAAAAATAATATATTCTTTATTGATGGAAGATCTGCTATTGATGAAATAAAATAATATCGTGTAATCCAGGGACTATGTCAGCGGTCACGGTGTAGTGAAGAAAAAAATTGGCCCACCTTGTGAGAACTATAAATTGCACTCTGAAATAACATAATTAAATTCGCTACATATTATATGTACCTACCTACTATTAAATTTGATATCAAATATTTATATAAAGTTTCTGATTTTAATTTTTTTTAAGTATTTGTCCAAGAATGAGCATGGTTGGAAAAATAAAGCAGTACCCATAACTGTATGACATCCAATACTTAATAAAAATTCAGAATGTGATGCGTATCTTGTGTATATTTGAGATTGGCGTAACGCGTAAATAATATTGAAATGCTAAGCAACACCAGGTAGACTTGATAAGTCACTGAAAGAAAGGGTGAAATAATTTAGTTTTAACTCAATGTTATGCAATATGCCATCTGGATGAATGGTGGATCTCCTTCACTGTATAATACAAATCATCATCATCATCATCGCCCTCAACGCTCCTCTCGGGAGCACAGGGCAGAAACCAGCCTCCTCCATTCAGAGCGTCTCTGTGCCAATTGCGTCACCTCTTTCCACGACATTCCTTGCGCTTTGATATCGTTGTCATAGGAACGGTGTATTGAGAAAGAGGGACGCCCGGGCCGACGGAACCCCTGCGGACGGAAGAACAGTGCTCTTTTTGGCCAACTATCATTAGGCATTCTCAAAACATGTCCCAGCCAGGACCATCGTCTCTCCTGTATTACGGAGATTACAGGTCTCTGCTGGGTGCGCCGGCGCACAGCATCATTTGTAATACAAATACAATATTATATTTGATTCTAATGACCAAAGTTCTAGATTCCGATGGCTTTGCTTTTTCACTTCACTCTGTAATTAAACACTTGACATTATACAAGGATAAGAAATTATGCATGTTATCAATTCATATTGAGTGTAAAACTACATAGTAGGTACAGTGTAGCTGGTGTGAGTTTTACTGAGTTTACTTTGTCAATATTTTTACCGTATTCTGTTACAATAGTTGAAATGTTTTTCTATTACCATTTCACTTCTTTGAACGCCCACGCGACGTGTCACGATGAACGCTAAAAAGATTGATATATGATTGATTTCTAAGCAATATGATTAATTGTCTATTAATTGCGGAACATTGCATTTAAATTCTTGTTGAACATAATAAACACTTTAGTAGTTACACCTAAAATCTACCTACTCACCTTTGCAAATATTTTAAGCAAATACTTAGAAGAGATAGATACATGATATTGACTAGAAGGTTGAAAACATTAGTTGAAAGATTTGATCGCTCTGATAAAATTTGCTAACCACTGAATATAAAATATTAATAAATGCTAGACTTCTGAAAAGTTTTACTCATTAGCTTGTGTTCATTAGTGGAATTGATATACATTTATGTTTATCTGTATTAGCTATGAGTAGACTTGTCGAGTCAATAGTAGGGTTAGCAAGTTCAACTTTTATGGCAAAACTTTTGGAACAGGCTGCTAGTAGCATTGCAATATAAGGATAAATTTATCCGAAGGATGATGAGTAGAAAATTAAAGAGAAAATCCAAATCTTCCAATGGAAGTACCTAAAAAAGAAAAGAGATGAAGGATTTTAGAATTTAAAGTTTGGAGGTGAAGAAGCAGAATACATAAACAATAAATTGAGTGTTCAATTATTTATTTTTTTGAGATGAAGCCCACAGTATTATGTTAAACTTCAATGTCCTTCGCTTTCAATGTTTTAGCTACATCTGCTTCCATTACGTCTTACCTTATACGATGAAATAGTTAGGGCGGTGTTCTCGCCCATAATGTCCGTGTATTTCGTTAATAAGACTAATTTACATTGTTATTGTTGTTTCCAAATTAAGAATAAGTAGGCTCCGGAAATATTTTATGGACAATTAGAAATGATATCTTCTCTTTGCGTGCCGACTGTTTTACAAAGTTTAGCAATCACAACAACCTTCAATAGTCTACTACTTAGGATTCTCGTTATATAACAAACTATTTAGTCGGTATACTTAAGTTCCAGATGTACAACACCTTGCTTTCATTCTAGTATTTATACTACACAATACATGTAGATTTGTAAAATTTTATAGCTTCTTCATTTTGTGATCTGCATTTAAAATTAAAAGTGACTTATTGTATTTATTGAGATACCTACACTGAGAAAAATACTAACGAAATTTCACAACAAATCATTGGTAGGTACTATCAGATTAGGACCAAAGATAGTACAAACGATTCATTAGTACGAATCTATAATATTAACTTTTCGCAAACAGATCGTTTGTAAATTTACCAACAATGAATCGTTTGTACTATCTCTGGTCCTAATCTGATAGTACGTACCAATGATTCGTTGTGAAATATCGTTAGTATTTTTCTCAGTGTACCTAAATATAGTGAGTTACACTTACAATCCATTGGATTGGTCTGCAACGAGTTTGGATTTTCTTCTCCATTCCTCCCTATTTTCAACAAGTCTCTTGAGTTCTAATATTTGCCACAGTTCATGTCCTTCTTCAGTTGGTCCATATAAGTGTCTCTTGGTCGGTCTCTACCATTTCTGCCTTCGGTCTTGCCGTCCAATATGGTGATTACAAGACCTGGGTGCCTGATATTGTGACCAATCCTGTTAGCTCGTTGTTGGCTGCTTCAATAAAACATAATTTTATTTTACTCATAAACACCCAAAATTTGTTAAACTCTTTATGTGGATTAATAAATAAAGACACACGTAATGAATACCTACTGCCTATGTCTATGAGGAAAATTCATTCTATAAGTAAAAGCATGTTTATAGGTAGACTCCCTTTATGAATATTTATGTTACAACATATTAATTGTATCAACAATGAATGATAATAATATGATAATGATTTGGACTTGTGTACAAAAGGAAACAATATTGCGTACATCATATCGTATTAGTACATAACAAT
Organism: Athripsodes cinereus; assembly: GCA_947579605.1. Classification (NCBI taxonomy): domain Eukaryota; kingdom Metazoa; phylum Arthropoda; class Insecta; order Trichoptera; family Leptoceridae; genus Athripsodes; species Athripsodes cinereus. The sequence goes on along the minus strand of OX388320.1, from coordinate 12,197,550 downwards.
AATGTCTTCCAACAAACACCTGTGTTTACACACGGCTTTATTTGTGTGTGTATTTTACAACAACAGCCTTCATTTTGATTTCCTCGGGCTTGTCCATTTGAAGACCTCGCTCCATATTAGTAACAATAATACCTATCTCTTAAATTCTATTATGAAATAATACTGACAGCATGGTTACACTGTTTATTTTTAGCTATTACACAAAAGGTAAAATGTTCGTTTTAATTTTGATATTAGTTCGATACGCTGGATTAGATCAATCTTTTACTAATCTATTTATTTGGTCGATCCTGATAAATTTAAAGGTTACATTGGGTTTTTATTATAAATTACCTAAATATATTTTTTTATTGGTAAAAGTACATAACAGACAACAACTATAAATGTGGTTTACAAATAAAAATAAATTGTTCATAACTCAGCTGTCATCCACAAACATGTACCACAGTTAAGTCAATTATTTAAGTATCAATTATTTCAGATTGAATACGTAAATTATTGGTTATGTAGGTATTTAAATTTTAGTAAAATTTAACAAAAAAACTAAATAGTTAACTTGTGTAAAACAAGTATTCTTGCAAGTTTTTTTTTGTTTTTTTTTTGTAACCAAATAAATCGTATGACTAAAATTTTCAATTATGAATACAAATATATTTTGTGTTAAGGTATAGATGGAGAAAAGTTAAAAACAACAATTTATTAATTATAAAACTAAATACATTTTTTATTGAATCATGAAATAATAATCTTTCAATATGGACTAAATGTATGTATAATAAAAAAACACAATAATTATCAATTGATACATATTTGATTTTAAATCTCACAATGTTCTGATAAAAAGACCACCAAAGATGTCAAATTTTGCAACACAAATTCAACAAAGAATATCACTTCAAACATGAGTACATAATATATAAAAAATACAAAATTACCATGATCTGTGGTTACCACTGCGAGTAAGGATTATAAGATCTTCAACACAAAACTCTATTGTATCAGAACGTGTGTGGTGAATGACAACAATCAAATTGTAACAGACAGAATCGTATGATACTTAAACTTTTATATGGAAACAAAGTTATATGCATGTATTATGGTCGAAACGTTTTGGTTATAATGGTGATTAAAAGTACCTATACTTACCTATGACAGACAGAAATTATTATTATTTATAAGATTACGGCAACACAGACAGAAATGTTTATAGGGATTATGTACTATAATAGTATTTATGTAAGTGTCATTAGTGATCGATATTTTATCAATTCATTGTGCAATACTTACATTGTAATGTTGTGTTTTAATGCGTACAGTATGTATGAAATGCGGGTGAAGTGATATACCTAATAATACAAAGGCACTATATACTAGAACCAATATAAAAACAATAGTTAAAAGTGTTTGTCCACAAATGAAACATGAAATATTGACTCATTGCCGTACAAAAAATAAGATAGGCATTCTACAATAATACATATATACGAATAGATAGAGCTTCAGAAGGAAGGTGAAAATACACTTTTTTGCTAGGAACTTCGGCCGATAGACAATTTGGCGCCCTTGGCGCTATACAAATTATCCATGTAAACGAATGAACCATTTCCTTAGAGAAATTAATATGCAGAAATTATTTTTACTTATAAAAACACTGGCATAGTACTTAGTACTGACAGATTAGAGAGTTGAAAGAAAAAAAAATTGTCACCTAAACGGATAAATAGGAGTCCTTGGACTCCTGAAATATCCGACAAATAAAGTTATTTCAACATATCTTTATAAAAATATCAAACTATAGTGGATCAAGAAGACGAAGACCATGGGTTTTTGGTTACAAATTTCCTCAAAGCGATGAAAAACAGGAATATCCGATAACATGGAACTTTGTTAATAAAATTATCAGAATTCATAAAAAAATTATCTCAATTGGAACCAAATCATTATAAATGGTATATTTCTTTTCTGTTTTCTGCAATAACTAACAACTTTTAGAGTTCGTCGGTAGCCTGGGGGTAGAGTCTCGTCCTTGTGAACAAGGGGTCCGGGGTTCGATCCCAGGTGCCGGCAAACTCCCCTTTCACGACACAAGCTTTTAGCTTACTGTGAAAGGTGTATAAGGTTGTATTTGGGTTTATAACAAAACCCAGATATATCTTTTTTAAAAAAAAAAATTACCTATAATATTACGAAATACTGTACTTGTATGTACATATTTACACACGCATATTGTGATAATGGCTAGTTCTAGGGGATGCCTATTGACAAACTACATATTATTATGATTAGATAGGAATCTAACAATTTATAACAAAGATTAGGCATTATAGTGTACCTACAACTGTATAATATTGACACAGTTTATCATAAGTACAAAATATTATTATTTTATAGTTAAGGGACAAATCGAGGAGATAGCAGTTTTTATATCTTGGTACCTAATATTACTAAAGAGGTTATCTGAAATGGAGTAGGTGTGATGAACAAATAATAACGATAGCAGGATGGACAAGGGCTTTTATGATAATAACTGATAAAATATAATATCTACAACTTTGTGAGTTACATGATATGAGCCTCTCTGTAAACTTTATTAAATAAAGTTAACTACATAATTTCAGGTATTTATTAAAAAAAAAAAAAACACTTTTTTGTGTAGCGACATTATGAAAAAAAGCATTTTTAATTTTGAGATGATCTTGGGCCGCAGACAAACCTGGCGAACTTTTCGACAATCTACCTACATGTGCCGTGTAATTATGCGTTATTGTTGCGGTTATTGTCGAAAATTCGTTTGTAGTCGATCGCCAAGTGCGTGTTTGTCTAGGGGGTCAGTAGAGTTACTCTTGACAAAATCTAAATACGATCTTAATCATAGGACGCGCGAAGTGACTATTAGTCAAAAATACGTACATTCCAATCTCGTGATAGCGGTAGCGCTGTATTTTTTACCATAGTCCCTTCGCGAGTCGTATGATTTAGATCAAGACTAGATTAAGATCGTATTTAGATTGTATCAAGAGCCCCGCTGGTCTGTAGAATAATTCCAGAGATTTGTTTGAAATTGGTCAATTCCTCTTGCTTCTTTACAGTATAAGAACATTATTTACTGAGAAGGCGAAGAAAATCATATTTGAAGAATATTGAAGAAAAGCTTGGTTCCGTCTAGGGGACTACCCAATAAGGTACCACAGAGTTCCCGGTAAAGAATAGGTCTCTCATTTTTGCCGTAAATTTTCGAGTGTACTGCAAAAGACTGTGTTCATTCAACCATCTGAATTTCAACTATGAGGCATGCCACCCATTCGGAACATAATTTCAGTTTTTAATAGCATAGAAAGAACTATCTTTATGTTTATTACATGCGGTTGGTCCGCTGACTACCCCGCTGGAAGATGTCGCGATTGTCTAGAAGTAGGTAGATATGGTAACTTTATGCGTTCAATTTATAAATATAAATTAAATTTCTCAATAGGTATATTGTGTTATACTTAACCATTCTATAATACGTGTATGAATATTGTAATATAAATGCAAGTATAAGTTTTTATAATTTAATGTATCTAAATCCACACCAAAGAGGCGTTACGTATTCAGTAGATATCGATCTGTAACGAAATCAATATGTACTAAGTGTTGATTATTGCGTATTTCCAAAAGTAAAAGATTCATCTATCAAAAGATAAAAATACAATAAATAAGAGAACAATGTAAAGATACCGCTTGTCAAAATTACATACTTCTTAAACTGCTTACAAATTTAGGTGCTCATTCAAATCCCACGCACATAATATCATTTTCACTTAACATAAAATTATTATTAAGTATACTGTATAAAGAAACTTTTACAAATGATAATTATTGTTATTATGTAGGTACCAACTAACTGTTGTTTCATTGCAAAATGTGTTTTTTTTATTATTATTATTATTAATCAATAAATGTAATAAAAAACAATTATTCTGATATCGATCCGTTGATGTACAGAACAATATCACACCCACTGTCATAGCGCAGTGTTAATGTTTCAAATCTTTTATACCTACGTAAATTTGAGTAAAATTTTAAATTGTTATACCTACAATATTTCATTTTAATGCATAAAAAATATATTTATTAAGTTGACTTTTATTTGTAAAACTCCATATTAATTTATGTAAAGAATAACGAGTGGTTTAAGTTATATTATTTTTTAAAATATACCTAGTAACCTGATTTCGAATAACAAAGTCATTGTAAAACCGAATCAAACTGAGTTTGACAATATTTTTGTAAGTCGAAACCAGGTCGCTATATTATTTAAAACAGTAAAACTTAAATCATTTGTATTTCTTAACAGAAATTTAAATACCTATATATGTATATATTTTAGTTAGATGGAATCTATGATCTCAGAAATAACTGAAACTTCTATCAAGATAAATACTACTTCTATCTTCAATACTTTTGATGAATGTTTTTTTGTAATGAGCACTAGTACCTATTTATTACAATTATTATAAAAAAATAATGCCACTGAAAGAAATATAAATTTTCAACTTTTTTTCCAATTTGTTATATTGAAAATTAGCTGAAATATTGAAAAAAATACCTTTTTTGTAAACTGTGGGTAGTGCCCAGAAGAGACAAGGTTTTCAAATATCATGTACAAGGCTAGTACTCGTAAAATTTCACGGATAACGCACTTTTGGAGTATGTCACTCTTTCTGAATGTCATATTCTACTTTTCGTAAGAAATACTGTGTTGGGACTGACGTATAGATTATAATAATTAATTCATAGATCACACATTTATCGCCAAAGCATCTAATAATTACAACATCTTTGTGACCTTAACTATTAGACGTTTCTAAAATAATCCGAGCTTAGATCACTAGATTTATAAATCAATAAATGTTCATTCACACCTACGATAGTTACCAATCAATCATAAATCATTTTATTATTAATTAAACAATCATTCCGATCTAATGGTCCGTACACATTGGATTCTATGAGAAACTGAATAATTCATTAATTTTATTATTTTCGATAGATTGATTTTGACAACTGAATCATTTTTTATTCCCCTTGTTTAATGTTTATTGTAGGTAATGGATATTTTAATTGCATTTTATCGATTTTTTCGATTAGATTATGTAGGTATATCACTGATGGACGCACTACAAGCTCACTACATGCATTATTTACTCCAATAGTATAAAATTCTATGATAGTTTTGATAAATACATAGATAAAATCGTTACTCCTCAGGATCAAAGGGTAGAAAGCTGTGGACTACCCTCAAAGAAATGGTGAGAGTAGGTGTTTAATACATATGTTCAGTAAATATTTGATTTGTAGTGACTAGAGGTTCTAAAATAAATTGAAAATACCTTGTTTATTTCTATTCACTTATGTTAAAAATAAACAGTTTTGTCTAACTTGATTTTAATTTTTTATTTATTTATTTATTTATTTTATTGATCATAAAAAAATACAGATATAACAATACATAGACTATTTGATAAAAACTTAAATCTAAATATCCTCCTTATAGAGACAAGTCTCGTGTAAAGGAGGGTACTTAGTCTCTTAGATTTACTTAATTACTTCAACCTCTTCTTGTTTCAAGTACTGAAAAAAGAACTCCCTCTTGGACATCCACTTCTTCTGTTATATGCAACTTTCTTTCAGTGCAAGTTCACCACTTTTTTAATGTAATTGGAACATATTGTCAATCACGCTTCTCTATCCATTATAAGGCAATCAATCCAATCAAAATCTTCTATCTATCTATCTATCTATACCCTCACGCCGTGTCCCAAGTGGGGTAGGCAGAGAGAACGGAACGCCAAACAGATCTATCTTTACACACTTCCTTCGCTTCCTCCACATTCATACAGTTCCTCATACACGCACGTCGGTTCCTCTTACTCAACACGCGGCCGTCCTTGAGAATTTGATCCACGTGATCAAGCCACGTGGTTCTTGGACGCCCGCGTTTCCTCACACCCTTTCTTTCAGATAAGTATATCCTCTTTGTCATTCTTACCTCGTTCATTCGTTCAAAATCTTCATCCAACCAAATCAAAATCTTCATCCAACCAAATTATAAATGTTTGTATAAACTTAGCATAACGTCGTAAAAGAGTATTAAAAGTGTGATAATAGTTTCTACCTACTTAGATGGAAGTATGTGACATATATAGAAATGAATAGTAATGTATTGTGAAAATTCTGATTCATAATACAGTATAATCCATAATGATATCAGAATTTGCCACGGCTGTATATCACATCAGCTGTGACCCTTGGCATCAGTTATTGTACATCATCATACAGCTGCTTACTGCCTCAACAATAGGAGTGCGAGGGAGGACAACAAGGAACAACGTAACAAACATTAGAAGAGGAAGAAATTATCTATTGTTCCAATATTAACAACAACACTACATAATATAATAATAATATTATGTACATTCAGATGGATTACAAGTTAAACTATTAGAAACTATTAGCAACTTATTGTAAAATATTGTTAAATAAATAATTCGATACCTAGATTAACACGTCTTCACTTAACATTTTATGAATGTTTCTTATTTTACAACATCTGTATCCACTCTGAATCTATTACAAAAAAAACTTTTTCCAACATGCATACCTATGTACAATGTATTCACTAAATGAGTTTATTTATTTCGTAATGTGTCCTTTTACTTATTCCATTCGGTATACTCTAACTTCCAGCGTTCCAACCATATAAGATATATGACATGATTTCTTGTATGCCGTTTAATGGAGTGTGCATCTCAAGGGCACAGGAAATTATGTCAGTAGATTGACATCTTCAGTTTGCTCCTGAACATCGTTATTGGATAATTCTTCCGCAGATTAAAGCATATTAATTTATAGTTACCCAGAACTAAAACAGAAAACAGCTTAGACTCATTAAAATTTGCCGTTTTGACCTTCTTCATTCATAATTCACTCGATTGCGGGTGCATTGCCGTAAAATGAAATAAGAAGAAATAAGAAATAACCTTCTTCATTGTTCTGTTTACGCTGATATCACTAATATATTAACAAACTAAATAATTAACAAACTTTACAGGAATAGGCCTGAAACATTTTTAGTAACCTAATATTTATATTTATTTTACGATTGTGATAAGAAATCATTCATTTGATGCAACAACAAGAAAATGTTAAGTTTTGAAACATGAACGAATCCTCATTACTCACTTAATGTTTCTTCGTTTTACGATATCATTTTATTGAATCACCGTATCACAAAGATCATTTAGTTTGATAATACAAAGTGTAGAGTGAATCACCCGCACTACAACGAGTGAATGAGGAAAGCGATAATGTTATTATTATTTCTTTATGAAACATACATACACTTACCTACAATAAGTTTTAAAAGTCTACTGATACAGCCGGTAGTAGACAGATTTCATTGATAATATTATGTACCTTTGTATTAAATACTTACTACAATAGGTAACAATGTAGCTAAGAACCTAATACATTAAAGTAAGAAAATATGTTTTTGAACGAGTCAAGACATTATTTGGCCTCCAAAATATTATTTTAATACCATATTTTTATTCAATCTAAGAACTGGACATGTCCTTTTATAATAATCTGTATTACAGTACTGTAAAAATGCGAATTAAGAATCCCGAGAGCCTAGACATTCTATAATAAATCTTTCTTATGACTTCGTATTCAGAGCGTTAGGGATAGCTTTGGAAGAGGTAAATAAATTGACACGTTTTCGCTCTGAATAGAGAAAGGTTATTTCGACAATGTGCTTCAAAAAAAATAAAGAAGAAATAAGACAAGAAAGTATGTACCTACATTCAATGAATGGAATAACTGAATACTTAAATGAAAGAACTGAAAACAAATTGGTTGCCATGCATTTGATTTGCAGTGACTGGTACACCTTAGCATCAGTGAATATTAGAATATAATATCTCTCAACAAATCTTCTTGTATTGCACTTTTGATTGTTTACTTTATGTAGTAATAAATTTGATAAATGTGCTTGTATTAAATTTGTGACCTTAATTTCATAACACCGAGGCGTACAGAATACTTGTACTTGTTGATTTAACGCAAATCCAGCTACAAAATCCTCACAAAGTTATCCAATGTAACAATATGGCACTTTGTATCTAGGTGAATCATTAAAGGAAATCAAATATATTTGTGAGAAAATAGGTATGTACAATTATGAAGTTATAAGTTATTCATATTATAGGATTTGCTTAAATCTACGTCTTGTTTATTTGATTCATGACTTTTATACGCTTCCTTAAAACGTCAAGTTAAAGATTTATTTATTCATTCTTTACTGTAAATTGATTACAAACAATTACATAACTAATTACATTATGATGATAATACTAACACTTAATTGATCAAAAAATCATGAGCAATTGGCGAGCTTATTGCCTGGAGACAATATCTTTCAGCTAACCAAAGTAATTGAACACATAATATTAAATTCACCAATAAAAATTTTGATCAATTATAAAGTAATGTATATTATGTTGACAATGTGTTATATTATATCATATAGGCCTTGCAAGTTATATATTATGTCAGCCTATATTACACAGCTTTTAAAAGTTAGAAATAAAATATCATTGATGGTCATTAAATTGATGTTATTTTCTCAATCTAAATCATTCAATATAAGCAAATTAACTGAGGTTTTTGACTTATTGTCAAATAAATCAAGATCGTTTATGATTATGTATGAAGATTACGCTCCTCAACACAAGAGAGGAACGGAGATAGAAATAAAATGTAAATAAATTTCTTGAAAATAAGTGAATTGTCATCAAATGGTTATTGGGACACGAAGATTACTTGACACTTGCTTATATACAATGATAATAATATTATAAAAGAAAACTTTAGGTAGGTACATTATATTCCCGATCATTATGTGACTAGAAAGAAAACTTTACAGGAACAATAGAGAGCACCTACCCTGTCTTATTATTATGTTAGAATATTACAAAGAAAAGATAAACCCCATTGTTGTTTCGATATTTTTGACCGCTATTGATAAACAACAACCTTTGTTCTTATCCTGCGGGGCTAAGAAAACGGAACTGTTACACATTACCTATAGGTACATATGATTATCAAATACTAGTTTCCACTAATCTATTTTTTCATGATAAATTGAATTGACACATTTCGTTGAAAATAATTTGAGTAGATAAATTTTATTGCTATTATTGACTCTTAATATACATTAAGTCAGGTACACAGGACTAGGAGAAATGTTAAAAATAAATCCAGGAGACTTTTTAGTAGGATTAAATAGATTGGTTAACGCCATAATCATGCTGAATTTACCCCGAAATCACCCTACAATATCTCTCTTTTCAACCATTCTTGTTCTTGAAATACTTTCATGCATTTTTTTCCATACCATCACGGCATTTCCCACAATTGGGGTAGCTAGGTTCCAATCTAACAGAATGTAATAAACATTCAGAATGTCCTCTTGGTCCTCTTATAATAATAATAATAAACACTTTATTGTTACAATAGATTTGTAGATCATTTTTATACACACTAAAAACAAAATAAAAAACAATGCAAAAAGTCTAGACCCAGCTTTATCAGACAAGCAAGTAGGGTTGACATCAGTAGCCAATGGTAGTTGTGTCCTTGTACAGTGTACAGAATAGAGGCATATCACACTATGGTTCTATTCAGTGTAATCACTAGGCTATGAAATATTGATAATTAATGAACTAAGTTCCTACAGTCAGCTGATAGATGACATACATAATATTGCACAATAATATCAATCAAATTAATATTTTGGCCGATGTTATTTCATAATGGCCATAATTATCAGTTTTGTCTATCTTGTATAGGTACAAATAATCATAATATAAAATTAACACATATGATTTCAATTATATTCTTAGGTCATAAAATATGTACCCATGTATTGTACTTCTAACGATGCGGTAGATTTTCAGTTAACGGTAGAAATTGTCCAAGAACCTTTTTTACGGTTCACCTAAAATCTTCTCCTCTTTAGTTCAAAAAAATGTCATCTGAACCTATGCTTGAAACTCACTAACGTTGTGAACTGATTAAATTGTTAGATGATCAATTCTGTGACTTTGAAAATCTGAAAGAATAATATTCGTAACTTGCAATGATATTTCATAGGTATTAATTTAAGTAGAATACATTTCTACATATCTACCTCAGCTAGATGCATAGTAGGTATGTAATATGATCTATGGTATACCTACGAATATCTATCACAGTAAAATCTCCAACCCATACCATTTGTGTGTAGAAACAACAGAAAAAACGTGTGGACCACATGGCGTCAGCTCAATACGGTTTGCATCACAGATAAATCTGTTTTCACCCCAAAAATACCATCCGTACAACTCCGAGGGCTGTGTGACCTTATAACCTTTGGACTAAATCCGTTTAGGGGTGGCTTAGCTCTCTATAACTAACAAAGTGTTACAGTTCAGTACCAACCAATAATAAAAATTACAATTTTGTGTCTGAAAATGAACCAGTTGACAAAATCTTTCCTGGAACTTACATAAGTAGGTAAATCAATGTAATGGATCTTAATGTGTTTTGTGAACATATTTATGAATGCCTTTTAGCAATAAACTAGAATTCGTAAATGTTACTAGCAATAGAAAACGAAACCTTGGTAGTTTTTTTTTTCCATTCCATCATCTTTAAGATTTCTGTTTCTCATAGAAGGCACTGTTTTAGAAAAAACGATCTTATGACCAACGTGGCTAAAAAATGAGAATGACATGAATGTTTGAAAATCTATACCCTCACACCGCGATCCAGGGGGGGGGGCAGGCAGAGAGAAGGGAACGCCGTATTGATCTACCCTTTCATACTTCTTTCTGTTCCCACAATAATTTCTCATACACGCCGATTTCTCTAACTCAACACACGTCGATCCACGTTATTCTAGAACGTCCACGTTTACGCTTCTCACATCCCTTCATTCAGATAAATGCACTCTCTTCGTCATCCTTTCACCGTTCATTCGCTCCATATGTCCAAACCATCGCAAATTATTTACACGCATTCTATACTCAATAATAAACGCTCATTATCCTTATATATTCTCCTTCTTGCTTGAGAAGTTATCATTTTTTTATTATTTCTGAGTGGAATATTCCAATAATACATAAGCAGATAGGTATCGTTGACTGGAAGACTTGCTCAGCAACAAGTCCGCCTTTTGGTCCAGATTTTTTTTAATTATCATGTTGTGTATTTTTTGTACATTTATTTTGAATTTGGCCAATAAAGATTTGTTAATTTATTTATTATGTTTTACACAATATGTAGGTACATAAACACATATATGTACGAGTATTAAAAACCACGTGTAAGTTTAAATTTTTATTGATAACACATTGATAGAAGAAGTTGATAAGCATACTAAAAATATCAAACAAATTGAATGCATACACTAATACATATAGCAATTCGATATCAGCTGTGAACTTGTAACTTGTAAGCAATTAATCGACACCGGCCCTCGAATAGTGTGACCCCACTGTATCTAGCATTAGATAGTAGTTGTAGATACAGTAAACTCCCTTATCGTAATGTCCGTACCAGGCGCAAATTATACATACATGTATACCATACTAAACTTATGATATATTATGAGAGTGTTTTACATTTAGGCCCGAAATTACAATCAGTAGCTTATCGTGAAGCTTTGGTGAGGAGGCTTAAAAGTTAAGTTGAGCTTACTGCTCACACGAGAATTTCAATCAATATTCGACTGCGACTTGACTAAGCCGCAAATATGGTTAAGTTGGTAGCCCTACTAGTTGTTTTATCGTGATTTTGTCTATGCATTAATCTCACATCTGTCATGTTAACCGGGACGCGCGCCATTTTTCGTGTTGTTGTTTTGATTTCGTGAACGCTCTTGGATTTTTTCGTTACCGACGAAACAGGGTCAGTAACCAAAAAATCCAAATAGAAGCGCAAATGAAACAACCTAAGCAACAACAAACAAAAAGCGTAATGATGGCGCGAACATAATGACATTAACATCAGTTTGTTCTTATTGTAACTAGTGGCGCCTCCTGGTGATGAAAAAATTAACTGAGTTTAAGCAAGCTTAACGATGTTGAGGACACCCCCGGGTATTCCTTAACTTAAGGAGTAGGTTAAACCGCAAATTCGTGCTAAGGAGACATTGTAATTCGCGTAATTTTGGTAAGCGAAGCTTTATGTGTTCCTTAAGGTTAAGGAGAATCTTAAGCCTGCATTGTAATTTTGGGCCTAAGTGTCCTCTAACCATAATCTAAAATGCGAATGGAAATTATAAAGTAGGTACAGGAATATCACTTCGTATTTTTGTATGACTTTTCAAAATCGAGTTAAATTGTATGACTTTTCGAAATCGAGTTAAATTGTACTTATGAGTTAAATACATCTCAACTTTTTTATTTTTTTACGAGGTTTTCTGCTCGCTAACAATGAAGAAAATAGGTAAATAAATATTTGATATCAATCCAACAAAAAATGCTGTATATTTTTTAATTTTATTCATTTTTCAAAAATATGTATTACATGCAATAATAACATAAAAAAATCATTATGGAATATGTTGCCCCACTAGACCAATATCTGTTCTGGGGCAATACTAAAAAAAATAAGACAATTAAATAACATAATTAAATAACTAAGAAAAATAAGACAATTATTATTATGATAATTACTGTATTACATTTTTTTTTAAATTGTATGCAATCCTAAGGTTGTTTTGATAATTATTCGTCTAACTTTGATGTTTTATTTTTAAGAATATAAACATTTCTGGTAAATTTAGAATCTTGGTGATCCACAAATTGAATGTTTATTTTGTTAACATATTTCTGTAAATGACAGCTTGATCCTGTAAATATAAAAATAATAAGGAACTTTCTATGATTACTTACCTAATCGGAAATGTATCAGAAGCTATATTATGAATTTGTGAAGCTCTTTAAAGAGAAAGTATTTATTTAATTCCAATGAATAGGTAGGTACCTATCCAGGTAACAAGAAATGAAGAGATGGCGTGTATGTTTATTTTTACATATTACCTACTTATTTGTGAATCTTTGTTTATTTTTTTAATCGATCGATCTAAAATAAAATCAATAAATATATAGAAAGATCCAAGGGGGAGGTGGGTCATAGATTGGGGTATTTCTAATTCAACTATCGATACAATAAATTTAATGAATATTATTACGAGTGTATGTATACGTAGTGCAGTGCGAGGCATATCATTAGGGACAAAAGTGTATTTTATATAAAAATACATTACATTACCAAACTGCCAAAAGTCTATTGTTGACCAAAAATGACACAATACAGGATGATCACCATATTCCATTGTTAACAATCGCTGCATTTATTATATTGATTCCTGTCCGCTCAATCAGATATTGACACTAAAGCGTGGCAATATGAAGTTTTGTGGAAATTATTTAGTTTGTTGGAAGTTGATATGTATGAATGAGGTATCAAATTTTTGCAAAACGCATTTTAGATTGGATTATTTCTTATTTTTTTTTTGATAAATTTGCGAAACATTAAAAATATTCACGTATGATTTTGTCAATTAATATAGACTAAATGCTAATTGCCGAGCACTTCCGCCTTGCGGCATCTTCAGGGCAAGTGTTACTTAAAACTTTTAGCATTTAGTCATTATTAATTGACAAAATCACACGTGAAAATTAAACAGTGTTTTAGTTTAACATTTTAAAACCTATATTTAAAATATTGTAATTTGCACAAATGTAAAATGTATAAATAAATTCAACAAAATACTCATTTCTCTCTTATCATAATGATTTGCTTTATGAAAACTGTGAATAAAAGTGTGATATGAAGAACAGTAAGAAATGTAAAGTTTAAGTTATTATACAAAAATAAATAAATAAATATTATTCGACAACCTTACTAAAAAATTATTTAGTTTCTAATAAAATATATGCAAAATATGTGCTAAATCATTAAATCGGGATAAATTTGAACATAAATTTTCTATCAACTCCGGGCAAAAAACATTCTTCGTCCAAAATGAAACATTACATACAAACATAAAATGCATAATCTCATACATTTTTATGGAATAAAATATTCCGCATTTGCATCGGACAATGAGGTCTTCAATTGATTGTTATTGTGCAAAAAATCTGGACATTTTTGCATTCTTTTGTCACGTGTTTTTATATTATGGGGCTTTAGTTTAGTATTATTATTATAGGTACATAGTAATGAATGCATATTTTTCGACGGGGCCAGACGATTTGTATTGAATATTGAATAATATAGGAATTATATCCCCTTAACAATAATAATAACACTGTCCAGGCATCGATCAATTACATACATTTAAATAGGTGAAGTGCATACCATTATGTATTATTAGAATATTGTGCATTTTTTTCCAATAAATTTTGCATTGAAAGTGAACAAACAATATAAGAAGCACCCTGTACTGGTATACGAGTATAAGTAGGTAACTATGCAGTATTATATCGATCCGTCAAAATTTTTATTTCAAGTGTCTCCCTGGATGATTTTGAATTAATTTATATAAATAGTCATGATTGAATCGGCTTTCTTATAAGATGGTACATATTATACAGTAATATTAGCTCCTTAAGAAAAAATGGCATACTGAAGAAATAGCTCAGTAGATTTATACAAAATTATGTATTATTTTTCTTTAGGTAAGTAAGTAAAAATTACGTTATTACATTCATTTATATTATGTTTATCTTTACAAATGTATTCTCGCCACCTCGCCAGTGACCTTATTACATATCAAATTATGTTTGTCTTCACCGTGTTGTCATTTTGCATAGATACTTTTTCCTTGCATGAAAAACTCAGAAATTCATATTTATATTATTCAACTTTTTTGAATTTACGCAATATTGGTTATAAAACAGTTAAAACTTCTAAATATATACCTACACAATATTAACTCAATTAGTTACCCAGCTATTCCTGTCCGGTGCTGAACATAAGCCTCCCCCTAACTTTTCTCTTAGCATCTTTGTCCTGAGTTTTTTGCTATCAGTTACCAGCGATTTTTCGAATATCACTAGACCATTGTGTAGGAAATTTTCCTCTACTTCTTTTATACTCACGAGATCTCCTCTGCACTATTTTTTTGTCAATCTTTGATCTGATTAACTTACAAATGTTTAGTGCCATAAAACGTATCATTTGGTTAGAAACATTAATTTTTGAACAGTAAAAAACAAACAAAAATAGAAGGGTTGTGGTTAAACAGTAGTAATTTGAATATATATTTAAGATATTTTATTAAGTGCGGGTGTATTCTAAAAAAACACAAATAATTTGTCAATAGTTAAAAAATAATGATCATGCATCGATAGAATAAAAAAAAACTAATAAAAACAAACAAAAGCCAATCATCAATAATATAATGAAGAGTAATTTATCTATTATTTTTTTATGCTTATAAAAAATGTATATTTGTAAAAAATAAACACCGCTTGGCACGCGCACTAAAGCTTATCCCATCCAATTATAATATCCACTGTAATGCTTTCGACAGCAACCTGTTATTAAATTATTGTACATATGTACATTCTGGATACAAAAAAAAAATAACACAGTAAAAAATCACTCGTCTCCCACATCAATGAATAAATAAAAATTGACCCCAGAAAAAGAATGATTATTAACATAATATTTTTTATGGGCGTTAGACATTATAGGGTTAACAACAATCCTTTTTGTGGAAATATATACACACATTATTATATTTAGCCAAATTATCTTGTTTTATTGGTTATATTATTATTATTAAATGTGTGTTGAAACATGTATTTTTTATGTAATTTTAGGGTAAAGTTAATATGTGTTTATTGGATCAGTAAACAGCAATATGTTAACACTGTTATTCATGAGTAACATTTTTTTAGTATTTATATAAACAAATAGGCAATTATTTATACAAACTTCAATAATATATTGGAGAACTAGGAGAAATTAAAAAAATCGATTCATATTTTAACTTCCTTTCGATAATTTTTTTAACCCTTTCGTGCTATGCGATTTATAATATGATACTGATGTATATGTATTTAAGTACCTCTACAAATTCATGTTTGTACATTAATAGGTACCTACGTGAATTTTTACAACAAATTTTCAATGTATCTTCCGTGATTAAATTAGAAATAAATATTTAAAAAAAAAAAAGATATATCTTGGTTTTGTTATAATCCCAAATACAACCTTATACACCTTTCACAGTAAGCTACTAAAAGCTTGTTTCGTGAAAGGGGAGTTTTGCCGGCACCTGGGATCGAACCCCGGACCCCTTGTTCATGAGGCCGAGACTCTACCTCCAGGCTACCGACGAACTCATATTGATTATGAATGTATGAATAATACACATTGCATGTTTGTTATAAGTATGTGTTTACTCCACTGGCTACCCCGCTTGCGGGAAATGGGAGATTCTGTGGTAGATGAGTAGTAAGATAAATAGAACATAAGCAATACTTTTTTTTCTTTAAGTGTTTTTGATACTAAATCTACATTTTTTAATTGATTCACTCGAGGATGGACGCAGATTTCCGGTGTATAGATTAAACTATAAAATACAAAGTCAGCGAAAATACAAACATTATTTTTAAATCAAAATAAAATATTAAGTCAAAAATTATCGAGTTGGTTTGCGTATGAACTCCTCAATTAAGGATGTAATTAACGTGTGCACAAAAAAATTATACATAGGTACCTACCTAATGAAATTTGTAAAGAAATTGCTATTGTTGAAATGAAATAGACATTTAAAAAAGTAACGAGTCAATAAATGCGGTGATAAAAGTAAAATCATTTTAATCCAATATTTCAAAAAGTGTTGAATAAAAAAAATACATAAATAATAGTATTGATTATCTACAAATAGTGGAACAAGACAATGACACACACATTTTACATCCGTATTTAATCGATATTTAAAATCAAATATTTCATAACAATAAAAAAATTAAACAATGCGATACGCTATCTAAAAATATTAATATAAAAAACAATGACCGTTTCGCACCCATATGTTATTTTTTTAAATCACCTGTCCCACTTGGGGTCCAAAAAATTAACGCATCTTGTAACAAAAAAAATACCTAAAAACAAATGCGAAAGTTTATAAAAAAAACTCTATCCGTGACATCTGACAGTAGAATCTACAATGGACTTCACCCCTAGAATTATTTTTTTGTTTGTGACCATAGGGAGTCTATGGAGTGGTCCGTGGGTTTTCGAAGGAGTTGTCACCTGAGATATTTTTTTAAATTTTACACTAATACTATAAATTTTAAACAATGTAGGTGTATATTAATCTTGGAGATCTAAAACTTTTTCGAGCAACTGTATAAGTGTATAATCGTGTATCATCAGTAATATCGATGATGCTCCAATTCTTTCCATGTTTTCCGATTTCATGCCGACCAGAGATATGTTATAAGAATAGATACGAAGAGAACGCACGAAATGTGAGTCCACCTCACTGACTCCATATGCCGTCAGCCGTGGCGACTCCCTATTTAGTGTGTTTTGTACCGCTATAGACGCGAGACGTTTTGATGCAGTGTAAAAATATTAAACAAAAATGGGTAAAGATGTGATTAAAGGATGCAAAATTAAAAGAGACACATTCAAAAAGGACCGAAGTACTTCTTTGCACAGTTAAATGTATTTTTTAGATAATAGTTGAATTAATAAATATTTTTTAAAGAATTATTTAATTTCTTCTGTGCAACCTCGTGTAACTTCATCTATATTGAAGATAAATCAGGGTTACCGCTAACATTGCCCTTACTTATTCTTTTACGGATTTTGTAACTTTTGTCCAATTTTTTTTAATTTAATTATTTTCTCACCTCCATCTTGTCTGGCAGAATACCTCAAGGTACAATTGAGCTCGTCGGTAGCCTGGAGGTGGAGTCTTGGCCTTGTGAACAAGGGGTCCGGGGTTCGATCCTAGGTGCCGGCAAACTCCCCTTTCACGACACAAGTTTTTCACTAACTGTGAAAGGTGTATAAGGTTGTATTTGGGTTTATATCAAAAACCCAGATATATCTTTTTTTTTTTTTTTTTAAAAAAAACTGTTTGATCCATACAGAATAAATAAAAAAAAATTCTAATGATAATTCTGTAAATGTAAAGTATACCTATATATTTTTTAAGATATCAATATTTAAAAAAATATTATTTAGTTAAAACATATAACATATATTTTGATAATTGCAAATTAGTTTTGATTTTCTATAATTGATTTACCTAAAGATTAACACCCAAATGTTTAGATGGATGTAAAGTTGACCAGTTTTGTCGGAATATTTATTGTTAGGAATTAATGTAATTTTGTATTCTTTAGTTTCTAAGGTATGTATTTTTAGGTTTGTTTTTATGTAATGTATGGAATATTTTTTTGTGTAATTTTGCAGCTTTTCTGTAATGCAATAGGCTCTCATGCTGTAAGATGTATTAATAAATAAATAATATTTTTTTGTAATATTGAAGATTTTTCAATAATTATTAGTTCTCTAATTTGTTGGTATACTTAATTGAACTCGCTCTCTGTATATTGATTGTATTTGATTTGAATGTATACCTGTTATGTACATAATTGTTAGTAATCAATATACAGTAAAGAATTAATAAATAAAAATAAATGTTATGTAACATGTTCATTGTTTTTATATTAAATACGAAAAATTAATTAATATTTTCCTAATTTTGTCTCGCAACCCTAATCCATATATGGGTTGTCACGGTAAAGAGAAATGTTTGAGGGGGTAGGGGCGCATCCATTAATTACCAATGCGTTCTGCGAAAAAGAGACAGAAAGAACGTTTATGGTATAGCTAATGCAATGAATTGAAAGGCATAGATATATTTTTGAATAGGTTTTGTTTAAAATATTAAAAGATTTTCAGTGTTTCGTCCTTAATGGTATATTTGACAACAAGTTTGGATCCTAGAAAAGCATTGTATTACGTATCTATTCCTATTACATATCACTGATGCCGACTGTATCCAATTTATACCAACAAAGTCAACCAGAGCGTTCGTTCATCTCTATGGTGGGCTTTCCATATTACTATTCTATACTATATCCTCACACCGTGTCCCAAGTGAGGTAGGAGGAGAGAACGGAACGCCATATAGATCAATCCATGTACTTCTTTCGCTTCTTCTCTACTATACATTCATACAATTTCTCATGCACGCACGTCGGTTCTTCTTACTCAAGACACGGACATCCTTGAAAATTTGATCCAGGTGATCAAGCCACGTGATTCTCGGAATCCCCTTTCCATATTATATTTATGATATCTAAGTCTCTATTCCAGGAAACTCTTCTTCCTCCTCTCTCATCTGGACTTCTGTTTGCAGGACCTACTCAAGCTTTAAAATAAGTATATGTGCCTATCGCGATAGTTTTGAGTCGATCTCAAGATGTGCATCACTTGCAGGATATTTATTTAATTTATAAATTTTAAAATATCCAGCATGAAAATCTCCAAAAATTTCAAAGTATTAATTCTACCTCCGAGGGAGTAGATCGTAACTTTTGTTTTACGCGACGCGTTGTTGGGGAGATGCAATTTGCTGTGAGTAGTTTTTTATTCTCTGGGGTCACTACTTTATCTAATTTCATTATGTGGTTTCTGTTACATTGTCTACTATCTTTATAGAGTGTATTTTTTAACTAGTATAAAAAGCGTAGCATATGTTTGATCATTTGGCAGGTATCTCGTATAATACGGAAACCGATTTGATTTTAAATAACTATAAAATAATTTTATTTAAGAGTAAGTAGGTACATATCTACAGCTTTATATCTATCTATACCATCACGACACCTCCTAATAACCAGAAGACCTACTACGTGTAATTAATATTTATGCTATATGTGTATTAGGTACCTATATAGTTTTTTGTTCAATTTTTTTTAGTAATTCCACCAAGTAACGTCGGTCGTCTACACTGACTATATACCTATTTATTTAGTTTAAGCGAAAATATCTTGTCTCTCTTCATTTTGCCTGTTTATAGTAGTGCTCTTCAGATCAAACAAGAAAAAGTTTTTTTTTCATTCAGAGGGATGGAATTCTAAATGATTTACTCAATTCTTCGACGATTTCAAACGATCTGATACCATTATTATTTAATAGTTATTTATTATTTTTTTAAATACAAATCGACTATTATACATTACTATCTCTCGTATTTAATTTGCATAATTATGTTTCATCACATTTATTTCGTTTTATTTAAATCAATTTAAATATTAAAAATAATATATAATATTTCTCTTTTCTGCTCCGTGCAAACGAAAAATTAAAACAATCAGGATGGTTGGCAAACCTCATTTTACCTGAATTTAAGATGTAAAATGTATTTATTTTTTGAACACCTGCCTTTTACAAGACTTTCGAAAACTTACAGAAAAGAGTGGGAGACCAATTCTTTACCGGTTGCTCCACGGATTTCTTTCATACATTACTCCATTAAATATGATATTTTATACATAATACTAGCTCCAAAAGTAAATAGGTACACTTTTTTTTATAACAAATATATGTATAGGTATCTATTAAAATATCAAATTTAACAGTCTAAAAAAGAAATTTAGCCTTGAAAAAAAACGTTTATTTTACGTTTAACAATAAAGCTATGCAATAAACTGTTGATATAAGTAGGCAAATAGGAATCTGTTTATGTATGTAAATGATCAACTATTATTATGTATCATGAATATTGCATGTGCATTAAATAACGAACTTCTTTCCTGTTATAATGCAATCGATTCATTGAAAATATTACTTTTTAAAGATTCAATATGCATATTAAATGGGTTTATATATTTTATTCTTTTGTATTTAGAAGAGTCCGTAATGTCTTCTCTTAACTAGTTATCATTTTTATCCACTGCAACGAGTATAAAAGACGGTTGCTTACCTGGAGACTTATGGAGACTACTCCAAAAGTATTTTTCAGGTTTATTAGGAGAACATTAACTGTATTTCAAGTAAATTTTATCTTATTACTTAGGTAATAATCACTCGAATATAGGTAGGTATGATTCGAAAGCGTTCGAATGAACAATAAACATCACGCTATTTTCTTTGTCAGGCCATGCCTACATCGATAATAGATATAAGAGGTAGCAATTGAATGTGAAAACGTAGGTACACTTAAACGAAAACAAAAAATATAATCGATTGGTTTAATCAATAAAGGCGTGATACGTATAAATATAGTTTTAATGTATTTAGTTTTTAAATCAGATTGACATTGTCCGAACAAGACGAAAGACACACGGTAGTCACTTTCTGAACTCTGTGTTCTCAAAACACTTGCAAGTAGACCTCTACGCTCAGCTAAGACATCCACCAACATGCTGGACGAAAACAACAGAGCAAACAAGTCCTGCTTTTATGATAGGGCTTTTGGCGTCACAGGACCCGTCATTTGGAACCGACTCCCCGAGGACCTCCGTAAAAACCAGCTGATTTCAACGTTCAGGAGCAAGCTGAAGACTTCGCTCTTCCAACATAGTTTCCCGCGCCCTTGAGATGGATGCTCCATTAAACGGCGCCGAATAAATCATCCAACATAATAATAGAATAAAACATTTGTTTTATTGATTTTGTGTATAAGAACCTTCGTTGTTATGCAGAGATATGTTATTCCTATTACAAATCACTGTTGTTATGACTTTTAAAACATTTTTTAATAAATTGTTAGTTTCTTTTACTCATACATAATATATGTAATGTAGGTACGTACTCGTATTTTAGGTTGAAAACAATTACGCGGAAAGGTACATAACATTAAAATGCATATTTTTTTAAAACTAAATTAAAAAAAAAGTATTACATTATTCATAAGAGATGCATCATATCCGTGAAATAAGAACCAGAAGTAACGAATCTAATTAATTATGTGAAGGATTCATACTCCTTAAAACTAAAAAAAATAATGCAAAATTTGAAGGGGTCCAATTGTTGTCCTATTTTTTTATCATAATTTTCTATACTCTTCAAGGTTTACCGAGATTCCTAGATACGCCTTATTTTTTTAACTATTTTTTGTTTGCTATATCTTAATGGTAATTAGATTGTAAATCTGATGCAATTAACATAAAAATATATCATGCATTTTATAAGAAAAAAACTGCATCGCCAGATAGGGTGAATTTTTGTATAATGTTTATTGTTTATTTTTCAAACAATAAAAAAATGAGTGAACCCGTAACGATCTTCATATTTTCTGTAGGTACATTAATAAAAAAATATTAAATACAAAATAATATGCTAATTTAGTAACGAAATAATTTTACTGTTAATCTTCCTAGGTAAGGTATGAACATAATGTAAAAAATATTGTATTTTTTTTTATTGTTGCAGTTCTCGAATCTAGTTTTTAAACCGTTACACATTTGCAAGGTAATTTATTATTATTCCCTAAGGTAAAATTTGCTTATTTTAAATGAGATGATAAAAAATCAACCAGTTAGAATAAATTCATAAAAAATTGTGTCATTTTGTTTCTGTGTCGAAATAATATATGTACCAACAATCTTACGTGACAAAGTTCATATTGAATGCAATCTTAGCACTGTGCACTGTGCAGTGCAATATTTAAAGTTATGATTATGGAAGTTTTATGATAATCTGGAAAACTATAATTGTATTGCCATGAATACAAATGCAAATACATAATAAATTGAGTACAATTTGACGATAAACTTTGTATTCCTTTTTTGACTTTCATTGCTAACGCTAACATGAGTTCAACATGAATTATTTAATCATTCAACAAACAAAATTAAATGCATTAAGACTCAGAAACCGCGAAATGCTGGTTTTTTGTTGGTTTTTACATTTTTTTAATCGTCTTTAATAATGTTACATATTCACGGAAAAAATATATGTTATAGATCAATTCTTTTTCTATTGAATGGTAATGTTTTGAGTTTGGATAGTTAATTTATTTTTTTGATAAAAATTCCGAAAAAAATATAATTTTTTTGTTTTTGAATCACTTTGCTTGAATACCGGGTGGACCAGCGACATATTTTTTTTTTGTTATAATGCCTAATAATATTTTGCAGTGAAATGTCATGTAAATATTTTCAACAAATATTAAAATCAGTTTTAAAATTAAAAAAACCTTCAGTTGAGGAACAATTCATATTTGTATGACTTCTTTATTTTTGTCCAAAGAATGAGAGAGTCTTATACTTTATCTATACGCGCACGAGAGAAAAATGACACAGTCGGTTCCGAGCCGGCTTGCAGTGCGGACGTGGGGTCTGCGCTGATTTTTTGTTTGTTTTTTTGTCATTATTAAATTAGGTATATAATTTCACACAATTTGCATATAAGTCTCGAGTATGTAAATACTACACTACGGATCATACCTTTTGGAAAAATGTATTTTACGACGAATTTAATCTTGATTTTTTTTGCATATTTTATATTTTTTTTTTATCTTATTAAGTACATAATGCAATATATTTATCGAAAACAATATATTTTATACATCTTTTTTATTATTATTATTAAATATGAACAAATAACAAGGAGTAAAATATCCATGTAAAATGAGCAAGCTAATCGCTTCTTCCAACTAACCCATTTTTTTAGTAGGCTTGCCCATATTTACTTTTTTATAAAAAAAATTATACATAAAAAAGAAATCACGACATAATTATCCCATAAGTAGGGTAACCAGCAGAACAGTTGCATGTAATAAACATGCAGGCCGTCTTCTCTGTGCCAATAAAAAAATAAGACATTCAAGATGGGCGGCAAACCTCATCGCTGAAATTGAGTTGTAATACTTTGTCTTTATTTTTTCGAACACCTCTTTTCACTTTTTTTATTGTAAACAAAAATAACTTTTTTTGTTTTAACACCAGAGCACAACGTTTTTTTAATCAAAATTTAATGCGCTATGATATACCTGCTTGGTTAAAAAAAAAACACCAATACTGTATTTGAAATATGTATACAAAAAACATTTTGTCGAAAATCCCTAAATTATTACCATCAGTGTAGCTGCATTTAGCTATGCCACCAATAATATATATTAGGCATATTATTACAACACGTAGAAATGCATTCTGTGTGTGTGTGTGTGTGCGTGTGTGCAGAAGTACCTACCTAGATATAGGCTAAAATTTTATAGTAGTTATTATTATTATTCTCTTTTTGTTAGAAGTTGTAATTATTATTATTACCTACTAGTGGCGGGACCAGTGGGGTAATGAGCAATTTTATTATTCCACAAATTAATACAAAAATTTAAAAGCACACCTGACTTGAGAAAATGTCTATACCCTTCCCCCCATTTCCTCTTTCACATCGCCAATTTTTCGATTTAGTATAAGACTGAGATATTTCACGATTATATTTATGTTCCGTTGAGCACTCAGTAAAGAATAGGTCAACCACTTTTTTCTGTAAGTTTTCGAGTGTCCTGTAAAAGTCAGGTGTTCGAGAAATTTTTCATTTTAAACTCGGCGATAAGATTTGCCACCCTTCCTAAATGTCCTATTTTTTATTGCGGCTGATGCTGACCACCCCACTTGTGGGATAATAGATTAAAAGTTGCACCCTCCCTCACCCATGAATGTTACAGGAATGTCATCCATACATACTTGTGGGATAAGCCGTGATAGTATAGAAGTAGTAGATATGTATGTGCCTACAATTTCAAAATTTACCCAAATTTTTGAAATTCTATCCCCCGTCGCCAGATTTCCATTACGATACATAGGAATATTCCAATTTCCATTACGATACATAGGAATATTCCAATATTTTCATACCTATAAGAAATTTATATGAAAAATATGTAATCGGGTGCTATTTTGCATGTGTGGAAAGCACGCCACTGTGTGTCCCGCTGTATGATGCACTAGTGTGTCCCCCTCTAACCTCTCCCCTCTCTCTTCATCGCTTCTTTCCGCATTCACTCACTGGACTTTGTAAAAATAATTTGAGTAAATTCGTATGTGTGCTTGTATTGTTTGTGTATTGTGCTACAGAAGTTTATATTAAACAAGCAATAGAAATGCATAGTTATAATCGTTGTGTATTTCATGTTATAGGTCGGTATTTATTGATTATCCTTAAATGTGGCTGCTATCATATATTATATAGTATCTGGTAATGATTTAGACAATATTATTAGACAATTTGAAAAAAGGCACAAAATGTGACCTTGTCTTTATGAACAGTACCCCTTACGTGCAGTTAGTTCACTGAATAACAAATTGTGGGAGATGCCGTGATAATGTCAACTTCCAAAAAAAAATATATTTCAATTGATAATAAATACTAGACTATGATATAAAATAAATCGTTAATGTTTTTCAACTAATCTAACCTAAAATTTTCAATTTTCAGAAACCAACATAATAATATCAAAAATTTTATTTATAAAATAATTTTTCTTTCTTTGTCAAGAATTGTTCTAATCATACTTTTTATTTGACAATATTCTCAGGGTAAAGCCGGATACTGAGCTAGTAATATTATAAACGCACAAAACTTTGGTTGAATATTTTGGACTAAGCATTATTTTTATTATTATTATTATTATTATTAATCCTTGGTCCTGACTATGAGCTGAGAAAATAATAATATCAGCGGAACTTCGATACCTACTCGTATTGAGATGCACTATTATTATTATTTATACCGTCGTGTCGTATTGCACTAACACATTCAAATATAACATTTGTCTTAATACACACATCTAAGCAATAAAGGTGTTCTCCTATTGGATAATTCGGCGGAATTTTTTTATTATATACTAAACGACATTTTACCTAATCATGATATTTTATTTGAGTAGGTCTTCCTCTTAAGATTTAGATTTGGTCTGGAAAAATATCGTAAAATTTTGATGACACAATAAAAAGAAATGATCTCCGGCATCCTTTAACACTGAAAAAATGGGTATAATTCCATCTATTTGATCATCAACACTCTTCTTGAAATCATAGAGTTAAAATGAGCCTCTTACATTTAAAAAAAGCGCTTCAGTGCCAATATTTCAACACTTACATAGATACATATCATTACAAAGGAATGGTAAATTGTAACAGAAGATCGTAGAAAAACATTGTCCAGCTATACCTAAACACGTTTTGCTAATCTATTAGGTGTACACTTATTGTGCTCATTAATAATTATAAACAAAACAATTTATTTAGCGCAGTTTTGTGATACGACCAACCGCAAAGGCGTATTCGAGTTTTTTTTCTCTTCCGTGGAGTCTCCGGCAAGCAATGTATCTCCCACTTTTTTATCTATGTTTTCAAGTGTCTTATAAAATGCAGGTATTCGTAAAACGATGAAATACGCCAGAATATTTTATTTTTCATTGGGACGGAGTGGACAACTTGCACGTTCATTGAAACAAGGGAACTAGCTACCTCACTTGTGAGAGATGCCGTGATGGTATAAATATTATTTTCACCACAAACTAAATCTAATAATAATAATACAACCTAGTTATTGTACATAAATGAGTACCTATTGAACAAACTACGATTATACTGTTAAGTAGTACATAGGTTTACCTGCATATTGTGTAAATTCCATAATAGCGACATTAATACGAATGATAATAATATGTATTGAATACGATGACATATTTTACCGTAGACCAGTAACGAGTACTAATATTCGCAGAAATCAGGTTCCAAAATTAATATCTATCAAGAAAATAAAGGTATGCTGTTTTATTCCATAACATAAACTTACTAATGGTCTCGCTCGCACTTCTTCTTCTTATCCTTAGGCAATTATTTGTCCCACATGGTGGTGGGGTCTGCCTTTCTTGTTTTGTTTCGCCACTTGGTTCTGTCGAGCGCATCCTCATGGGAAAGATCGCAGTTCCGCATGTCTTGTCTCACTACTTCACGCCATCTGCACTTTGACCTTCCTCTTGGTCTCTTACCGATAACCAGTCTTGCTCGAACTTATAAGTAAGTATTGCACATCCATTATACATGCTTAAGTCACAAAAGAACTCTTAAAATAAATAAAAAACAATTGGTGTTTGGATGAACGCTTGTTTAAAACTAATAATTTATGTGAAATTATTTTGGACCGTAGTTCAACTGGACTAATTAACAATTTTTGTTCGAGTTTCTACTCTATGCTAATAAACGTCGCTGATTGACTATCATATAATATGTGAATGTATTTACTATTTAGTTTGTTATGTTTCGTAGTTGGGTTGTACTGGTACGGTATCGGGCGGTAGTCCGATGGTGGCAGTTGTTTGGTACCAGCAACCAACAGATCCGTGGCCGTGGTCCGTCCTCACACGCGAATAGCCAAGGGTCATGGGTTGTCGTACCAGGCACAGTCAACTCGAAACTGTTTACTGCTAATAATATATTATTCGGAGTAGAAAACGATAAACGAAATAAAATCACATTTTGAAATAAACCACATTTCATTGGTTTTATGTTACTCTAGGTCTAGAGTCTAGAGCCCAAAACCACTAAAGTTTTTTGCTTTGTTTCTCAAATTACGAATTTTAATCAATTTGGTGAATTTATTTCCTCTGATTTAATGAATAAATACCTATAACCAAATTCACGAAAAATGTACAATCTGATTTTTTTATTGAATTCAATATAATATTCAATATTGTTATTCTATATTCAATTACTTCATATTTTTCTATTTCTCTCTTTCTTTAGAAACGAATTTCAATCATTTTCCTACATCTAATCTCCATGTTTGTACACAGAATCCTTGTACCTACTGATGCCTCGTTTTACTTCACCGTTAGCCCATAACTACAGTTTTGATAGTAATATTACATCTAATTACAAGCCATCTTTCATGAAAAAATATTATAAACGTCCTTACCATAAAGCTGATACAACGTTTTTCATACTCTCTCTTATGTTTCAAACACAAGCTTTGGTATTAAAAAAATAGAGTGGCCCTTAGTTTCTTTTTCCTACCCTCACGATATACATCGTAGCATAGAAGCACCCCTAACTAGTCTGTGGGTAAAGGGAGACCACATTGATTAACCTCAATAAAGACCGTCATCGTACTTTTACTTAGCTACAAAAAAAATAGATAGCGTTCGTAGAAAAAAGTATTGTGTATTGTTCACTATTTCAATTCCAATGAAAATTACGCAATAGAAGTTAATTGTTTACTTACAATAATATTTTCGTGTCATCATACATGTTTTAATTATTGTGTTTTTTAATGATAAATTGTTCGAAATTAAAATAAAGAAGTTTTCAAGAAATACATATATCATTATAAATTCATTAAAGAGTTAAGCAAATATTGGTGATAAATATTTGTTTTTTTTTATATTTTGTTAAATCAAAATGTTCGCAAGGGTAGTTTTTAGAGATTTTCTAACAAATTTGTTGATAATTGAATATTTTTACCGTTTTTACTAAAGAGCGCTCTTAACAACTTATCAAAATCTAGAAAATATGTAAATACTGTAATTACAAAAATACGATTAGAGTTCTTTTTTATATATTTATTTTATTCTTCTTGCACATCATCATTCATAATTATAAAAAAGTCAACAGAGCAGTTTACATAAAAAAAGATATGATGATGTGCAGTGGCGAGATTATCACTATATAGCGATTTATTCCATCTAACCACGTGTGTTAGATGGAAGAAATCGCTATATAGTGATAATCTCGCCATTTCTAATCTTCGTGAAAATTAGTTCTACCTATAATCTTCGTGAAAATTATCACCACAAAAATGGACGAAACGTTTAGTGTCATTTTAGCAAGGCTAAGGTAATTTGTTTCAACAAGAAAATGTATAGAATAATAATTATTGAGGATGATAACCCTTATAAGCGACAAAATAGTTTTCACAATAGATTCGGTACACGTTAGTGACCATCGGTGAAAGGCACCGCTGGACCGCGAGTAGCACCGCCACACACCGAGGAGGCGACATGGGGTGAGTCGAAGAAACACCACCACCCTTCCCTTGGTATAATAAGGCGGTCGTGACTAGTACAACAATAGAAATACATTCATACTTTGAGGTAACATACATTAGGTAGTCTATCTACTCTAGTATAGATGTGCACATTGTATGTAAGTAGGTACTCGTATGTATTAATTACCTATGTATTATTTACCTATTAATTATGTCTCTTTATATCACCCGCAATGTTCCACGTTTTAGTTCAAAATACTTACATGCATTCTTATCTCTCAACATACAATTCCTCATGCATGCTCTCCTGTTCAATGTGCTCAGGACGGTCACGTGTTGAGCACATTGAACAGGAGAGCATGCATGAGGAATTGTATGACAGTGACGGAAGCGAAAGATGTATGCAAAGATAGAAGGAAGTGGCGCTCGATCCTTTCTGCCTACCCCGCGAGGGAAGCGGCGTGATGGTATGTATGTATGTATGTATGTATTCTTATCTCTCAACATACATGATTTATTATTATGGCTATTAATCTTCTTTCTCTTATCCTAGTTGGATCACCTCCAATGCGCAGATATCCCTGTCTGTGACCTCCAGATTCTCTACATACATGGGAAAAAATTACGCTGTACCTATGTAATAAATGCGAATGGTAGGTATACATACACATGCGATTTAGAAGACATGGGTACTTAAACAAAAATTAAAAATAAAACATTTTTATAAAAAGTATCAACCAAATTCCTCTTTACATATGCGAAAATATTACAGCTGTAAAGTTTAAATCTCATAGTACCTATCATCGGTATCCTTTCAAAATGTTGTCACCAAAAACCCCATGTGCAATCCTTTAATAATAACACAAAAGATTTCCATTATCATTCATTCTACGGTAGGTAAACATTGCATAATAGAAATTATTGATAATAAAAATAATTTCGAATCTCTATGCAACATTGACCAATAAACATATAATATCTACCTACTAACTCTTTTTCAACAAAAATCCTTTATGCCTTCTTTTCTTCTACCGTTTTTTACAATTATACAATAGACTTGTCCCTTTAATCCGTAGTTTTCTATTTATATTTTTTATGTACCTACATCTTTCATCATCATCTGTCCCCCCCTTTTTTATACCTGTGTATTGTAAAAAATCTTCTGCTTCAGATATTATGATTGCGAATCTTTTTTATTATCAAATTCCATCCTTGTCACCACCAACGTATTGTAGGTAAAGTGAAACCGAAAATGTCTTTATTGATTTTTTTGTACTGTGATCACATGTTTTACTTTTGGTCATAACGAACATTTTTGAGAATATTAGCGAATTCGTTTGTTATTTTATATTCGGATTTTTTACTTTTAAATGTTGTGCTCTACCGATGCACCTACCAACATTTAATTTTTCATTATTGTACTTATTTCTCAGTACTGCTTATGAACCTCATCAATCTCTATTCTTAATATCACAGAAACAAACCTTTACTTACATACGGCGCAAGTATTTTACATGTTCAAACATAGAACAGACTAAAAAAAAAACAAAACAAGTTCACACGTAATATTATACTCGTACACATCACTGAGTATAGAAATATATTATTAATAAATTATTACAAAATTATAGATAATTAAACAGATCATTAAGAATTTTATGAAAATATTTGAGAGTAATGAAAATATAGATAAAGTATGGGGCAAAATTAAAGAGAAAATAACCGCAGCGGCAGATGAGGTCTTAGAGAAAAAAAAGCCGCAAGCTAGGAAAGAATTAGAAAAGAATTAAAAGCCCTTAGAAATAAAATTAACAGAGAATCCAAGCTGAGAAAAGAATGTTATTTGCAAGAAAAATGCAAAAATATTAACAGAAATATAAAACAAAGGAAATTTGAAACCGCATACTCTGAAGTAAAGAATTTCTTCAATGACAAAACACAGCCACGATGTGCTATACAAGATAAAAACGGCAAACTGCTGTTTGAGGACGAATTGATCGTAAAAAGATGGAAAGAATACCTAGAACAATTATACAAAGGAAAGAACATAGTCCAAGAAAGCAAAGCACTAGAAGCAGAATATGACGTAGAAAATAATGGAGATGACATCTTAAGAAGTGAATTCGATAGTGCCTTAGCAAAGCTGAAAGACGGCAAAGCACCAGGTATTGACCTGATTCCATCAGAGCTGCTTAAATGCGCGGGAAAAGGCATGCTCGATACATTGTATAAGCTTGTCTGCAAAATATATGACACAGGAGAGATACCTGAGGACTTTGCCAAATATCTGATACGAGCGCTTCCTAAGAAAGTAGGCACTACAAAGTGCGAACAACACAGAACCTTAAGCATGATATCACACGCTTCTAAGATACTCACCAACATTATAATGAAAAGGGCGGAAAATAAAATAAACGAAACACTTACAGAAGACCAATTTGGATTCCGCAAAGAGACAGGTACAAGAGATGCAATCCTGAGTCTCAGACTTACTCTAGAAAAGAGAATAACAATTAATAAAAACACATACATAGCATTCATCGACCTTGAAAAAGCATTCGATAAAGTAGAATGGGAACAACTTTTTAACACCCTCAACCAGATAGGAATGAGTTATAAAGACAGAAGAGCAATCTGGAGCTTATACAAGAACGAAATGGCTGTGATTAAAAGCGGAGAGAGCTGTGCAGAAGCTAGGGTCGAACAAGGCGTAAGACAAGGATGCTCAATGTCGCCAGCTCTCTTTAACTGCTATATACAGCGAGCCATTGATGAACTGAGAGAAGAAATGAAGAACTGGACAGGAGTAAAAATAAATGGGAAAAAGGTCGACATGATAAGATATGCTGACGACATAGCACTGCTCGCAGACTCCGAGATGGAGCTGAACGAAGCCTTAGGAAAAATGGAAAGTATACTGTTGTCAAAGTACAACATGAAAATAAATAAAGAAAAAACAAAATGTATGGTCGTTGGAAGAGAGGAAGCGACTGCGAACATTGCCATAAATGGAGTGAGCATCAAACAAGTAAGTGAATTCGTGTACCTGGGCAGTAGAATAAACCAGGATGGACGCTCCAAAGCAGAAATCGTAAGCAGAATAAACCAGGCAAGGATTGCCTTTAACAAAAAATCGAAGATATTGGAATCCCCAAATATTGACTTAAGCGTAAGGAAGAACCTTACTAAAGCCTTTGTATGGAGCATTCTGCTTTATGGTTGTGAGACATGGACCATCAGCAAGAGTGAAAGCGGACGGTTGGCGGCCTTTGAAATGTGGTGCTACAGACGCATGCTTAAGATCCATTGGTCGGAGCACGTCGAAAATGAAGAAGTATTAACCAGGGTAGGCGAAAAAAGGCAACTCCTTAAGAGAATCAGCCAACAACGAGCTAACTGGATTGGCCACAACATCAGGCACCCAGGACTACTCATAGCCATCGCGGAGGGTAAGACCGACGGGACAAATGGCAGAGGTCGACCAAGAGACGCATATATGGACCAACTGAAGAGTGATATGAACTGTGGCTCATACGTAGAGCTGAAAAGACTGGCGGAGAATAGAGACGAATGGAGAAGAAAAACCAAACTCGTTGCAGACCAATCCAATGGATTGTAACTCATTATATATATTTCATTCAATTCAAAAAAAATAATTTTTGATATATTGTGTAGAACCATACAAAAAATTTGTCGCTTACTGAGTATTGATGGACACGGTTATAATTGTCCAGCGGTCCTCGAAGTAGTAATAGACAAAAGATCTGGAAGAAATAGGTACTTAGGCACAATTCAGTCCTGATCCATCTAGGACAAAAAAAGAAGATGTAGGTATGTAGGTACGTAATAAAATAACCGTTTCTTTTGTGGACAAAGAGCTAGGTAAGTTGACTGATGATAATAATAATATGATTAATTAAATATTTTGAATTATTATTACCATAGACGTACCGGTATCAAATTAATATCTAATAATAAGAAAATATAATAAGAGAAAAGTTATTTAAGGCACTACAATAACTTATATAATGTGATTAAAATAAGAATAGAGGATTATTATACATAAAACTAGCTTTAAATTCGGTTTCGCACAGGGAAATTGAATAATATCAGTGCAGGCAGTGTAAAAGAGATTTCTGAGAAACGGCGACGTGAAATTAAAAAATGGTAAAAAGAACCCTGCAAATAGTAGTAATCTTACTTTTTCCTGCAAATTTTCGAGCATCCTGAAAAGACCCGTAATCGTATAATATCAAAAATAGAAATTTTAAGATCTTCAAGTCGGGTGTGTATAACTCATTCTGAATTGCTTGTTTCCACTTTTTTCTATAACTTGTGTCAGGGAAAATAAAGTCTGAATTCAATGAAAAGGATGACATCTTGAAAATTAACAATTTATTTAAACGTTTTTATTTATTTACAATTATTATTTATTTAAAATACATATTACAACAACTATTATTTATCTATACGTCACATATTATTACAGTTCACACAGATTTCTTATATACACATGATATAACATCTTTCTTCAAGCCTATCTAGATCTTTCTTTTTCATCAAAACCAAAACAACCACCTGTCATTATTTTCCAAACATTCCATAACCAAAAATAATATAAAAATTCAAATTCATTAAACTTCCAAACTTAAGTACCCTCCTAATGGTGATTACGTAACATTGCCTCCCTCTTAATGTACATTGTGATTGTATAGGTATGTATAGACAGGAGAGAAAGGTTATCCAGAAATACACTCAAAAGAATGAAAGTATTCAAAGAAAATATGGCATCCTTAAAACAGTCTGCGCGATTTTCATGCGGTTTTAAAGGACATATAAATAAACATATAAACTAAAATATTTGTGCATGGATTTCCAATCGGCAGCGGCTCTCTTAATGTATGAATAGAGAAGTCTTGTTGTAATTATTATTTTTATTATATTTCGCTGGGTACACAATATTTTTTTATTCGTCTTGAGGGGTGCTTGGTCGCCATCTGGTACGCAGACCCCGAACATAATATTATCTTTTGCCAAGACTTGAATGAGTAATACATAATATTGTATAACTCACAACACTCTGACCCTAGAGATTTTTTATGATAGGGTTTAAAATTTGAACCCATGTCGAGTTATTTTTTTTTTAATACAAAGACATCCTTTGGCGAGTATGAAGAGCTACACATGTTTGATACAGGGTTCTACGAAAATAATTTATCAAAAATAAAAACAAAATAATCTGGAAAAATAGCTTTTTATATTATATTTGCATACCTAATACTCTAATAGTCACTGCCCAAACACCCACACACTAAGTGATAGGTTTATCTAGTTTGCAATGAAAAGGAAAAAATGTTCTTATTTAACTGTTTTTTTTCATTCCAATGTACCTCAAAGGTGAGAAAATCACTCGATGGACATCACAATATCTAGTTTTAATAATATGTAAAATAGTATCTATGTAGATTCTAGAGTCTAGAATCTAGACCATACACAGTATACAAGTATAATACACATCCATTCATATAATCCCTGTATTATCAAAAGTGGAGTTACCAGTAAATCTACTTAATACAACTTGGAGAAGGAGGAAAGACATACAATGATCAGGTTGACAATGTCCTAATAAGACTTGTTTTATTTATTTCGGAAAGACATACGTTTTGTACATACGTATATATGCATCAATTTTTTGAACTTTTTTCTTGCAACACCGGCGGCCAAAGCTCAAGGTATCATTTTCTAGGGAAATACTAATCAAAACAAAAACTTTTTGATCACCTTGTTGTTCAAGGGGGTAAGTATCAAATCGTAAAAAAACGGTTAATAAAAAATCTTCTTAGCAATATGGTCATTACATATTTTTCAAATACATCTTAAAAAAAACACACTTGTACGATATTGCATCCTTTGACGAACGATACAATTTTTTGTTTGTTTCATTTGTTTCATTTTGGTAATGGGACACTCGACATGCCGAAAGACAGACGACACTTTGAAAAGATCTTATTTGAAACTTGAGTTTAAAATTCCATTAAGAATTTGGGAATCTTGATTAAAAACACGTGTGTCTTATGGCCATGTCATCCTGCCAATACACTCAACTACTTTTGCATATTAACATACATAGGTGCATAATATACAAACTTATGCATATTGGTCATTATGTAGGTATAATTTTTGGTATGGTTCGAACTCAATGTCCTCGGTGCTTTAATTATCACGTACTATACTATACTATACTATACCCTCACGCCGTGTCCCAAGTGGGGTAGGCAGAGAGAACGGAACGCCAAACAGATCATAATATGTGTCTTTTCGTCTATGAGGTTCGATCAGTTTTCAATAATTCATAATTACATGTACAAGGATAGTTAGTATATGTAAAAAGAAAGGTCACAGTTATGTTGCTAGGTTATGTAAATACATTGAAGGACCCACCGATCACCCGGATAGCGCAGAAGTCTTAAGACATTAATCCGAAATTCTACACTTAACAAATCTTGTCCACACCGAAGGCGCCATAGTGGGCAGCCTGCAGGGCTGGCCGGCCAAAGGTTATGTAAAAGAAAATTCTTCTTTTTCTCAGCCCACTCTCGTCTACTCCTGGACGAAGGCTTCCTTCATTTCCTTCCAAGTAATTCGATTCTGCGTCATCTACAGCCAGTTGACGCCAGTGTGTCGAGTGATATAATCCTTCCACCTTATATACTCCGATACTCCTGGTTGCTGTTCGTGGTCTCCAAGATGTAAGAGACTGCTAGCTATTATCCCACCCATCTCCATTTAAAAAAGAACATTAGGAACGAATAGGTAGTATATCTATCAACGATATTAAAACGGTACGTATCAATCATTTGGTATGGTTACATTTATCATTATGTGTGCTATTCTAGGATGTTAGCGTCTAGGTATGTGTAATATGCTATGGGGGTGACTACCTGAGTCTCCTATAAGGTATACAGTTATACATCAGTCCTGCGGGTACCACTCGATACCAGACCCAGGACCCACCTATGATAGATAGACATATGGTCCCGTTATAATGTTTAGATAACTGACTACCCTTCAATATATCAACGAACATCAAACTTGTATTTGAAATGAAAATAAAAAACAAAAGTGTTTTCCTATTTTTTTTATATTTATTGAGAGAGCCATCTTTCGTCTTTTAAAGACCTTGTCAATTTCAAAGAAAGATGAAAGACGGGCTCTCTTAATAGGAATCAAAATAGTAGAAAAAATCTTTTTTTTTAATTTCATTGTAGAATTCTACTACCTAAACATTGACACAGTGAACTTTGTAAATTAAATTTGTGACCTCCAGTATAAATGCATACTCATTCAAATATGGAAAATAATTTGCGGTCCCATGAAGAAAAATACCAACTATCTCATTTTTGGCAACAGTGTTGTATTTGACATGATGTACTTGTACGTACGTATCTTATAATTTTCCTCAAATAATACTAGGGATATTCAGAAAGTAAGTAGTGTACTGAGGCTCTCACGACCGGATGGATTTTATTTTAGACATGTTGGCTACACCTTCGTATAGCCTGACTCTTCCTCTCTACAACAAGACTAGTTCGAGATCTGCACGTTGAGAATTGTTGACGTGACAACACGATCCGTGAAAAATGTCAATCCAATCTCCTGCCAAATGCGAAATAAGTGGCGTCGTTATCTCGTTTTGAAGGGAAAATTTCCGGTTGAGGTTTATAATGAGATAAAAACTGCATATTGTGATAAAGCTATGAGTCGTATAAGTATGTACAAGTAATTTTGCAAAAAACGGTTGTATGTCTGTGTATGATGATCAAAGGAGCGGAAGACCTTCAATTTTCCACTAAATTGTGGGAAAAAATTGAAAACGCGCTCCGTAACGATCGCAGATTGACTGAGGATGAACTTTCTGCAATGTTTCTGCAAATGTCTAGATCTCTACTACATAAAATCATCACAGAAACCCTCGGATATCGGAAACTGTCTATGGGGTGGGTCCCAAAACAGCTGATAGACCAATACAAGTCGAATCGAATGGAGGCCGAGCAAGAGTTTTTGAGGCGCTGCAAACTCCATGGAGATGAATTTCCTTTAAATTACTATCTCTTCACCTTCCTTAAAATGCACAACCTTAGTTGCTGTTTTGAGGTAGGTATTGTTTATTATTGAATAAATTGAATTGAATAAATGGGAAAAGGTATTTAACCGACGAGGTGGTAAAGGAGGAGGTGGAGAACTGGACGAAGGGGTTGGCGGAAAACTAATTCGAGGAAGGCATTAAAAAGTTGATACCTGCTTCACAACCTGCATTGAGAGAAATGGTGACTATGTCAAAAAATAGCTTACATACATATGTAGGTACTAAGAAAATCACATACTTTATTTGTTTAAATTAAAAAAATTATTGGCTACAAAAATTCAGTACACTTACTTTCTGGATATTCCTCGTACATATCAAAGTTTTTTTCACAATATATTTTCCTATGACAACTAGGTATATCAGATAATTAAGAATTTATTGGATAAAAAGAACCTACTCACAATTCAAAT
Organism: Athripsodes cinereus; assembly: GCA_947579605.1. Classification (NCBI taxonomy): domain Eukaryota; kingdom Metazoa; phylum Arthropoda; class Insecta; order Trichoptera; family Leptoceridae; genus Athripsodes; species Athripsodes cinereus. Next base: position 12,159,921 of record OX388320.1, on the reverse strand, counting down.
AGATAATGTTCTTGCCTGTTTGAAATATTGAAATGAGAATAAATTAAAAATTTATATTTAAGAGCAATAATTTTTGCACAATAATTTATTTGATTCAAATTGTTTTATGATGAATGTGAAGAAATATTCGCATACAAGAAATAACATTGATGAAAAATGCTTTATATTGAAAAAATGGTCATAAACTGTGAGATAAATAAAAAAATCAAAATAACGGTTTGTGAAATTCTCAATATGAATCAACAATCGTTGTAAATAATTAATGTTTTTTTAGTAACAACAGTCATAATAATGAATCAAAGGTACATACATTACAAAAGTTTGAAATGCGCTGAAATTCATCAATAGTGTTCTGACTATATTATGATAGTTTTGGTCTGTAATGAAATATGATTCCTTATTCTCGATATCTGCAACTAACGGTAAAAATGTTGTATGGTTTCTACAAAAAAATGTTTTTTTATAAATTATGCAACACGACACTATTCGTCGTTTTCAGTGAAACGTGAAAGATACAAATTTCTGTTGACTACATATTGCCCAAAAGTCTTCATTGTGAAGCAAATAAGGAGAAGTAATATCATCATCATCATCATGATCGCCCTCAACGCTCCTCTCGGGAGCACAAGGCAGAAACCAGCCTCCTCCATTCAGAGCGTCTCTGCGCCAATTGCGTCACCTCTTTCCACGACATTCCCTGCGCTCTATTATCGTTGTCATAGGAACGGTGTATTGTGAAAGAGGGGCGCGCGGGCCGACGGAACCCTTGCGGACGGAAGAACAGCGCTCTTTTTGGCCAACTATCATTGGGCATTCTCAAAACATGTCCCAGCCAGGACCATCGTCTCTCTTGTATTACGGAGATTACAGGTCTCTGCTGGAAATATAGAGGTATAATTATTTTCTTAGTCCTTAAAAGAATAGTTATAGGGGAAATAAAGCCGAGGTATAATATGAATAACACTGAGAGATTGATAAAATAATAATTGTATGAATACACCCACGTATATAAATAATTTGTTGGCAAGGTTTGAACATGTCAAATTATAAGTGAATAGAAGAATTATCTTGTAACTTGTATGCAAACGAATATTATTATTATTGGTTCTTATTCCATAACAACAACAATGAAAATATTCATTTGGTATTAATATCTATTTAACAGTGGTGCGCTTTCCATATATGCACAAATTTTTATTTTTTGACTTGAACCTGAGTATGGCTATGTTTTGTTTGTTTTTATATTTTTGTACATATGTTGAATGATTGTGTGATATTATAAAGTTTATCTGAATACTTATAAAGGCAATTGCCGTATATTGTGTTTAAATAAATAAAATAAAACAATACTATGTATAATGGCGTGCTTTTTACACATGACAAAAACTCATACACGTTTAGTTAACCATGCATGCAATACTGCAATTTTTTAAAATTTATTTGACATTTAATTTCAAAATTTCTAAACAAAAGGAAAGTTCGTGAATTATCTCAAATGCATATATTTATATCATCACGGACTCCCACAAATGATAAACATCTTAAAATTAATGTTTTACGCAGGGCGCTTTTAAAACTTGCACCAAATAATAAGAGACCTATTTGTCATCATATTCCTATACTAAAGAGGGGTGGGGTGAAAGAAGAAAATTAAAAAGTTGAGTATGTTTACAAAGCTTCGATCTTGTAATATTTTAAAGTTTATACGAAAACATCCAAAAATTGCTAGATGACACAAAAGCTGAGGAAAATGTTATTGTAATGGGAGACTGGAACGCAGTAGTAGGGGAAGAAAGGGAGGGATCAGTCGTAGGAGCATATGGGTTGGGCACTAGAAATGATAGAGGTAGCCGTCTCATTGAATTCTGCGCCAAAAATAAAATGTTTATAGCCAACACGTGGTTTCAACACCACTATAGACATCGCTATACATGGAAATCTCCCGGAGACAGATTTCGATCACAGATTGATTACATTCTTACACGTCAAAGATACAGGAATCAAATTAAAGATTGCAGGAGCTTTGCAGGTCCGGACATTGATAGTGATCATAATATGGTTGTGGCGGAAACCATACTGAAATTCAAAAGGCTCGAGAAGAGAACCACAAAAAGATGGGACCTAAAACAGCTAAAAATAAAAGAAGTTAAAGAGAAATACGACGAAAAAACTAAGATATGCGATTTTGAGAGTAATGAAAGTATAGATAAAGTATGGGGTAAAATTAAAGAGAAAATAACCGCAGCGGCAGATGAGGTATTAGAGAAAAAAAAGCCGCAAGCTAGGAAAGAATGGATCACGGACGATATTTTAGAAATGATTGAAAAAAGAAGGAACTTAAAGAACTCTAAAACAGAAGAAGGGAAAAAGGAATATAAAGCCCTTAGAAATAAAATTAACAGAGAATCCAAGCTGAGAAAGGAATGTTATTTGCAAGAAAAATGCAAAAATATTAACAGGAATATAAAACAAAGGAAATTTGAAACCGCATACTCTGAAGTAAAGAATTTCTTCAATGACAAAACACAACCACGATGTGCTATACAAGATAAAAACAGCAAACTGCTGTTTGAGGATGAATTGATCGTAAAAAGATGGAAAGAATACCTAGAACAATTATACAAAGGAAAGAACATAGTCAAGGAAAGCAAAGCACTAGAAGCAGAATATGACGTAGAAAATAATGGAGATGACATCTTAAGAAGTGAATTTGATATTGCATTAGCAAAGTTGAAAGACGGCAAAGCACCAGGTATTGACCTGATTCCATCAGAGCTGCTTAAATGCGCAGGAAAAGGCATGCTTGATACATTGTATAAGCTTGTCTGCAAAATATACAACACAGGAGAGATACCTGAGGACTTTGCCAAATGTCTGATACGAGCGCTTCCTAAGAAAGCAGGCACGACAAAGTGTGAACAACACAGAACCTTAAGCATGATATCACACGCTTCTAAGATACTCACCAACATTATAATGAAAAGGGCGGAAAATAAAATCAACGAAACACTTTCAGAAGATCAATTTGGATTCCGCAAAGAGACAGGCACAAGAGATGCAATCCTGAGTCTCAGACTTACTCTAGAAAAGAGAATAACAATTAATAAAAACACATATATAGCATTCATCGACCTTGAAAAAGCATTCGATAAAGTAGAATGGGAACAACTTTTTAACACCCTCAACCAGATAGGAATGAGTTATAAGGATAGAAGAGCAATCTGGAGCTTATACAAGAACGAAATGGCTGTGATTAAAAGCGGAGAGAGCTGTGCAGAAGCAAGGGTCGAACAAGGCGTAAGACAAGGATGCTCAATGTCGCCAGCTCTCTTTAACTGCTATATACAGCGAGCCATTGATGAACTGAGAGAAGAAATGAAGAACTGGACAGGAGTAAAAATAAATGGGAAAAAGGTCGACATGATAAGATATGCTGACGACATAGCACTGCTCGCAGACTCCGAGATGGAGCTGAACGAAGCTTTAGGAAAATTGGAAAGTATACTGTTGTCAAAGTACAACATGAAAATAAATAAAGAAAAAACAAAATGTATGGTCGTTGGAAGAGAGGAAGCGACTGCGAACATTGCATTAAATGGAGTGAGCATCAAACAAGTAAGTGAATTCGTGTACCTGGGCAGCAGAATAAACCAGGATGGACGCTCCAAAGCAGAAATTGTAAGCAGAATAAACCAGGCAAGGATTGCCTTCAACAAAAAATCGAAGATATTGGAATCCCCAAATATCGACTTAAGCGTAAGGAAGAACCTTACTAAAGCCTTTGTATGGAGCATTCTGCTTTATGGTTGTGAGACATGGACCATCAGCAAGAGTGAAAGCGGACGGTTGGCGGCCTTTGAGATGTGGTGCTACAGACGCATGCTTAAGATCCATTGGTCGGAGCACGTCGAAAACGAAGAAGTCTTAACCAGGGTAGGCGAAAAAAGGCAACTCCTTAAGAGAATCAGCCAACAACGAGCTAACTGGATTGGCCACAACATCAGGCACCCAGGACTACTCATCGCCATCGCGGAGGGTAAGACCGAGGGAACAAATGGCAGAGGCCGACCAAGAGACGCATATATGGACCAACTGAAGAGGGACATGAACTGTGGCTCATACGTAGAGCTTAAAAGACTGGCTGAGAATAGGGAGGAATGGAGAAGAAAAACCAAACTCGTTGCAGACCAATCCAATGGATTGTAACTAAATATATATATCTGTATACCTATTGATAAAAACAATTTTAAGTATATTGTTTTAAATAATAAAATATTCTTAAGTTCCACTACGAAATTATGGAAGCTGAGAGTAAAAAAATCAAGTTTTAAATGATTTATTTTACAATGGAAAAAGTAAAGTTCCGCCACTGCTATCTACAATGTTCTAATATTACACATAATGTAATTCATCATTTGACCTACAAACTCCGGCTTAGTAAAATAATTTAGAATTAATAGTATTAGGTATAATAAATATTATATTATATTAAATAGTTTAGTAGGTAGGTACCATACTTACCCATCCGTTTATAAATTCTGATTTGTGACCACACCTATGTCTGTACCGTACTCATACGAGTAATAATATTAACACAGCACAGATGATTGCGGTGACCAGACTTTTATTTCACTTGGTACAAGTACACCTATAACAGATACACTCACTTTTACTTATGTGAAATTAATGGTTTAATGTTCATATTATCTTCTCAGACTATCCACGACAAATAGAATTACGTGGAATTATTATAGTTTTTTTAAAAAAAATCATTAAATATGATCGATCTAGAGTTGCAAAGGATTCCAAATAGTATTCTTAAAATACTATTTAGATCTTGAAGTTGAAGTTAATTTGAAAAAAATGTGTTTTTGATAATCATGACAATATGGTCAAATCTCGAATTACGAGCAATCGAAGAAATCATAATAATAATAAAAACCTTACCCCAAAAAAAAAAATTGCAGTAGAAAGAAAACATGGCAACATTATTACAAATAATTTTGTGTAATGGGCGACTTTAACGTAGAAACGCGATATCTTTCAACAAACCCATGAAATATATCGGACTTGGTGGTAAACTTATCAAATTCAATAAAACAAGATTTTGTATTTTTTATAAAATGTATTGCGCTGTGATAGCATAAAGTTTATAATAAATTCCTGAAAAGCTATAAAATAGGTATACTAAAATAAAAGCTAGTTGTCCAATACCATTGTTATTCTTTACAACCAGCAAATCATTAAGAGTGCGTTTTTTAATTCTTATATATTGTATACCTTTCATTTTTTGTGTTCTTTCAATAACGTTAATGAGTGAATGACTAAAAACATTTCCTTACAATATCACATGGTGACAATATTTCGTATCATTACAATAGATTTGTACCTACCTGTGATTATAATTTTACACAGTTTAATATATTTTGTATGACAGTAGGTAAAATAATATTATCAGCTGATTATTATAACAGTGATTGCGATATTATACACCAATCACAGTCACAAATGATATTAAATACCTACATATAACTATTATATGTAAGTAGTTAGTTAATACGAAATGGATAATATAATAATTTATATCTGGGCAGAGCTGTATAGAATATGTTTCATCGTGAGAAAGTGTTGCAATTGTGCAATCATAGCCATTAATAAATTTAATTTTTGCAATTTGACTTTGTGATTCCATTACATAAATCTAAAGATAATTTAGTTTTTTTCTATATGTATGTACGTTGGATGATTTATTCGGCGCCGTTTAATGGAGCATCCATCTCAAGGGCGCGGATATAATAAAGAATCACCTAGTGATCATTAATCACCATGAGTAGATTATCAAATGTATTGGTTTTCATGAGTAGATTATCTTTCCACTTCTCGATGTAGACTTCTTCCATAGTCTTCCATTTTTCTCTTTCTTGGGCTATTGTTGTCCATCTCCTACCTGCGACAGGGATGATATCATCAACCCACTTCTTTTGAGGTCGACCTGTTCCATTTATTTGACATCCCGTGGTCTTCATTTTATTATTATAGATGATCATGGATGTAGATGTCATTCCCGATTGCTAAGAATTGGAATATGTATGTATTGTACAGCGTTACAGAGAAGATGAATCAATTTGCCCAAAATCCGTTCAATTGAAAGACGCTTTTTAATTCGTGTTTACCCGAACAGAAAACAAAAATTTCAGTTTCATATACAATAGTATAGAATCCATACGAGACAGAACAATATAGGTGCTTACGTGTTTACAAATATCTTTTCTCATTATCAATGGTTTATTGATATGATTTTAGATTCACTATGTATCAATTATTATATTTAATGAGCTTTTCTCGCTACCGCGGTTTCGGTGGAGCGTCCACCATTAACGAGCGTTTATCTAAAACCAGTTATCTAGTGAATCTAAAATCATATCAATATGTCTAGAAATTGTTATATAGTTAATGCCGAAAATATAAACAAATTGATCAATGGTTTATTTCAGAAACTTGAAGTGCTGTATAAATGAAAATGTGTTTTGGACAATTTTATGAGATATTTTTCAAAGATGAATCTGGTTTGTAATAAGGTCAAATATATATTTAAACACCCTCACAGTAAACAATATGCCTGTGTTGTGAAGGTGAAGTAGGTCGGAAGCAGTAGTAGGAATCGAACCCGAACCTGGCTTTCCCTGTTCTTAGTCCGAGACTCTTCCATCAGGCTACCGGCCACCTCTTCTTTTGTACATCAGGTTCTACATTCTACAAATAAAGATTTAAATTTAACACTAAAAAAATATTATCTAAACCACAAAACAAATACTTCAATTGTTTTTAAACGGTACCTACCTCTTAAAAAACATACTAAAACACGACATGAGTTAATATATTTTCTTTCCAATGAAAGAGGTTGGTTGACAATGGTGATGTATGGTATCTATGTATTTGATAATTCTTTCTTTGACATTAACAGTAATTGCAATGATAATAATTGACGATAGCATTAGAAGATAAAGTTCGCTGGAGGTCGTTAGTTCCGACACGCATCGTGTTTTATAAAAGACAGTGCACAAGATATGTATGTACCTATGGGTATACAACCATCATCTTCGCTGGTTCCTAGTGGAACCGATAGGCTCTTTACCCTCATCAGCTGTGCAATATCAATGTACAAACATAATGTATCACGGAGTTGATGATGATGCCATACATGCTTTTGTACATTGTCGCGTGCCTTGTATTAATATCATGTAGGTATATGACAATATAGTAGGCAGGTACCCACTTAGATATTTACAGAACCACTGGATTTGAACTGGTCAGAAATAATGATTATTGTATTGTAGTGATGAGCAACGTGCACAATACTGTATTTCCTTTGCATTAGTTTTCTTGATTCACTCAGTGTCGGGAGCTTTGTCTGAAAAAGAAAGAAAGAAAGACAGTTTTCTTGACGCTGATGAAAAACGACATTTTGTACAATAGACACGAAGATGAGCTTGCTCTTAAATGTCACGATTAGAGAATTTACACACTGATTGTAAATAAGTTTTAGAAAAATATAGTTTTCAGAAAAGTTTCATGTTTACTAAACACAAGAACAAGTAATATTTTTTATATTGTTTTTGAGCACCCGGCAAGGATTGGTCTTCCACTTTTTTCCAGTTTTTGAGCGTCATGTCAAAGGCAGTTGTTCATTAAATAAAGAAATTTTTAAGAATTCAAATTCAAATATTTTATTGAGATAATAATAAACACATACAAATATACAATAAGCACAATTATACAAATATACAATAAGTACAATTATACAAATCTTTATATTATCTGTTTTTTTACCCTCAAAACTGAGCAGAGCTCGTGCTTTGAGGGGTTATAGGGTTTTTACTAATAATCAAACAAATTCGATCAAACCTAATCAATACAGAACATCACACACATAATCCATTTACCATAATTATAATATAAAATAAACAAAAATATCAACAACAAAAAACAACAATCAGAATGCAGCGATAAAGTGTTCCACCTATTTTGAATACCTTATTTTTTTTGTTTGCACGTAGTGAATAGCTTGCATGTTTATTACATGCAGCTGGTCTGTTGGCTATCCCTATTATGGTACAGTGATGGTATAGTAGTAGTACCTATTTTGTACCAAGGACGCCGAGGGATAATGCGATAAACTCGTCCTTGGTAAATTGATTATATTTTAATGCATTTCTCTATAAAATTATGAACAGTATAGAATAAATATATAATATAGTAAAATTTGATTTCATATTCATTACATTATGCAGTTGATCTACTGACTTCTCTACGTGTGGGATATGCCGTGATGTTTTAGATTGATAAATTCTTTATCCACGACTGATGTCAATGACAGCCTCAATAAGAATGATAAATACATATTATTTATATATTAACATCAACCACGTGCATCATAACGATATTAGTTCCTTTACAACAAACAATAGGTACACTACACGACGCATACACACAAATATATTTTGTCCCCAAGTTGAAGTTGACTGTCCTTCACTGCCGACTACTCGCATATGAGTAAGTACATATCTTATGGTATCTGCTGCTTCGTCACGCCTTCTAACACTCTTCATATTATCTTATCATTCTAGCGACAGTTTTTATTGCTCTCATTATAATCGTTTTTCTATCATATGTTAAAAACCATCGGTTTTGCACGGCACAAAAATTACAGGATTCATTAAAAATGTTGGTATTTCTTGTGGATTCGCGATTGATAATGATCTGATAAGTCAAAAGACGTCTCTATAATCTATAGTAAAAATAAACAATTTATAAAATTATGGAGTTCTATTACGTGGGCACCAACATAATTAATAAAATATAATATTATTATACCTACCTCATTTTTAGACTGTTTTAAATATTATTAGAGGAAAGTCACCAAATATGGAATACCATTTTGTTTTTGGGATATAAAAAAAAAACTTCATATAAATTAAATCAGTTTAATGTTTTTACTAATCAGTCATACATTTATATGTAGTAATTAACAGCCTTTAATCAAATATATTAGTTATCAAATTAAAATCTAACACAAAAAACAATCTCACAAATTAGTAACCAAATATGGAATAGGTACCCATATATAGAATACAAGCATAAATCAACATAACAATAACAAAAATGGACATTAATATCTTTGAGATCAATTAAATGAATATAACATATTGTGATCAATGAAATAAGTTACATAATTACTTGCAAAAGTCACAGATCCAAGTATCAAACTCTGGACCAGCACAATCATAATGTGCCCAGAGCCCACACATCAAGCATTTAATCCAGCTTTCTCCACTTTTATCCATGGAAAAAAGTCTTGAACAGAACATACATTCTGCATCAGCAGAGTCAGGAGGTACTTGGTCCATCAACTCATCATGTTCACTACCTTCATCAAACTGGATAACGTCTAGTTCCTCAGAGTCTTCTTCTTCACTATCATCCTTATTTTTCTTCGTTTGTTTGTTTCTCTTCGCAGTTTTCTTCTTATTCTTTGTCTTGACTAGTTTACTTTCTTTTTCTTGTCTCTTCATATTTTTATTTTCTAAATCATTTTTGTAGGGAGAAGATGTTATGACTGCTGCTACAGCAGCTTTTCTTCCTCTGCTAGATACTTTTCTTCGTTTCTCTGGCACTGGACTTATGGCATGCGGAGACACCAGACCCAAACTGCTGCGATTAAGCCCAGAAGTCGAAGGTGCAGGTTCAGGTTGTAAATTAGCAGTTGTTTGTGGTGCACGTATTTCTACCAGAACTTGACCAGTTTCAGATCTTGATTCCAGCGGAGGGATATTGGTTGTACAACCATCTATTACAGCATTTTGTTGCGCAGCAATAAAGTCCACATCACTGAAGACATTTTTATTTAAAGGCCACAATCCAGTGACTTTGAACCCGTTGGCTGCAATTTCGCCTGTTTGTACTTTCAAATAGGATTTGCCAAACAGCTCCACAATATCATATGGACTTAGAGGTCTGTTGTTGTCTCTAATCCACATGCGTATTTCCTCACTATAGTATGTTTTTAAAGGCCCCATGAAAGTCTTATCTAACGGCTGCAATTTATGAGTCGTATGAGGAGGTAACGAAACTATGTCCACGTTATTTTCCCTAGCAATATCTATTATATCGATATTGTGAGTATGACTATAGTGTCCATCTAGTATCAGTAAAACCCTCGATTCAGGAGTCGGGTTGGTGTGTTGAATAAAGTGCTTGAACCAGTCTGTAAAGATGTTCATTTGTATCCACCCTGATGGATGCGCAACTCCGACTGATCCTGGAGGACAGCCTCTCATTAGCTGAGCACTCATATTTTTTCTGGGAAAAATAATGAATGGTGGCACAAAATGACCAGTAGCATTCATGCAAACAACTATTGTCATCAGAGATCCTCTTTCTGCTGAAGTCAGTGCAGCTACCTGGCGTTTACCTTTGTGGCCGATTATTTGTGGTATCTTACTTTGTACTATTGTGAGGCCTGATTCATCCACGTTGTAAATACGATTTGGTGGATAGTTATTTTTAGTGTAAAGCTCTTCAAGGAGGTTGAAAAAGGCTTCCACTTTTTCTTTATCAAATCCAAATGCTCTGGCAAATGATGTACCAGTTGGTCTTCTTATCGAAAGTTTATCTTTATGACGATTTAAAAATAACTTCAACCACTTTTTTCCAGCCATACCAGATTCACCGAAGGGATTCTGCAAATTGTTTCGCTTTGCTAGCATGAACGCCATACGGCGAAGATCAGTTCTTGTTAAACCGTGAAACTTGCTCTCCATTATTAGTATGTATTCTACAAGCTGACGTTCAAGTTCGGAGCCCAAGATAGTTTTTCGTCCTAATGTAGTAGCTGCTGCCACTTCTGGAGACTGTTCATCTTTTTGGCAGAGACGAAATAAAGTTGTCCTAGGCACTTGAAAATGCTGTGCCGCTTTCAAATACCCCATTTTCTTTGCCCGGACGATTTTTATAGCTTGTGCCATTTTTTCTTCATCCCAGGTTTTTCGTTTGGTTGATTGCGAATCGGACATTCTAAAAACAAACATTACATATATTTTTAAAGAAATAATAGCAAGTATCTATCATATGAAAAATTAAGACCTAATTATGGAATATTCCATAATTAGATACCGACGACTGTCCATATTTGGATTTTTATACTAGTTCATACTCTTCTAAATATTTTTTCAAGTCACAATATTTTAATGACAAAAGATCACAAAATGGTGAAATAAACATAATACCGATATACTAAATAGTATAAAACTTATGTATACAAACATAACAGCTGGTAATACTCATTTATTACTTACCTTTAAAATTTTCTACACGACAACAAAACAAAACACGCCTGCCACACATGAAGCGTTCGCGCAACTGACTCGATGGTGTGAGTGCGATAGTTAGTAGACCGAATGAAACAGAAGATGGTCGAGTGTTGCGTTTCATACTTATAGTCTTAGAGAAATGAAGGTATTCCATATTAGGATACTATTTCATATTTGGTGACTTTCCTCTAATAATGAACAATTTATTAATTCTTATTTTTTTTCTTGTTCAATATAATATATATACCTACCTCAAAGCATCAAAATACTTCAAAACATACTTGTTTTTCGTTACTGTTTTCCAATTCTATAAATATCAAAAATATACGTTTACCAATTCGTTACATTGTATGATAATGATTTTACTGAATATATAAGCATCTTGTAAAAAAAATCTTCTTCTTCCTCTTTTCATAGATCCGTAGATCTGTTTCTATGGCGCTGAGGTCACCTGGGACACAGAGCTCCAGCTGTATCGACATCTCTTTGCAGGTCTTCCAGGTTAACGAGTTGACACGTTGTTTGCGTCTACTATCAGTGCAAATAATTTAAAATTGTTTTTTGAACTAGTAATTGAAAATTACGCCTTACTAAATTCATTTTCAGATCACAGTAGCCGTGTTGAGATAATAATTATGTATTGTATATTGAGAGATGTTAGTGAAATAAATAATACACGCATGATATCTTCTTCATCTTCGCCCTCGCCTTTATCCCATTTATTTAAAATCAGCTCTCTAAGTCCTCCAGACCCCTGCATCCTGCAAACGCAGCTCTGCCTTCCTCAGGTTCCTGACCATTGTGGACATCCAGGTGATCACTGGTCTGCCTGGTCTTTTGAATTCTACTCTATGTCCATTGTCTTTTTCATCATATTATCCTGTGGTAGTCTCAAAATGTGTCCGTACTATCTTAATCTGTTTTCCATCATTTTTTCGCCGATAGGAGCGACTATGAAACTATCACGGATATGGACATTTTTCACCCTGTCCTATCTTGTTACTTATATAAAATATGTTTTATAGAAAATTAAATAATGGTCAACAGTCAAAATTAAACATGTTTGCGATTGCTGACGTTTAATGATAATCTATAATAATAATAATAATACGAACATTATGATATTTGTAATATGACGTAACGGCTAAACACACGACACAATGTCTTCCTGTTGGTAACCAACTAACTAACAAGCCTGGAACAACGACCATCAGACAAACATCACCGAAGTGTGGACAAACATCTTGCAAGCATGTTGGTACATACCATACATCAGACATTCAAAGCACTTAAGCTCTACATATGTACATACTAATACTACACACCTTTGAACAAATAAATAGTACATGGTATAATCGTCGTTGCATATTCAAAAAGGGACATGTGAATTCAGAAATGTTTTGACATTTCTATAATAAACTGCTTATAATGACATCATAACCATTTTATATAGTGATTTTTAGTATCCAATATTAAAATTCAATATTTAGAGAATAATATCACATGCCAATAAAAAGTCCAAACTACAATTTTAATGCCTTAATGAACAGTTTTAAAAGAGTATGCCCAAATAAAAATGTGTGCACATGTCTCTTTTTGAATATGCAACGACGATATACTGAAATGAATGTACTAGGTAGGTACCTACCTGATAGGAAAATGTGCTTACTTATTTGTACAATGTTAGTGTACCTGAACTGAGTGATGATATTATGAAGGTACACTTTATAGCGGTATAAGGTGATTTTTTCCAGCAAATTAAACCGAATGGTTAAACCAGCTGATTGGTGACGAAGAAATTACATGAATGGAGGTATGTATATATATTATTCTAGTCGTCTACATTATTTTCATAGTTGTACAATGATTATTGTGGACAAAAGATAACATAACAATATACGAATATCTAACTTTTTTGTTTGCTTTGGTGCACATTTGTAACATGTTCAATGATAATTGATCAGAAATAAACTATCCTCAATTCAAATGCTGTGGTTTTCTTACTACAGTGTATTGTAATAAACTGTCCCAAAACAACAATATCAAAGAATTAGTGATGCCATGAGAAGATATAACTCCTTGGCTTGCAATGTTTCAAAGCGATTGTTTTCTCAAAACGTTTAAAAGAATATTTTTATTTTTGGAACTGATCACTCCTAAGAAAGATAAAATTCTATTCTCTATAAAACTATGACAGGTCACTGAACTGGACTCAGTGTTTTTCCAGATCCCATAATTATAATAACCACATTCGAACTGTAAAATAAACAACAACATAATGTGTAATTGACAAACATCCTTTCCAGTTTACAGAATCCCAACAACAATCCTGGATCATTCCCACGACTTCATATCCTCATGTAGGTATATAGGAGGGATAGAGGTACAACATACATATTGAAGATGGGAGAGATTACCAGCCATATTGTCGGGGTCATCTTTTTATTTTAACAGCAGCCAATGGTAATAAAAATAAACCATAATGCCATCCTCGAAGATATAAATTATTATCATCAGTATTATGTACCTATATACAGTATAGTGCACATACTTACACCGTATCCTACGCATATCCTCCCCAATGGATTCACAAAAAATGCATCTCATTACAAACATTTGTATGTATCTACATACCTACCATACATACATTATTATGTATTACGTGAAGTTAGAACACGCTGAAGGCTTCTAGTCCAATGTCAGTAACTTTAAAATTGCTACAAGTTTGTAGCATAAAATAAAACTATATTGAAAACAGTCTCAATAATCTTGCAACGATTTCTCAATAAGAACTCAGAAGGCCCTCTTTTACAGTAATATTGGAGACTCCTTGGACAAGTATTGAAGACTCAAGAACATTCAGGAATTAAATCAATTATTTCAAAATCTCTCTGAGTTGTGAGGCTCGTTTTTAATCTTTGATCTCTAGAGGAGAATTAATGACAAATTTGTTAATATTTTGATTTTTTCAATATATTTACATTGTTATATCATATATGTTCGATAAATATGTGATTCGATTGAAGAAATTGAAATCTCCAATCAAAGTGTGATGAAAGCAAAAATCGTGTGCAAGGATAGGAGGAAATGGCGCTGTTTGCGAATGATTGTCGATCAAGGGAAACAGCGTGATGGTATGTGTATGTAAAATCGGAAATTTCTTCAAAATAATTTATTAAGATTCACACGCTGAGGACTTTAAAAAACAATTTGTATTTTGAAAACCAAGTTTTCGCCTGGGACTTGAAATGTAAAAAACGTCATCTATAATTATTGCGTCTCCACGGCGTCATCTTATTTTTGTTTTGGTTCAGATGTCCGTCCCATATACTGTATAGAGATATCTGAAAAAAAAAGTTCTGAAAAACAAACATTGTGAACGCATTGGTATGCATCACAATACTATATTATGGATGGTCCCAACTCCCAATGATGATGTACGTAGGTACTGTGTAAACTGTATAGGCTAGGTACTGTAGGGCTCTCATATACCTACTCGAACAGCCCAGACGGAACATGTGTGGGACACACGTGTATTCGTGTGACGATTACTTGGGGTGCAATGTGCATATAAATTATCATATGACATCGTGAGTATTTCAGTAATACTACTACTACTATCCCATCACGTCACATCCCACAAGTGGGGTAGCCAGCAAACCAGCCGCATGCAATTAACAGACATCTTCTTCGTAGGTACCATCAAAAAATTTAGGATGGGTGACAAACCTCATCGATTAATGTCCTTATTTTTCCTTTTACTTTATAGAGACGAATGGAGAAGAAAAACCAAACTCGTTGCAGACCAATCCAATGGATTGTAACTCATTATATATTATATATATATTTTATTTCCTGTGATTTGGAATATCAGACATATATATTTATCTTCTTTGTATTCTTATTATTGTAGAGTGATTAAGTATTTGTATTCTTATTATTGTAGAGTGATTAAGATTGTTTTTTTTTCCTGTGATTTAAAATATCAGACTAATATTTGTCTTTCTTACTGGAGTGTATTTATCGTCTTAATGGAATGTGTTAATAGTCTTATTAGAATGCAGTTAAATATATTGATAATTTATTAATTAAGATAATTGAAATAGAAAATAAGTATAATAATGGTAGTTTATCATAAGGTTATTATAAGTTATAAATTAAATGCTATATTTATAACTTGATTAAATAAATAAATAAATAAATAAATTTACTTGTAACTTTCGGTAAAGTAAAGGCTGGGAGACCAATTCTTTGCTGGGTGCTCCACGGAATAGTAATGTTATCAGTGATATGTAATAGGAATAGATACGTAATACAATGCTTTTCTAGGATCCAAACTTGTTGTCAAATATACCATTAAGGACGAAACACTGAAAATCTTTTAATATTTTAAACAAAACCTATTCAAAAATATATCTATGCCTTTCAATTCATTGCATTAGCTATACCATAAACGTTCTTTCTGTCTCTTTTTCACAGAACGCATTGGTAATTAATGGATGCGCCCCTACCCCCTCAAACATTTCTCTTTACCGTGACAACCCATATATGGATTAGGGTTGCGAGACAAAATTATGAAAATACTAATTAATTTTTCGTATTTAATATAAAAACAATGAACATGTTACACAACATTTATTTTTATTTATTAATTCTTTACTGTATATTGATTACTAACAATTATGTACATAACAGGTATACATTCAAATCAAATACAATCAATATACAGAGAGCGAGTTCAATTAAGTATACCAACAAATTAGAGAACTAATAATTATTGAAAAATCTTCAATATTACAAAAAAATATTATTTATTTATTAATACATTTTACAGCATGAGAGCCTATTGCATTACAGAAAAGCTGCAAAATTACACAAAAAATTCCATACATTACATAAAAACAACCCTAAAAATACATACCTTAGAAACTAAAGAATACAAAATTACATTAATTCCTAACAATAAATATTCCGACAAAACTGATCAACTTTACATCCATCTATTTGGGTGTTAATCTTTAGGTAAATCAATTATAGAAAATCAAAACTGACAAAACTAATTTGCAATTATCAAAATATATGTTATGTTTTAACTAAATAATATTTTTTTAAATATTGACATCTTAAAAAATATATATACTTTACATTTACAGAATTATCATTAGAATTTTTTTTAAATTTATTCTGTATGGATCAAACAGTTTAGATATATCTGGGTTTTTGATATAAACCCAAATACAACCTTATACACCTTTCACAGCTAGTGAAAAACTTGTGTCGTGAAAGGGGAGTTTGCCGGCACCTAGGATCGAACCCCGGACCCCTTGTTCACAAGGCCAAGACTCCACCTCCAGGCTACCGACGAGCTCAATTGTACCTTGAGGTATTCTGCCAGACAAGATGGAGGTGAGAAAATAATTAAATTAAAAAAAAATTGGACAAAAGTTACAAAATCCGTAAAAGAATAAGTAAGGACAATGTTAGCGGTAACCCTGATTTATCTTCAATATAGATGAAGTTACACGAGGTTGCACAGAAGAAATTAAATAATTCTTTAAAAAATATTTATTAATTCAACTATTATCTAAAAAATACATTTAACTGTGCAAAGAAGTACTCCCGTCCTTTTTGAATGTGTCTCTTTTAATTTTGCATCCTTTAATCACATCTTTACCCATTTTTGTTTAATATTTTTACACTGCATCAAAACGTCCCGCGTCTATAGTGGTACAAAACACACTAAATAGGGAGTCGCCACGGCTGACGGCATATGGAGTCAGTGAGGTGGACTCACATTTCGTGCGTTCTCTTCGTATCTATTCTTATAACATATCTCTGAATGTTATATTATGTATATACTCGTACATTCATCCATCCATACCATAACCACATCTCGCAGAAGTGAAGTAGCCTACAGGCTCCCGACACCTCAGTGATAAATTTTCAATAAAATTATCTAATAGATATTGAATTAAAGATGGGTGACCATCATGCATTATGGAAATCAAGACTTGATTTCACTATGGATTTCATATGCGAGGGGTGTGGGTTTAGTTCTCGGGGTGAACAGAATGTTTCTGCTCGTCTTCGGAGTTGAATTGATTGAAATGTTTAATCTAGAGTGAATTTAAATCAAAAATATAATATATATAATTATATCTACAGTTGTATCCTGAACCTATATTGTTGAGTGTGAAACAAAATAAAGGCACAAATAAAGCAAAGGCAGTTTATAAACCAAATGTCAACATATCTACATAACATAATACTGGGTAGCAAATAAATATCTACCACCAACCACCAAAATATTATAATTAGATAATATCTGTATATATAGTTTAACATAATTCCAAAAAAAAACTTTAACCCCTACCTTATCCACGTTAAAAATTAAATATAATATTGTGTCAATCTGAAGAGTAATATCATAATCTTTTCCAAGAAGTAGCATAGCTAGTCCGTTATGATTTTTATCAGCGCCCTGGGCCCTAGCTAAGGGTATTACTATTAATATATATGTATACAGTATATTGTTCTATGGCTCAAAGGTGGTCATCTTTTTAGACTATCAATGTGTGCATCATATGTTAACAAATATTACTCTAATATATTATTGTACTGCTTATGGAACATAATACATTATAAAATATTTGTGTCTCTTAAGCGAAGTATTACATCGTCACATATATTTATAAACGTCTCTGATTTCTCTACCCTCCCTAAGAGAGAAAAAAAATGCATATTTACATACCAGAGAATTGCCCCACTTCTTAAAATAACGGTGAATTATATATTTTGTTAATACAGTACATACATTTAGCATTTCACAAGAACTGTGAATAGCAAGAATCACAGCGATTTAAGGTTGCATATTACGTAAATGAGAGAAGTAATAGGTACTCAAGTTAATTATTTTATAATAATAAATATAAACTATTAAATAAAAACTTGGAAGATGAGGACAAGGAGAGCGGACCTCAAGTAAATGGGATAAAGGCGAGGGCGAAGAAGAAGATATAAACTATTAAATAATTAAATTATTTCAAAACACTATTGAACTACAAATCATAAGGACATTAAATACTTTTAAGGAATCTGTATTTACTCAATAATTTTCAACATTCTCTCAAAATAATAAAACTATTGTTTTCGGGATATATTTTCTATAACGTTTGTAGGTACTGAGAAAGATATGTAATAGACAAATTAATGAATACCTATAGGTATTTAAGAGCTAAATAACATACAACGTATCGTAGTTTCAAGGTAAAACTGTGAAATGCGAACAAAAACGCTAATTAAAACCATATCACATTTCACGTCCCAATATTCACTAAGTGAACAAAAATAACGGTGACAATAATTTGGAATTATTGTCACGGTTCTGATACGATCATCGTCATCATCATCTCTTGACAATACAACACTAATAATAGCCAGCTAATGGTAAATCCTGACCAAGGCAGTCAGTTGTTTAAGATTAAGAATTATGATAACAGCAGATGGTAACTATGACATTATAGTTTATGTCCATACAGTCCGAACACGTCCCATCAGAACGATTATCATGTTTATGTTTTTCGTGGGTCAATCTTATGTAGATATGAAACAAACAGAACTGATTTAAAAACTTGGCCCAACCCAACAGATTTATAACTGTTACATGTGATAGCTCTACATATGTCTTGAAATTCATATTATACGTAGTGCACTCCGAACTTAATCCTATTCTCTATGATAAAAATGATAACGTAAACAATGTTGGTTTAATTAAAGGAGTTTTAAGTTCATTTGGCAGATTTTTATGTATTTGTTTTTAGAAACTTTTAAATATAGGTTTACAAATCGGATATATCGTATATTTACTGTTTACAATACATATTGAACATTTTTATATTATCTCAATGATTTAAAATGCATTAGTTATGTATGGGACATCACCCATTTGGCTAATGCTGAAGTTTATAATAAGTTTTTGTTTCCATTCATTACATTATTATGTTCATCTACAAGCGATTCATCAAATAAAGAAAATGTCTAAGAGGAATCGAAAGAAAATAGTTGTGAAAATCGATTTAATACATATTGGTAATAATAATTATTATAGGTTCTTAGAGGAAATGTCTGCAAATCATTAATGACCGGTTTCAATAATCTATCTATCCGCTACTGTCGATTGAAATCTATTGTGTTCTATATTTTAAATCATAGATTTCAATCGACAGTCACGGATAGATAGGTTATTGAAACCGGCCATTAGTCGACTTCAAACTTCCAAACCTATCCAGATCTAAAAAATTGAAAAAAATATATCCTAGAATATGAAAAGCTACAATAATAGTCTTAATGCCATGTATGACCTTTTCGATTTCTGAGAATAAGTATTTAATATAAAAAAATATGTATAATTTATATGCAACGAAAAGACAACACGTTTCAACGGATTGATAGTACATGCTGTCTACTGATATCAGTTAAACACTTATGTTACCCTGATAACGAAATTGTAATAAACTAAATGGACACAGCGCATTTCTCAGCGTTTTTATTACCGCATTCGTTGAAATATACGAAAAAAATACATAAGACAAATTAAAAGATGTCATCAAAAGCCACCGAAAAAATATTAACAATTACTACACTCGTAAGACAATACGAATAATTCGAAGGTTTTTTATGAAAAATTATCATGATTCCTTAACATTACTGGTTTAAGTTTATATTGTAGATTTTGCCCCTTTTGTTGTCTTGTGGAAGTAGTTTTATTTGAAGTATGAATTTTGACAAAATGTCACGTATTCGGTCAATTAGTACCTAGGTATAGTTTCGATGGTTGGAAAGTTTTGATTGTCGCTTGCTATCATCTTTTATCGTTATTACTATCATATTGTACGAGGCTGTGTTTTTAAAGTATTATCATTATTATTATTAGTGATGAGTGCATAGGATAATTCAAATGATGTGTTCATGTGCTGTGATTTTTAAAAGACATTCAAATTCAGATTAGAAAACGATGGTAAGATAGACATACTTCGTTCTGAGCATATTGAAAAAGCCTAACATCCTTGAATTAAAAGTCTAAGATTGAAATTATGTCTGTTGTTATTTGCAGACTTGCAGTGCATCCCCTTGCTACGTAGAATGAGATAAATACGCAAACGAAAAAAATATCTTCTTCTTCACGTGTCTTACCGGGTCTCCACGACGCTGACGACCATTTGGGAGAAAGCCTCTCTGTCCTGGGTGGCGCGAAACAGCTCCTCCACAGTTCTGACGCTGGTCCATTCTTGGATGTTTCAAAGCCAGGAGACCTGTCTTCTTCCGACCTCCCTGCGGCCCTCGATCTCCTCCTTCATGACGAATAGGTATAAATACTGAATATGTTGATAGGCTTTATGAGTATTTTTGATATTAAAAATATAAAAATATATAGACCACTTTTAAAAACATAGTGAAAAATACAACGGAAATTCTAGCTTTCTTAAAGATGTTCGTATTAATCATGGAAATTGGGTATGAAAAATAAAAAGCAATAAATTAATATGTAAGTAATATTATGCAGATTTTCCTGTAATAATCTAAAATTAAAACTAAATTAAGTATCTAAGGAATTATACTTGTTAATCAAAGAGACATACATACTTAGTAAGTATAATACATATGTACATAAAATCCACATAATATGTAGTTTTTTTATATTTTGTTACTGAAATAATCAATGCAAAGGGGAATAGGGCAGGTCCGCGTGTCCTTGAACGGACCCTAGGTACAATAACAAGATATCAAATGACGGTATCTCACCTGTGTGATAGTGCATGACAGGTGAGTGCTTACCTGGGTCCGCACTGTGATGGTCAGACTATGTACAGGCAACATAATGTTAAATGACCCGTTGGTTGTGGCAGAAAAACAAATCTAGTAGTATCTGTCAGTTGTTCTTTTGAATTTA
Organism: Athripsodes cinereus; assembly: GCA_947579605.1. NCBI lineage: Eukaryota > Metazoa > Arthropoda > Insecta > Trichoptera > Leptoceridae > Athripsodes > Athripsodes cinereus. The sequence goes on along the minus strand of OX388320.1, from coordinate 12,138,603 downwards.
ATTCGGATTTCAAAAAAAACTGTTAGAAAATAAAATCGTTATTTATAGCTGTCGAGTCTTGTCAAACTTTGTATAATTATTGACACAATCACAAAATAATATTGGTACTTCTTTTAATGATTATAACTGTCTTTCGAAACATTTTGTTACATATGCAAAAGACATTTATCATTTCATCCTGTGTCCCCAGTAAAGAATAGGTCTTCAACTTTTTTCAATAAGATTTCAAGTGTCCTGTAAAAGGCAGGTATACGTATAACATCACCATTAAGACATAAAACATCTTCACTTCAGCGACGAGATATGCCACCCATCCTGAGTGACTTAACTTTTATTGGCACAATAAAAATTAAGTCACTCAAATGCGGTTAGCTCGTTAACTGTCCCACTTGTGGAAGGTGACGTGAAGGTATATATCTATAATTTTAATGTATATAATGTATATATAATTTTAATGTATGTTTTATGTATATTCAATCATTGCTTCTCATGAAAAATCTTGGTGAAAAAATTACTTTTAATTTCAAACAGCACTTACCTATCCGACCGCTGTAGACAAATTGTCTGCAATATTCAATGGGCTATTTGTATTGTTCGTACTATAGTTATGTCCCTTCGGATACAATGATCTAAGCAGGGCTTCTTAAACTTTTTTATATAGCGACCCCCTTCAAGCTTAGGAAATTTTAAACGACCCCCTCCTCCATATAATGAAATATATATTAACCGTAGATGTAGATGTAATATCGCACTATTTTACAATGTAAATAAAATAAGGATTAAAGAATACGTACCCATTCATTTCACATATATATAATTGGAAACGTTGACGGGATATCGGTCGTAATAAAACACAATAAATATATATAATGAGTTACAATCCATTGGATTGGTCTGCAACGAGTTTTGACTTATTTCTCCACTCCTCCCTATTCTCAGCCAGTCTCTTCAACTCCATATATGAGCCACAGCTCATGTCCCTCTTCAGTTGGTCCATATAGGCGTCTCTCGGTCGACCTCTGCCATTTGTGCCTTCGGTCCTGCCCTCTGCGATTGCGATGAGCAGTCCTGGGTGCCTGATGTTGTGGCCAATCCAATTAGCTCGTTGTTGGCAGATTCTTTTGAGGAGTTGCCTTTTTTCGCCAACCCTGGTTAACACTTCTTCGTTTTCGACGTGTTCCGACCAATGAATCTTCAGCATGCGTCTATAACACCACATTTCAAATGCCGCTAACCGTCCGCTTTCCCTCTTACTGATGGTCCACGTCTCGCATCCATATAGCAGAATGCTCCACACAAAGGCTTTAGTGAGATTCTTCCTCACGCTTAGATCAATATTAGGGGATTCTAATATTTTGGATTTTTTGTTAAAGGCAATTCGTGCCTGGTTTATTCTGCTCACAATTTCTGATTTGGAGCGTCCGTCCTGGTTTATTCTGCTGCCCAAGTACACGAATTCTCTTACTTGTTTGATGCTCACTCCATTTATGGCAATGTTCGCAGTCGCTTCCTCCCTTCCAACGACCATACATTTTGTTTTATCTTTATTTATTTTCATGTTGTACTTTGACAACAGTATACTTTCCATTTTTCCTAAGGCTTCGTTCAGCTCCATCTCGGAGTCTGCGAGCAGTGCTATGTCGTCAGCATATCTAATCATGTCAACCTTTTTCCCATTTATTTTTACTCCTGTCCAATTCTTCATTTCTTCTCTGAGTTCATCAATAGCTTGCTGTATATAGCAGTTAAAGAGTGCTGGCGACATTGAGCATCCCTGTCTTACACCTTGTTCTACTCTCGCTTCTGCGCAGCTCTCTCCGCTTTTAATTACAGCCATTTCATTCTTGTATAGGCTCCAGATTGCTCTTCTGTCCTTATAGCTCATTCCTATCTGGTTTAGAGTCTTAAAAAGTTGTTCCCATTCTACTTTATCGAATGCTTTTTCTAGGTCGATGAATGCTACATACGTGTTTCTATTCACTGTTATTCTCTTTTCAAGAACAAGTCTTAGACTCAGAATTGCATCTCTTGTACCTGTCTCTTTGCGGAATCCAAATTGATCTTCTGAAAGTGTTTCGTTTATTTTATTTTCCGCCCTTTTCATTATAATGTTGGTGAGTATCTTAGAAGCGTGTGATATCATGCTTAATGTTCTGTGTTGTTCGCACTTTACGACATAAAACTATATATATATTTATTCAATAGAAAAAATAAACTTTTGTAACAATTTTTTTAAAAGAAAATATAAAACTATATCTATATATTCAATATAAAAAATAAACTTTTGTAATATTTTTTTTAATAAAAACATATTATTAACATCAAACAATATTAATGTGACCCCCTTTCAGTAGTCTCGCGACCCCCCTGGGGGTCACGACCCACAGTTTAAGAAGCCCTGATCTAAAGAATGACCATATCAGATTAGAGATAGATACTGAATTTTAAAATGCAATGGCATACCTTTATTATGTTCACTATATACCTACACGGGGTGGGATGAGAGTGATCTTGATGGATTTGAAAATTGGGGTAAAATATAGATCACCAATTCTTTTTCAATATTATATTTTGATATTTTGTTTTCACATTTCGAAATATTTAAAATACTCGTACACCTCTGTTTGAATTACTACAGCGAATACTATTATCATAATAACAAACACTTTGTACAAAAGGCGTATATATTGCCAGGCAATGTTTTCCAGTTAACATAATATACATTATGGGTTTTTCCCACCACTTTCCCCTGGATGTTTCAAGAGCAAAGCTCCTATATCATCCAGACTCAACGAAACAAAATAATTTTTCAAGGGAGGGCTCAGGGTTTGCCAGAAGGACTCCCCCCAATAAAATCCTCCCTAAAATTACAAAAACCCTTAATGTCCCTTGGAGGAGATACTCACTTCAAGGTTCTACTCACTACTACAATATTCTTACAAACTATATTCTTACAGTTACGTATTGCTACGTACTAAAACTCTTAACCCTAGGGACAACACTTTACAACTTATTTACTAGTGTTAGCACAATTAGAAATTTACTTACCACTATACTCACCTTTTCATGTATACAGAATTCTCCTTATAGAAAAGGAAAACAAAGGAAGAAGAGAAAAAAAAATCGCAACCAAGGCTGAAGGATAGTGGACTGTGATGCAATCTTGAGAGAAAAAAAAAAGGAAAATCCTCCAAGGGGTAAAGTTAAAGTTATTTAAAAGCCACCTCCGATAAGAGGAGTGGACATACACAAAACAAAGAAAAAGAGGAGTTCAGCGGCTCAGAAAGTATACTTAACATAATATACAAGTAATTGTTGATATTATAAAAATAAAATATAATAAATTGTTTGTCAGTGACAGTGACAGTGACAGTGATATTGTTTTTTTAATGCAAACTGTGTAAGCTATGGAAGAAATTGTTTCAAAAATATTCATAATTTTTTCTACTATTGTGGATAGTGAATCCCAAATCGGTTTATTATGATCCCAAGTACACCCCAAATATAGCTGCTTTGCCGTTATAAAATTTAACCCAATGAAAATTATATAAGATGACAGGATTCGAAGATTTGAACAGTAAATTTACGCTTTCAAGTGTGGGATGTTATATTACCATAATTATTATCTGTAGTTTTCATTCATGTTATTATCACGGTATTTCTCACAAGTGGGATAGCCAGCGGACCAACTGCACGTAATAACCATACAAGTTGTCCACTTCTTGTTAATAAAAATTAAGACATTCGGGATGGATGGCCCACTTCATTACTAAATTTGATAAATACAGTAGTACACTGAGAAAAATACTCAAAACGAATCATTGGTACGGTACTATCAGATAAGGACCAGAGATCGTACAAACGATTCATTGGTATAAATCTATAATATTAACTCTTCGCAAACAAATCATTGGAAAATTTACCAACAACTTGTTTGCGAAGAGTTAATATTATAGATTCGTACTAATGAATCGTTTGTACGATCTCTGGTCCTAATCTGATAGTACGTACCAGAGATGTTGCGAATATTCGCATCCGCATCCGCAAATGCGGAGCTTCCGCATGTATTTGGACATCTGCATCCGCATCCGCATCCGCAATAATCGATGCGGATGTTCATGCGGATGCGGATGTAAGACAATTTGCGACAAGAAAGAAATGGGGCGGGGCCGGCGAATGGCGCGTGCCGTTCGCACTTGACATTAACCAATGGGAACGAACAAATTGGTGACAAGATCTGACGTGTTTTTATTTTTGCCGGTTTTATTTTATTTTTGCAAATAACAAAAAAGAAAAAAAATATTTCATCCATAAAAATCATAATACTTATTGTAGCAACAATTTCGTCACATATTTGACAGTGGGGCCAACCAACTAAGATAGTTCCTACTTTTTTTCTATAACATCTTGAACATCCGCATCCGCATCCGCGGATGTGAGCCTTCAAAAATCCGCATCCGCATTCACATCCGCGGATGTGTAAAAATCGACATCCGCAACATCCCTGGACTACGTACCAATGATTCGTTAGTATTTTTCTGAGTGTAGTCTTTGACTCCTGAGGGCTTTAGCACACCTCCGCCGCGAAATAGCGAAAGCGAAACCGCTGAGCGGAGTCGTAGTAGCGAAACCGCTTTTAGCTAGTACATTTGCGCGGAACGCGAACAGCGAAATCGTGATACCGAATAAACACTATTACGTACGCAGTAGTGTGAAATTAGTGGAACTAAATTGCATATTCCAAAGTAATTATCCGATATTGGCCGAATAATAAATATTGAACAATAATCTATCTATACCATCACAGCTTTCCCACAAGTTTATTACATACAGTTGGTCTACTGAGTACCTCACTATCTAAACCATCACGACATCTCCCACAACTTTATCACATACAGTTGGTCTACTGAGTACCTCACTATCTATACCATCACGACATCTCCCACAACTTTATCACATACAGTTGGTCTACTGAGTACCTCACTATCTATACCATCACGGCTTTCCCACAAGTTTATCACATACAGTTGGTCTACTGAGTACCTCACTATCTATACCATCACGACATCTCCCACAACTTTATCACATACAGTTGGTCTACTGAGTACCTCACTATCTATACCATCACGACATCTCCAACAACTTTATTACATACAGTTGGTCTAATGACTACTCCACTCTATCTATCTATACCATCACGGCTTTCCCACAAGTTTATCACATACAGTTGGTCTACTGAGTACCTCACTATCTATACCATCACGACATCTCCCACAACTTTATTACATACAGTTGGGCTAGTGACTACTCCACTCTATCTATCTATACCATCACGGCTTTCCCACAAACTTGTGGGTACTTGGTAGATCAACTGTATGTAATAAACTTGTGGGAAAGCCGTGATGGTATAGATAGATACAGTGGAGTAGTCAGTAGAACCACTGTATGGAAAAAACTTGTGGGAGATGTCGTGATGGTATAGATAGTGGGGTAGTCGGTAGACCAACTGCTTGTAATAAACTTGTGGGAAAGCCGTGATGGTATAGATAGATAAAGTGGGATAGTCAGTAGACCAACTGCTTGTAATAAACTTGTGGGAAAGCCGTGATGGTATAGATAGATAAAGTGGGATAGTCAGTAAACCAACTGCATGTATTAAACTTGTGGGAAAGCTGTGATGGTATAGATAGATAAAGTGGGATAGTCCAACTGCATGTAATAAACTTGTGGGAAAGTCGTGATGGTATAGATAGATAAAGTGGGATAGTCAGTAGACCAACTGCTTGTAATAAACTTGTGGGAAAGCCGTGATGGTATAGATAGATAAAGTGCGATAGTCAGTAGACCAACTGCATGTAATAAACTTGTGGGAAAGCCGTGATGGTATAGATAGATAAAGTGGGATAGTCAGTAGACCAACTGCTTGTAATAAACTTGTGGGAAAACCGTGATGGTATAGATAGATAAAGTGGGATATTCAGTAGACCAACTGCATGTAATAAACTTGTGGGAAAGCCGTGATGGTATAGATAGATAAAGTGGGATATTCAGTAGACCAACTGCTTGTAATAAACTTGTGGGAAAGCCGTGATGGTATAGATAGATAAAGTGGGATATTCAGTAGACCAACTGCATGTAATAAACTTGTGGGAAAGCCGTGATGGTATAGATAGATAATGTGGGATAATCAGTAGACCAACTGCATGTAATAAACTTGTGAGAGATGCCGTGATGGTATAGATAGTGTAGTAATCAGTAGAATAACGGCATGTGGATATTGGCAGGGAGAGGACGACTATTATGTTTATTAGTGACTGCCCCATATGTGGGAAATTTCATGATGATATAGATAGAGAGAATCTTACTTCACTTACCGCAGACCCACGCTATTTGACGTTTGGTCAAGGTTTCGCTCCAAAAATCTGTCGAATTGTACAAATACAAAAGCGGCACAAAAGCGAAACATCAGAGACTGCGAAAAAACAGGCGGAGATGTGAATGCATATTTCGTAATCTATGGCGAAACGGTGCTAGAAAGAGATAGATGTATAGAAAACAGTATGTATTTGAGCATGCCATCTCGCTCTTGCGTACGACGCACACGAACTGACAGATTTAAGCGGAGCCGCTTTCTCGATTCCGCAGCGGAGGTGTGCTAACGGCATGAGATATCTTAGTGTGTAGAAGTTCTTTCAACGATGCAAACATTTTTTTTTTTTTAAAGATTTATCTGGGTTTTTGTTACAAACCCAAATACAGCCTTATACACCTTTCACAATAAGCTACTAAAAGATTGTGTCGTGAAAGGGGAGTTTGCCGGCACCTGGGATCGAACCGCGAACCTCATGTTCATAAGGCCGATATTTTACCTCCAGACTACCGACGAACTCAAATTTTTTTCTGCTATTTTTTATTGTTTTTCATTTTTCGATACCAGCGCTATACAATATTTGAATATTTAGTCCATTCTTTTATTCGATATAAAAATCTCATGTTATCACAAAGCATACAATAGTTACGCAGTTTTTATTATAAAAGATGATAGAGGTCCATTTAGAATTAAATATTTTACCTTTTTCTAGATTTTATAAGAATTTATATATCCACCTTGATATTGGGTAATAATAGAAACGGTCAAAGATTAACATCGAATTTTTGATATAAAAAATCGGGGATGAAAACATTGAATTCCAAATGGTAAACGGGTCAGTAAATGGTTACATCTGAACAATTCTAAAAATAAAATATTATTTTTATGGCATCTTTATCTTCATAATTATGTTATAATTTGATTTCCGTTTGTTTTTTAGTCTTCACCAATTGTTGTTCTTGTCTTACGAGTACTCCAAATGTGTTGTGAATGAAAATGTTGTTTTGTTTTTTTTTTATTGTATAACATGTATATGGCTCACGCCGTGATATATTAATAAATATATACATAATTTGCATATTTTAATGGAATACACGTAACTTTAAATAGCGTTAATAATGATTCATAATCAGCGATGAGGTTTGCTTCTCATTCTGGGTGTCTTGATTATATGTTGACACGGAGAGGACAGCTTGCACGTTTATTATATGCAACTGGTCTGCTGGCTACCTTACTTGTGGGATTTGCCGTGATGGTATAGTAGTAGTAGAATAGAAATTTTGAAATATTAAGGAGTGTCATAGAGAGCACCATGAGTAATAGTGTAAAAATATATTTATGCAGCTAGTTACTGGGCATATTTTTCAAATTTGAAAACATCATAAATAAAACATTTTTCATGTACCTGTGTATGAAACAAAAATAGAGGATAAATTGTGTTTAGAAAATCTTACATCAATGATAGATACCTAAATATGTATTATTATCTTAATTAATTTGTTGCTTCATATTTGTTCTGTTCATAAAACATAAAAATCATACTATGGCCACATTACCCAACCTGTCCGATTCGATTTATATGAACAATGCAGGAGAGTACATACATACATCTACCAGGTACACATTTTTCACTATATTATTAATAAGAAGGTGTTCTGACCATTTTTTGTAGATACTGCAAATCTTCGCGTGAGATTCTTTGATTTCTTAGAAATCACTACATTATAGTTATTTTATATATGTAAGATTTAATGAATGCAGTGGATCAAATTTATAAATCTTTGATACAGGTCCAATTACTATTGAAAAAAACTTATAGAAACTTGGCTGAATAGAGGAATAATATCTATTTCAATCTCTTATGGTGGTCGAAATATTTTTTTAGGCGTTAGGTATTTTTGGAGCTATTGTCTATTTAATAAAAATCCACGTGGATCACTTAGTGAGGAACATGCGCTCTAACACAAAAATAGAAAAGGCTGACAGAGAACATAGAGGAGTGCAAAAGAAAAATCATGCGTGTTGTAGACTAATCCAGTAGATTTACTCAAAATTGACTTTCTAAAAAAGTAGTGACTCATGAAAATAATAAAAATTACAGAATGGGTGGCAAACATCATCGCTGAATTTAGGATATACAGTCTTAGATACTGTACTGTCTTATACTTATTCTTACAACGTAACATCTCGAAACGAAATATATTTTTTTATGTCAATTTTATGCGGGTGTTGTTTGATATATTGTTGATGATTTTTGCTTTGACGCCGTTTAACGGTCCCTAGAACATCTCAAGGGCGCCGGTGAAGAATGCAGTTTTCAGTTTTCAATTTTCAACGTTACATGATAACATCCAATAATTTTATTTTGTGTCAAACCACTTGCTTATAAATAATTAACATTTGCTACTTTTTATCTTCATTTATGATTTAATTTGTAAAATCACTCAGTATTGGGTATGCCTAAATAATAATATAAATTGATTTAATTTTCCATTTTAGTAAAAAATTCGGTATTTCTTGTAAAAAAAGTAAAATTGCGTATTTAAAATAAAATAAAAATATTCAGTATTTTATATAATGTATAGGTTTGCACTACAAATTTTAAAGTTGTATCCTTATATTACTTTGACACCGTTGAGATGATAATACAATATTGCTTTGTTGGCCGCTGTAATGCAAAATTTACATATCTATTATTATTATTTCATAAAGAGCGTTATCTTCTGACCCGACCATAATACGCATCTCGCCCACGTTACAATAGGAGGCCGCGACTTCATATTAATGTGACCGCACCTTTATGTTAAAAATACATCGTCACTGTGATTCCTATCAGTTACAATGTTCAAAATATGCAGTTTCATGATACTAAACTGATGTACTCCTAAACTTCATAATATGTACCTACCAATCTGGATGAAAGAAAAAAAAATCACCTTCAAATTCATTTCAGTAAGTGTAATTTCTTGGATCATTAAAGACAATATTTCAAACTTATTAAAATGTCTTCTTTCCAAGTTCACCGCTATTTATTTTATTTCGCAAACAAACAGTAGTTTTGACATAAATAATAATCGCGCCCTTAAGATGGATGTTCGATTAAACGGCGCCAAATAAATCATCTGACATACATACATACATACAGCAAATCAATTAGGTACAGCTAGAGAACCAGCAAATAAGATATTTTCATTCAAATTTATTGAAAAATAGGCCACTCAGTCGACTAAAAAATATCAAAATATGGATTAAAAATACTTATCCATGTTTTATAAATTTGTTTAAGTATTTTGATAACTTTTTAAACCTAAAGAAAAATGATTTTCAAAAACTGAACAACATATAATTAAATTTAGTATTAACTGTTCACATTTAGTATTAATTACACATTGTCAACATAGTATCACACATTATTTTGGTTAGCTGGAAGATATTGCCTCCAGGCAATAAGCTCGCCAATTGCTCATGATTGTTTTTTTTTTCTGATCAATAAAGTGTTCTTATTATTATTATCTCATATCTCATTTATTAAACAAAACAATATTTGATTCTACATTTTGAACACAATATAAGATTAACAATAAAATTTAAAAATAACATTAAATAACAAAAACTATAAAATATTAAAATAAATTTATGTATATTCAAAATGTAGAACCCCAACATTATTCGAGTTGATTCTTCCATGATGTTCTATGAAATAGTACAATCATGGGAGATCACTAATTATTATTATTATTATTATTTTGATATTTCATATTCTATAACATCACGATATGTTCTACAAATGAGATACCTAACAGACTAACGGTATGTAATAATGAACTTTTAAGTTGTTCTCTCTGTGCCAAAAACATTTAAGACATTCAGTATAGGAGGCATATCTCACCATCGAATATTTTGATATTGTAATATTATGACCTGTTCACTCAACATAATAATATAATTTGTTCAATTCTGTGACGACTCTGTATTTAGTGTCCATTGAATGCAAATAGTGGACCTACGCCCATATCCATCATTCGAACCTGACCTGACCGAGACAATGTAGCCAGAATGAAAAACGTGGCAGTTTCTCCATAATCATAATACAGTATCATACAATGTGCAATGCAAAACATTACCAATGCAATGTGGCCAATGAACTAACCCATGTAATGAATAACAGCTCATCCTCTCCGTGCCGTAAAGAATACTATATTCAGGATAGTTGTCAGCCCTTATTGCTAAATCAAGAATTTCAAATATCTTATGGGTGATGATTTACGAATATTGGCCTCTTACACAATACTATTTTACTCAAATATTAGTAATAAAGTATTAATACAAATCTAAAGTATTAAAGGATTCGTTTTTAAGTATGCAGTAATAGCATTACCTGACTTCCAGAATTCTTGAATGGAGACCGTGGGAGGACAGAAGAAATGTGGGAAGATATCAAAAAAGATGGTTCGACGACATTGTCCAGATGATGGGAAAACAGTGGTATCGTCGAAACAGTGGTCGAGATCGAAAAGTATTGAAAAGTGTTGAAGAAGTCACTTTATGTTAATACATGTGTATCAAACAATGTATTAAGTTTACTGAAAGAGATTGCCTCAAGTCAAAATTTATTGTTACAATAAAGTGTTATAGTTTGTGTTTAGTGCATTGCATGCATGTGTATCATCACCGTTTCATAGATTCATATCTCAGTTTGGAACTAGATCCACCTGTTTGAATAAATTGTCTATGCTTGTTGTGTTGTGTTATGATATTATTATTATTGAAATGTAATTAAAAAATCGATTTTATATTAGTAGACAAATGGAAACCAAGTTCTTCTTGTTTAACCATGACAGAAAGCACCCGTAATCGAGTGAATTATGATTATAAAGTTGTACGTATTTATTTCTATACTAGTACTTACCAAGCCCATACTAAACTGGAATTAATTAAATACCAACCTGTTCATTGTTTGCGAAGTGTTGATCAAACATAATCATGTAATGTAATGTAAAAGATGTAATGCATTATTTTACATGCAAATAATACAATGTGTAACATCATGCTTTAAACAAAAGGACATTGTCATAACAACACTATTGTATCTGTAGGTACTGTAGTATCTATTTGTGTCTATGTTATTGGCAATTATCAATTATCATTAAATTTAATAAAAAGTAATCATTGATAATAATAAGAATTAAGTTGAAATAACCTCTTTTCCCGGATATTTCAGGAGTCCAAGGACTCCTATTTATCGGTATGGGTGACGGTTCCTTGGTTTTTTAACTCTTTCCGGTCCATCAGTACCACTAAGCCACTGTTGGCATTTCCGACCCTATCACGTCAGTGGGCAGTGGACCCGGCTGACATAGCAGATCCCACCTTGAGACAAGCATGAATATACTTGTTATTAGACTGTGTTCTGTGTTAAAAGGTGAACGAAGAAGAAAATATGGGTTTGGGTTAGTTGGAAGAGATCGCGCCTTTGCGATAAACTCGCCCTCTGTATATTGATTGTATTTAATTTGAATGTATACCTTTTATGTAATTGTTTTTAATCAATGTACAGTAAAGAATGAATAAATAAATAAAATATCAAGTATTAGGGAACTTCTATAAAAATTACTTACATACTTACATCCGATAGCCGAATAGCCCTTGTAGAGCTTTCGATTCCGAAGCAATGTGTTTCCGAATCTTTAGATCTTGGACAACAGTATGAAAATATTTTTTAACATTTAGTTCCTCCAGATCTTGATTGAGACTGTCTTTAATTCTCTTTGTCTTGCGGTCCTATATAAGTTTTTTTTTTATAAATTTGATAATTATTATAAAGTTAACATTAATGTTAATACTTTGAATAGGGCATGAGGTGAAGTTATTACATATCTATACTACTTGTTAACTGAGTATTAACAAGTCATCATGTTGTCTATAATGTGAAGATGTAACAGAATAAATAAATAAGTAAACATACGAACAAACAATGAAATATTGTGTAAGCTGTTGTATGACATGGTAATTATTTCACAATTTATTTCATACTGAATAATAATTTCTTTATCGGTAACAATGGATCACAGCAGATGGATGAAAGGAATGAATTTGTGAAACTGGTGTGGCAGAATTGTCATGATACTCAGAAAAGGAATCCAGCGATGATGTATGTCATTCATCCTGCTATAAATTTATTAATACTTTTATGGCATAAGGATGCAAACTGTTTAGTAGGTAATTATTTTATTTAATCATTCTTTACTGCTTATTGATTACAAACAATAACATAGAAGGTAAACATCCAATAGGTCACGTACCTACTGCATGGAGAAATTTACCGTCTCCTCCGACTTGTATTGGAGGGCAAGATAGAGGGAAGACGGGGAGTTGGCAGAAAGCAGATGTCTTGGCTCCGCAACATTAGAGAGTGGATTGGAATGAGGACGAAGGATGACCTGTTCAGGGCAGCACAGGACAGGGAAGTTTTCGCCGGAGTGATCGCCAACGACGGGGGAACCTGACATGGCACAGGAAGAAGAAGAAGAAACTTTGTTCACTTAGTCTTAATTAACTCGTTCACCTGAATTTCATTTTATTTATTAATTTAAAAGCATGTTGTGGTGATTGTATATTTGTATTTGTTCTTAACTTTGATGATTTTTTGAAACCCTTCTGGTAAATTTAGGATCTTCACTGGTCCACCTTTTGATTTTGTAAATTGTTATCATGTACTATAATCGACTGTCTGATCCTGTATACATTGTAAAAATAAAAAAAAAAAAAAATAAAATAAAAAGAAACATCCAATTTAGATACAATCAATATACAGAAGACGAGTTTATCGAAAAAACGCGATCTCTTCCAACTAGCCCAAATTATATTTAATAAGATCACTGATACCCTACTTTTTACAGCCATGAACTTGTCTACCTTTTATGAAATGTTTGAAAAATGTGAACCAAGTGTTAGTTATAGTTCGTTTAACAATTAAAATCTACATTTGACATGGAACGTAAAAAAAAATTATATGACATGCATTTATATACCTACTTTCCAAACTTTTTTTTTAAAAGCTTGGTGTCTCATTTTCAATGGGTATAACTGTATTTTGTAAAAAGACATGACTTTCTTAAATTTTGCATTAATATTTGTAACTGATCCGTAAAAACTCAAATTTCATGGCAACAAGTGTTATCTGCATCACTTGTAAGAGATGTGATGATGTACAGATAGATAGATAAGAAAAATGCAACTTGTTAATCTATGGATATTGATCTGAGATATCTCATTATAGAAGGTATCTATGTAAATATGTACATACCTATTGTGTGTGGGGACCTCTGCTTAATGTGTGTGTGTGTGTGTGTGTGTGTGTGTGTGTGTGTGTATGGACGGTCTTAATAATAATAAGACATTTTGTTGTCCATTGTTTGGATATGAATTATTTATGAAATAAATCAATTATTGTCATCGGCATACATAGTATAATTATTATAAAATGATACTACGTATAGTCTCGTAGTATGAAGTAGGTGTGTAAATATGTATTATGCATGTTTTATGGTTATGCTTTGAAATAAGAGGCTAAGGACAAAATAATCTCCTATTAATGTTTTATTTTATAAAGGGTGGTATGAAATAAAAATTTAATTAGATTACAATGTTGTCCCCATTTCACACTTCGAATTATAGGAATTCTCGTAATCCTATAGAATATAATAGAGGTCATCCTAAACATGAGTTATTCTTGATATTTTTTTTATGGATCTATCGGGTTATTAAGATTTAAGAAAATGTTACTGTAGTCATTACAGTAACATTCAGCATATTCGTAGTAGCTGTATAAATCAACTACCAAATCTATAAATAAAAATTGTGAGTACACATTTTATCAAGGAAATATTTTGTGGATTTATTATTTATGAAAATTAAGTTTTTTCTTTTTTATTTAAAACACAATAATAACAATAGGTACATAAAATTTAAATAATCAACTACTATATAATAATATGCCATAAGCATTGCCCCAATCAGAATTCCTCCTGGTATGAGGGGTCAAGCTTCAGTGTCCTAAATCGGTATACCCTATTTGATCACATATTTTAATTAAATTATACTAATCACAAACTCAAATTAAATTTCACTCATCACACAATCGTTCACTAATCACAAACTTCTTCAATTCCCTCTAAAAGACATTAAGGTTCGCTGTGGACTTAATTACTTCTGGGAGTGAATTATATATCAGTGATAACTGTACAATATGTTTAAAAATAACATAGAAAGATTGCAGCAATAATCAATATAAAAAAAAACTTCCTTATGAGATCTGAGGCGTTATTTTCAGTATATTTTTTTCCTGCTTAGATCACCTTGACCAAAAGCTTTTATGGTCTCAGTACAGGGTGACATTTTTAAGATAATAATAATATTAATCAACTGCTAATAAAATCGTAAAAATATAATCTAACATTTTACACTTAAATTATTACTTAAGTATTTATGAAAAGCAAAGAATTAACACTCCGTATAGGTGAGATAAGTTAGTTTCAATGCTGTATTAGCATAGGTACTCCGTACTATGTCAAAAGAAGGAGGATCACAGTAAGAAATAATATCATTGTGGTCAACTCAATCATGACAAAGGAGTATTAAAATAATTGTTTGGAATTCACTGTGACTAATAAGCCGTACGAGAATAATGAGCTGACTGCTCAATATACAAACACACACAACTCACAGCTGTTGACAGGCGGGAAAATTGTGAACTAAGTAAAATGTCTACAACCTGTGCAATAATCTGATCATATTTTTATGCATTTTTTGTCCCGTCTAAGTAATTACCTACATCTATTTATGTTACAGAAATAAAAACTTCAAGGATATTTTTTCATACCTAGGATACCTACCCTACTTTCTGGTGATGTTAGAAAATTGGTAGGAAAATCTTTGATTTCTACAAATCATAGTTTATATTGTATAATTATGATGTCTTTATTTTATTCAAAATCAATATCCTTAATAAAACATAATTCGTAGTTCATGACTTTGTCTGAAAGATAATAAAGTCACTTTATTAGTGAACTATGGAAATCATCAAAATCTGAAACTTCATATTCCTTCCCTCAATTTCAATTTTGTATCTTGGAAATTTTACATTTTTTTTATAATTAGTCTTCTTACTTAGGTGGAAATCGACTAAAAACCGAGTAACTATAACTATTATACAATTCTAGCACAAAATAGATTTTTCATTAAAAATTAAGTTTAAATTTAATTTTAGTGCACTTTGTGTCATCACCAGCGCCGTCCATTCTCTGCGATGTGTGTATCGACACATTGGTATTGTTTTATGTCCCGCATAGGACTTTACATTATACAGTAATGCGTTTATGATACCAAATTTGCTTATTGGTACTACGTATGTACATTGTTCTTACACTAATGATGGTCCTCCATATTACGTCCACATAATACATTATGTACAGAGTCATTAGACAGATCGATGAACTGCCACACCGCGTGCCTATAATTTATTAATCGTAAGATCCATAAATGAATTATTGTATGAGAGAAATCGCCACAAGTTAATGATCTATCACATCATATTCTTCTTCTTGTACTTTTGGACATGGGTACATTTTCCTTAGAAATCTTATGACGATCTCGTATTATCACTAGATTAATGACTGTGTTTTGGTCAAAAATGAACTATGTAACAAACTAAGTATATTCTTCAAATCTCCGTATTTTGATTATTTGACTATATATTTTATTTTATTTATTTATAATAATAAACGGCTGAAACAGCCTTTACAAACATAATAACAAAAAAGAAAACAGTCAAGTGAAAAAACAATGTATATCATATAATATTATGAACAATATACACAAATAAAATTACAGAATTAAATCACAAGATAATTATAAATTTCTTAAAAATAATGATGATTATAAATTTCTCAAAAATATATCACAAAAAAAATATATTATGTCTGGCCAAATCGGAAACAATACAACACAGACATGTGAGTTATAATCCATTGGATTGGCCTGCAATAAGTTTGGATGTGTTTGGACGAGTGATGAGTAGGTCTGGGTGCCTGATGTTGTGGCCAATCCAGTTAGCTTGTTGTTGACTGCATTTTTTAAGGAGTTGCTTACTTTCGCTTACCCTCATTTACATCTTTTCGATTTGATTATGCAATACTAAATACTTACATTATTCTCTTTTTGCTCCATAAGGAATCCAATTTATGATTTTAATCTTATAACAGAATGGGATTACGCACCTACTTAGGAAAATATTTTAATTCACAGGTAACAAAATTACCTATTCAACAATGAACATTATTTACATCCTGAGAAAAGATTTCAATATTGATAAGCTCAAAATGTCATCTAAAATATAAATAATCGAATCCTCTCCAATATCGCGAAATATCTCAAGTTTCAAATTGGCTGTTGCGATGACATCCAACAGAGATAAAATGTACAACACGCAACTAACAGATATGCCTTTTTGAAGATTATTGTAAGACGACTTGAAGGTCATATTCCTGTAGCAATTTCCACAAGATTGTACAAACTTGTAATTGTAATATGTAGGTAATTTCATATGAATAGTCGTACAATACAAAATGTCGTAAGTGTGTTGTATTGTATGGTAGCTGTTGTTTACTTTGTTCAATACAAATTTACTGTATTGTTCAATATGACAATACCGATACTATTGAGTACAATATTATGTACTAGTGTTCAAACCCAGCATTGCTCAAGGAATAACCAAATTATTAACTTGAGTAGACAGGTACCTACATAATTATTTGTAATAATTAATCAGTTGTAGAATATAGGTTCTTTATGGAAAAAATGCATTTATCTGTGTCATAATCTGATTATTTATTATTTTCTGTAAAATTCAACATAATAATAATAATAATAATAAACTTTATTGCACAGTAAGAAGCATACATAATTACCAAGTTATAAAACAATTTGATTCAAATAAATGATATTGTGCAATGGGCGAGTTTATCGCAGAAGTGATATCTTCCAACTAACCCATTAAATATTCTGTTGCATAAATTATAATAGGTAGATCTACCTATTTGTCGAATATGAAAAATAATTTTGTCATGTATAAAAAAAACGAAGAATTGGTATCACTTCGTAGAAAGGGTATTATTGTTCGAATTCTTTTTCTGATCCATCTATCTATTTATATCCTAACGCTGTATCCCAAGTGGGGAAAACAGAGAGATTGGAATGCCATATTAGCTTCCCTTTACATACTTCCTTCGCTTCTTCCGCATTTATGCAGTTTCACATACATCACATCGCTTTCTCTCACCCAACATGGGCCTTCGGCCTTCCTTAATAATGAGAACCATGTGTATCAGTCACGCAGGTCTTAGATTATATTATATTCATATATATTTATTTATTTTGTTATTTTTGCACGTCATGATTATAATTATAACAGTGTTAACAAATTAATACAAAATATACACTCTCTTCGTAATTCTTTCATCATCTATTGGCTTAACATGTTATAAATGTAGTTATACGATACATTGTATTGTAAATAAACATACATACGTACGAACGGACTCACATAATTATATAAGGATCTAGTAAGTATTTACGGCTATTATTTACTACGGATTGACGTCTTATTGTCAAAATATTTGGCCCCTGAGGACAATAAGGCCATTATTACTACTGAATTGTTATTGGAATATTATTATGTATAATATTATTGGCTATAGTTTTGTTACTTACGGCCGTCTTATCGACTGCCTAATAATAATAATAATCGTGTAGCAGTAGTTGCATCTTTTTGTGTGTCACAGAATGCATCAATAATGATTACCTAATGTATTAAATTGTGAACCTATACGTTCGGTTAAATATTCGCAATTTGTACACACATATTATAAGTTTAAACGTAATTTTTATTTTATTTAATAACGATATAATCAAACTTGTCTGAAAGAAAAGGTGTGAGGAAGCGCGGACGTCCGAGAACCACGTGGCTTGATCACGTGGATCAAATTCTCAAGGACGGCCGCGTGTTGAGTAAGAGGAATCGACGTGCATGTATGAGAAACTGTATGAATGTGGAGGAAGCGAAGGAAGTGTGTAAAGATAGATCTGTTTGGCGTTCCGTTCTCTCTGCCTACCCCACTTGGGATACGGCGTGAGGGTATAGTATAGTATAGTATAGTATATAATCAAATCATTTCATCATAATCATGTCATTTTATCGCATATGTATAAGTGTTGCTAATAAGCAAAACGTATTAAATAATTATGCCTCACAATACCAATTATCAGTTCACGAAATTGGTCATAACTATATTATGATTGCACTATGGAAAATACTCAAATACAATAAAAAAAAATTATCTCTATATAGCTAATAAAGGCACTACTACTACTGTACTACTACTACACCATCCCATAAGTGGGGTAACCAGCAGAACAGTTATTTATTTTTTAAAGATATATCTGGGTTTTGTTATAAACCCATAAATACAACCGTATACACCTTTCACAGTTAGCTAAAAGCTTGTGTCGTGGAGTGGAGTTTGCCGGCACCTGGGATCGAACCACGGCCAACATGTTCACGAGGCCGAAACTCCGAGACGCCGAGATTTATTAAATTTTATTTTGAAAAAAAACTAGGTAAATGCTTTTAAAACAATATTAAAGATTTTTTTAAGAAGGTACCTATCTGGTGTGACCCGATACAATAATTTATTGTAGAAAATACAGTAATTCCGGAAAATAATTTTATTCAAAATAAATGATCTTAACGAATACTCGTACGTGTCAAAATAAAAAAAAACTTCTTTCTTAAGTTTTCTAATAAAACTGGAATATTTCTTTTTTTTTATTATTAAATTAGATTAAATAAATCATACACATACATGGTACAGACTTACAAAGAACCTAGAACTTCATAAAGCCGTGATTATTAACAGGGAACTATTGTTCAGGAATGGGTCAATTACCAAGTGGACTTAAGCCCAGTGCACACATGGCGTTTTATGTCCGAAGTTTGAAAAAAGCACCATTGTTTACACGACACAAATTACATCAAATAACAATATATTATGAATTGCGAATGAATGATTATATAAACATACAATAATTATGCATGTCTTCTTTTTGTGTAGGTATATTTTTCTGAATAAATAAACAAACAAAACTAATATACTGTATTATGCAAATTGAATAATAATAAAAAATGTCCGATTCAACATAAAACCTTATGCAAACATATGTTTTTTTATTCAATTTAAGTATTTACAACTATGTATACATAATTGATTCATGGAGGACTTCACACATGGACCTGTTATTGAATATACTGTAAGTTTATGTTTCTCTGACACTAAAGTATATATTATGTACAAGCTATTCAAATATTTAATGTCATAATACATCTTCATAGTAACAAAAAATATTAACAACTTAATTTTACAACTTTTTTTACAACGTAGGTGAAATTACAAAGTATACGATATCGCGAAAATCGTATAATACTTAGTAACACGAGTACCTACACATAAAATAGCAAACACCTTAAATATTATTTAACAATTTAATATTTTTCCAAAAAATAATTTCTTTTATTTAAGATAGTGTTTGATTGGGTACACAATATAAGTATTTCTGCAACAAAATAATGTTGTTTTTTTGTAATATCTAAACATTGGTCTACAGTCTACATATGAACTAAGAGAATTTAATATTAGGAATTAGATAAAAATCTAAAGCCTTTTCACCGTTAGTCACATTATAGTGATTGTGTGTATAATAATTTCATGTACAACGTATTAAATATTTAAATTAAATTAGAATACTGTGAGGAGTTTTGGGGACAATGAAGCATCAAGATAGTCGGTGACCTGATGCCAGCATTTCGGTCTTTCAATTTTAGGATCTCGACTTATAATATTACGTACCTATGTAACTCATAATCATCAACCTATATTACATAGGAACTTTTAATTCATCATTATACATATACATTTATTGCATTTTTAATATAATATTAATGTAGGTATTAATCCTCCAATCAGAAGGTTCAAGATTTGACAATCTTATTATTAACATTTTCTTTTTACAGAAATTCAATTCCCAGTTGTTCTTCTATTTGCGTTTTCAGATTCCCTACAGTTGACAATATTACTCTAGAGAAATTCAATGTATTCTGGACAGCTCGAAACAGCTTCTCAACGACCATTATTCGTAAACAAATAATAACAAAATTAAAGCACCAAAAACTTAGAGGAATTCATCTTGCAGAAGTAAATAAAATACCCCTGTGCGTGCCTGCTCTATTATAGAAGCAATTTATTATGATATATGCTCCTGTGTATAACCTATTTATTTGTCTACATTAGTGTTATTTTATTCTTCTGAAGAACATCCACTCATTTGCAAATGGTTTAGGTGAACACATTAGTGTTATTCTATTCTTCTGAAGACCATCCACTCATTTGCGAATGGTTTAGGTGAATGTATTAGGTAAACAATGTAAATTCGTATCACGAAGGTGAAATAGCAATTAAGTATCTTTTGATATTTTATATTACATATGTAGATAAAAGTGTAAATTTTCTCACAACCATGGCGCTTCTAAATACAATATAAATATAGGAATGTGTCTCTAGGACGTTCATGTCTCCGAAATTCACCACTCCTTCTTCCTACAGCAATAACTTGTTATAGTAATTACCAATCTAACGCCCTTGAGGAGTGTGTTTTTTCGACATCGTCATTAAAGGATGTTCATAATGTTGTTATTATTTATGTTGATTATTGTAACAGTGAAAGGTATTTGAGGTGTGTCAGTCAGTACGTATTGTAATATGAATGACATTTTCTATGAATACACTACACGAGGTCACAATACGTATACAATACTATAGTAGATATTATTATATAGAGTTGAAATTTCAATTATTTTATAAAGTTATGGACGCATTGTCATATTAATAGCTAGATCTACCAATAATGTATCATTGAGGAAGAAATGTAACATCTAGGAATTATCACATAGGACAAAGATTATTTTTATGAATATGAAAAATATTATTTATGGGGTTTGCAGATCCAATGACTGATGACTGGATAGCCAACATCGTTAAAAAGGATGCACCAGCTGGTTCACGTTCACGAGGAAGACCTCTAAAATATTGAATGATAGTTGATCAACAACACCATGAGGGGAAAAAAGAAGATATCACAAGCAATATATCAAGGATTGTCTACAATGAGAGAAAGAAGAAGACTCGACCACATTGATAGATCTGGAAATTATAGTAAATTTATTAATGATTGCATTCTGTAAAATAGGGCAGAAAACTTGCAATACTGTATACATAACATCAACAGTCATCATACATATTGGCATGTTATATAATTACATATTATATTAGGAACGGAGAAAATATGTGAGAAAAGGGTCATTGCATTAAATTAAAATTATAGTCTTATTTTTATTTATGTTACTCACTTTTACATAAGAAAATCTGTATATGCCTATTGAGAGTAAAATATTTGATAAAATTTTAACAAGTCTATTTCAATATCCATTATTTTATAAGGTATTAAACTTTTTAGTATCAAATCGTAATATGAATCATGAGTCTTCCCAATAGCTGTAGATACCTACTAGGAGGTTTAGATTGACCTTTATATCATAAAATTGTTTATCATTGCAAGGACCTCACGACTTAAAACAATAATAATTTCAGTAAGGTACAATCTATAAAATCTATAATAGCTCTAGTTACCAATGTAGTAACGAGATTCCTTATAGATTGACCTCAGTCAAGCACCTCGGATCATTGCGGAAATTCCAATTTTATTTATCACTTGTAAACTTTAATGAAATATCGCTAGTTCGTCTGCATTGTTTTGAACAGATAATGAAAGTACATACCTAAATCAAAGAAGATATTTGTGATATGCAAATTATTAATTCGTTCTGTAATTTTCATTTTTTTTCATGGAAACAAGAGAAAATGCACCCAGTTTATTCAATGAATTTCCCAAATTGATGCGCCGAAATAAGTGAGTCTGGATTTTCAAAATTATATAATATAGATTTTTTAATCAATTTTATCTATATCACATTTTGGTATACCTACATAGCATCTCCTAAAAGGGGAAGGTTTGTGAAATTATTGAATGCAATAAACATATTGGTCGTCATTTTAAATTACAAAATACGTGATCAACCAAAGGTAAATCATAATAAACATGCTTGTAAAACATATTATCATAGATCAGGAAATCATTATTCAAAAAACTAACAAGATTGTATAAATTGTATGCACGTTATAATAAAAGATAGGTTCAATGAGATATCTATATGTATAAAATGCACTTCATTATGCACTTGCTTCAATATAACAAAGTCTAATATCGATACAATAATGAATATGCGGTTACCTATTGATTAATATCCCGATTATAACCTGTGATAATCAAGTACATATATTAATCCCGTAATATCTAAGATGCGAATAATGTATTATATTATAATATTATGTAAGTATATGTTACATTGTAAACCGAACTTCTCCAATCCACTATGTTCCTAGTGCAAGCTAGTGGATGATCATTCAATATCCTTGACCAGTACATAGATTTATAATAAGCAATATAAAATAAATATTTGAGAACGTTCATATGTATGTATGCTTGTTAATCGAATATCTACACCTGCGTGAGTGAAGTCATTAATTATTTTTACAGTTATTAATCTTCTTTTTTCTTTGATGACCCTACAGCTCATATCGAGCCGTGGCCTTCATCAGTTCTCGCCTCCAACTCCTCCTGTCTCCCGCGGCGGCTTTCCAGTCTTGTCAACTGTAGTAGTTGGTTTGCGTCCTTCCTCACCTCATCCTCCCATCTCAGTATAGATCTGCCAACTCTTCTTTTCCCACCCGGATGTCCCTCAAGGATCCTTTTTGGTACCCGCGAAGACGGCATTCTCTGCGCATGCACCTGTTTAATTTAGCATGTACAGAAAGTCAGGGAACAGTCATTAATATTATTTCTAAATTGAAGAACAGTATTCATTAGTTCTTTGGCGACATTTAGTGTTTCAGCTTGACAGTCAACAGTAGATTGTGAACAGCCTCGATCGAACACAATCATATTAAAGATGTTTGCTGTTAGTTGACATTTGAAACATGAATTGATGAGATTGGTGAACGTATCATGGATAAAGTGCACTTATGCCAGCCTAAGCCCATTCGTAAGCATCGGAACACCTTTCCTGCTTCCCACTAAACGGAGTTTTCACAATTCATTGGTTGTGCAGATGAGGTGTCTGTTGACTAATACGTGTATTCTATTAAAGGTTTATTTATGTCTTTATCTACTATGGCCAGCTTTATTAGACAAGTAATAAGGAAATTAATGCCCTCTGTGTGAACTATCATTTATGAATGTTTTGGGATAATAAACTTATACTGCTTTGTAAACTAGCCTTGCATTTTATATCCATATCCAACATTTGCACTTGAATGGGAATATTGCAATTACTGCTAATACATAATAAATTTAATATCTACTATGTATTATAATGGTACTAGGTACTCTGAGATGATATAGTCGTTGGTCCATTGGTCGTGTTGTGTGCTCGTAGATCCTTTTTCGAGTCATTTTTATTTCATATATTCTCAAAAATGTCATAATTATTTGCATTAAATTGTCGAAGAATATTAATATTACACGCAATTAATATATTCAATAAATTAATAAATTGTCACATATTATGTAAAGATTCAAATTATTTTCCATGTTTCCCAGCTTACTTCCAAATTTGTCTCCAGGTTTACCCAATAAATCGAGACATTGCTTTTTGCATCGGTTAGAAACATTCGAAATGTGGATACACCGATGAATGCTTCGTATACCTTAGACCAGTGGTCGGCAAAGTGCGGCTCCGGAGCCGCATGTGCGGCTCTTTGGCCCAGTAAGTGCGGCTCTCGCGGCTAAGCCTAGAGCCAAATTAGTTAGAGAACGAAAAATTAGAAAACGTGAAATTAGAAAATAAATTTTAAAAAATCCGTTACAATAAAAAAGAATTTCACCATACATAATTCCTAATTTCCCTAAATTAGCGAAGGTCTAAAATTGTGATAAAGGTTTACTAAATTAATAAACAGATTTGGCTCTCACTTTTTTTTTATCAGTGTAATGTACATATTTGGTTCTTAATTTTTTTTTTGATCAGTGTAATGTAGGTACATATTTGGCTCTTTGGCGAATAAGTTTGCCGATCACTGCCTTAGACCATCGAAGTAACATCGAAGTATTTAGGAGAGCCGGAGCCAAGAGAGAGCTGTTGTTAATTGTCAAAGTGAGGAAGGTCTCATATTTGGGTCACGTGCTGCGTGGAGAAAAGTACCGTCTCCTACAACTTACATTGAAAGGCAAGATAGAAGGAAGACGGGGAGTTGGCAGATAGCAGATGTCCTGGCTGGGCAACATTAGAGAGTGGACCGGAATGAGGACGGTGGATGACCTGTTCAGAGCAGCACAGGACAGGGAGGGTTTAAAGCTGGTCTTTAATAAATAACACGATGTTCAGGAAGATGCTTGAAATGTGACGGTTAGGATTGTTGAATGTTGGAATAGGCAATTTTATTATAGGCATCATGGAGATCACGGATACCTACAACAATAGATTTGCATGTCACCATGAGTGGCATGTTATAGCGGCTACAACATTGTTCAGTACCGCTATACAAACCTGCAATATTGATCTTCGATCTAACACATTCTTACATGCAATTCATAATTTACTAAGATCTTTTGATTTGTCGATTAAATTACAACTTACTTAGACCTAAATTAATATTTGCAGATAAATCTTTACTCATTTGGTAAATTAATGTTTGACGATTGTTTTTTGCACTTTAATCAAACAATATTTTACAATACTACCGAAACCTTTCTTTGGAATAGGATATTCAAATAATTTTACTGCCGTTATAAATATAAATTTCCTCATATTTGTGGTATAAAAAATATGACATTAGGATTACAACACACTTAACATTTAATTTTAACATATAATTAAAACTATGAAAGTGGCTTAAATACAGCTGAAATGAGATCGTTGAGAAGGATGTGTGAGAAAAGTCTGAGAGATCGTGTGCGTAACAGTGATATACGGAAGGAATGTGGAATGAAAGTTGGTGTAATAACAAGGATGAATGTAAATAAGTTAAGATGGTTTGGGCACGTGGAAAGAATGAATGAGGACAGAATGACCAAGAATATATATTTGGCTGAGAGGAATGGTGCTCGGAGACGTGGACGTCCTAGGATTAAATGGCAAGATCATTTAAATCAAATCCTACAGGACGGTCATGTGTTGAGCACATTGAACAGGAGAGCATGCATGAGGAATTGTATGACAGTGACGGAAGCGAAAGATGTATGCAAGGATAGAAGGAAGTGGCGCTCGATCCTTTCTGCCTACCCCGCGAGGGAAGCGCCGTGATGGTATACCCTGTTCATTCACAAAAGTTTAAAATCTTCTATATGAGTGGTAAAAAGTAAGCAGCATAAATAAACTCATTTCAAAAATTGTAAAAATAAGAGGCTTATAGAATATATAAAGTTACGTTCATTTTATTAATAAAAGTAAAATATTAAGTAGGTACCTTTACATATTAAATGATGAATAAATAGTGACTGTGGAGAATTTTTGGCATCTTTTAAAACGGCCCTTTACAAGTCGTTCATTTATATGTATATGATTAGTGAAATTTTCAAATACCTAATCTAAAATCAACTTTCATAGGATTTCTTTCAATATTATATTTGGCTATATTTGAGAACATCGAATGCAGGATAGATCTTATAAATAACCATACCTTGCATAATTCTAGATAATATTCACTTTGTAGGTACGAGGTCTGAAGATGTTTTAAATTATAAGCAAATGAACAATATGAAATGCAGTATTATTGACTAACCACGATGTAAAATACAAATAATAACAACATGAAGAATTAAAGGTTCTATGTACGGCTATGAAGCTAATATTAAATATAATATTATGAAGCCTACAAGTAGTATGAACTTAATAAAATGTTAATCTTGAACTATTATCATCTTGTGAAATATAAAATGCGGTATGTTTGTATGTATGGATGTATTCAAGGGTTGTGCATATAATTATTAATTAAAAGCACTAAGATTCTAGTTTTTAAATTTAAATGCAAATTGATAAAGTAAAACATTAGAAATAACTATGACTCCATTGCCGCAGACAACTTCACATTGATACAAATGTGTTTTTTCCAATGAAGATTGCTTTTTTTTATTTATTTACATAAATCACATTTTTTATTAATCACATTAAAATGCACATTTATTTAGTTTTTCTTATCTTATAACTTTATGTGTTGGTTCCAATATATCTAAAAAATTAGAGTTACTTCTAGTGTTCAAATGATCTACTTGTGAAAAACATATTGACACTAAATAACATCCATAAATAACATGCATAGACAATTAACATAGACCGAGCTAGTCCCAAACTAGGATTGAATCTTGTATTATGGGTACTAACGCGACGAATCGACGATACACATATATACAATACATTGAACACACATACATACATGTAACACAAATGTCGATATATTTTGTAATTTTTTATTATGTCTAATTTGTACATAAGTAAATAATTATATGATGTATGTCTTCACTTTTATGTATACTCAAAAACTTTGTCTGAATGAACTATGTAGGTGCTTAACTTAATAAAAAATCCCTGTAATTGCACCACATTGTTTAATGACACAATATTATTACAGGGACCTTTTAATATTGAACAAAAAAGCACTGTTCAGACTTATTAACCTGTATTTTTACTATTTAAATCAATTTTTTTTGCTGACAGTTTACCTAAATATAAACATGACGTAATAAATTGCTTTAATGCATAAACTAACAACGGGCATTTCGAAGAATGTTTGTATTTTTTTTTTAATTATTCTTTTGGTCTTTTGTTATCTAAATTGCATCATTGTACTGTTTTTAGATTGTTTCGTTTATCTGGTGATAAAACATCATCGATTATTTAAATTATAATTAACATTTTTCTATTTTATTATTGACATTTTAATCTATTATAGACTAATTCTTACGACATTTCAACTATTGACTACATTTCTTATGACATTTAAAATATTTGTACCATTTTCATAGATTTTTTTTTCTTTCTTCTATCAACTTGACATCTCCAAACTTAATTTTAATTTTAATTCTTGACATATTACTAAACATTTCATTGACATTCTATACTATTTTATGATTTGACTAAAATTATTGATATTTTGTATTGATTCCCATCTGTGTTTTTGTTTTTCGACAGTTTTTTGTTCATAATATATTGCTCCAGCAGTGTTTGTTGATGAGAAATTTGATATGTTTGTTTTTTTGTATATTTTTAAACATGTAAAATGCTCACGCCGTGGATTTGTAAATAAATAAATAAATAAATAAAAAAAAATCAATCGAAGCTTTATAACTATTAATAACACTTGCAGATGAGAATCAGGACATACGTAACACTTGATAAATACTAATAAAATGACCTTTTCATATTTATGTGCTGAATAATGTAATGCTTGTAGGTATTTACTTACTAACACTATTTGCTCAGATGGGAAAGTGTTACAATGATAAGTCAAATAAAATCACTGTTAGGATTAATGCATTGGAGATATGTAGTTATTTGTATGTCCATCAAATGCTACTACTAACCATTGAGTATCATCATACTTACTGCATTATCTCTAACATACAAAAGAATATTGATGAACAATATCATGCATTTGTAAGGAAATAATTGCAGTAGAAATTAAGGAAGTAGAAGTCTATAGAAGTGCTATTTTACGAGTATTTCTGATGAAGGCTATTTAAACGTTTGATTATTTTACTTTTTGAATTACAAGACCTTGTCGCTGCATACTGGAGTGGCAAGGCCTGAAGTCCGGACCCAAAAAGTAAAGTAGGCATTTTACTTGTTTTTAAGAATTTGTAAAATAAATTTTTAAAAATCTTTATAAACTGCGAACAATATAAATAAATGCCACGGAGATTTTACGCATTATTTAAATAACTCTAGGAACAATAAGATTTTACCTCTAAACTTCATCTTACAAATTACAATTTGATTAGGTACCTATAAATTACGTGTTCTATTATCCACTCTTTGCGAATTATTACAGAACAGTTTATAAAGTTAATGAAAGATCATCTGTAAAAATAGATTTATATTCACTATATATCAATGATTTCCTCAAGTATAGACTTTGGATTCCTACATATAATTCTGTAGGAAATTTCGTTTCACGAAAATCACGAACACATGGACAGTCAAAATGCGTTGAAATAACAGTAGATCATTGAGTAGGAATGATATATATGTAATTCTTATGTACCAACTAAACTAACATCAAAATAAATCCTTCAATAATAATAATCCTTGATCTTCAGACTACAGTAGTAACTTAGGGGAGTGTGTCGATCTATTTCAGTACCCATAATACTATAGGTACCTACCTACTGCAGTCAGTGGCTTAGTTTTTATTCAGTATCTATATCAAATATGAGTTTTAGTTTCGCTTCTTTTAAGATATCACTTTATTTAAAAATCGTAAGTTTGAGAGCACAGAGAGGTTGAGAGAACAGAGCGCCATATTAGTCCATTACGAGAACACTCTTGAAATATTCTTCTTCTTCTTCTTCTTATGGGTTAAACACGTCATACTCGAATCTCAAGGCCCCATATGATGCACGTGGTCAAACTATATACAGTAGTTATGAGATGTCTGCACTTTATCGACGACCCTATTTCAGATAAATACATTCTCTTCGTTGTTCATAAATCGAATAAACAAAAAAAAAGAAACCAAGAAGTGCATTAACCTGGTTTCGACTTACAAATTCATTGTTAAACTTCCTAATGTTCATCATAATATAGATAGAGTTTAACAATGACTTTTTCAGTCGAAACCAGGTTACTGTACTTATTAAATATATGATGTAAATCTCAAACAGTTTGTGTTTATTTCCGTAAATTAGAATTTTTCAAAATAAACGTCAATTCAATGAACAATTACAGTGTTAAATGTGTCAATTAATTGTTCATGCAATCCTTCAATATTTAGAAACCAATTTTATTCTTAAAACTCCTTCAACGAGAAGAGATAAAACGTTTCATTTAGTATTCCTGAAATTTTTAGTGTCACCACTGACAACTGACTGTATTTTACTAAATTCAGTTGTTGTATGTAGTAAGTACATATATGATGTTACACAAATAAACAATCACTTATGTATTACAAAAGTGGGTACCTACCTATTTTCTACTGCCCCTCGTCTTTATAGCTTATGTAGGTAAGATGTACATAAAGAAATATACATAATAATAATATGCATAGTTGCTGTATTTATTTATCTCTTGAAACTTTTGGGGACGGCGTTATAGTAACCTTGAAAAGTTTCAGGAATAAAGCACGACTTGTGTTGAGACATGTCACTAAAGAAAATTAATTAATAGATTCTTATAAAAAATTCCTATTAAGGAAGATGGAATATTTACGATTTAATAATCTCAATCATGAATGTCAAAAAGAATACATTCCGCACATTATTATAACCCATAAATATTGTTGATGAAAGACCTCTTTCTTTTGAAAGATGCTTTTGTAAAGCTTCAACCTCTGGTCTTATGTTTCTTAGAGTTTTTAGCCTCGCATAAATCTTGTACGTATCCGTTCATCTAGATCTCAGTCAGAGGTATTTTTTATGACGAACCGTTTGTGTAATTACTTTCTATACACCCATTAGTAATATTCTTATTTTCTTATTTATATATATCATTAGACTATAGAATTGTGCACTATTTACTGAAATGTGTAATCAAAAACAAACTTTCTTATTTATATTATGAATATATTATATTGTACATTAAGTTTCACTCTATGTACATGTTCTTGCTGGATGAAAAAACTAACACGATTTACAGAAAGATAGAGAAACCATCAAGTATTTATGAGAATAAGCCAAGAAAAGATAACGAAAAATAACCTTTCATAATTTAACTTCCGAAAAGCTTTCGTTATCCACAATCTTCGTCCTCAAGTTTGGATGCAGTTCCAAATTTAGCTATTGGTATCTGGTATGTACGGAACATTGTCTACTTATAAACATACATAGGTACCTAGGTACATAGAATCCAACAGTCCATATGTCCTCTCTTCATATAGCTAGCAGCCATGTCCCACCCCAACTGGAACTTTGGTTTGTTCTACATTCATCTATAAATATAGTCAGAGGATGTCAATTCTAATACATCATGAAGTAGTTTTTTTTTATATACCGTGATAGTAAAGATAGATATTATTATTAACTTTCTAATTTTATATAGTACATATCATCAAAATGCAGAATGCAAATTAGTATTTACAAAGATTCAGGCATTAAATTTAGATGATTTCAAAAATAAGTGGAATTAAGCACCAATAATTATCAGTGATCATATTGTTGTAGTGCTTTCTATCAAATAAAATTAGATGTATCATAAAAATATGCATACAACACGTAAAATAAATGGATATCAAATATATGAAAAACTGCAAGAGAAAAATGGGAGTATAAAGTAATGCTTATTATTTCTAAAAGTAATCGTCATAGCTATGAAAATCCTAAAAAGTGAATCAAGAAACTTATTGCAAGACAACTCAAATACTGTACTCACTCCAATAGTAGGTAAATAAGAACAGAGTTAAATAAATATAATAATTTTAATACTTCTAGTCGAGAGCCTCAAAAGTTTCAAGGGTCTATTTCAGGTATAGAAAATGTCTCATGTCCTTGACCTTTTGAAACTATGAAACGCATTCGTTCTACATTATCTCTATCTGTTGTACAGTATTATAATTAAGCCCCAAGATAATATGCACTTGTCACAAAATGTGAATTTAGGAAAAAAACTGGTCTATATACAAATGCCGACTGTTTTTTTTCTACTGAATATTTTTAATTTAATAACATTTTGAAAGGAGAATGATCATAAGTTATTAGAGTCATTGGAATATACCTACGAAAAATATGTTTTATAATTTTTATTGCTTACCTACATATCTGCGTAATATTATGATAATCGCCTAAGAATCAATAAATACAATATAAAATATAGATAGTTTTGCTGCATACGCTTCCTTCCAATCATCCTTTCCATCATCTGACCATCTTGACCGAAGCAAAGTCTTAAAACAGATAAAATGGAATAAACTCAGCTAATGATCAACATATTAGAGCAAAAAAAAATCTAAAGAAATGGATAATAGTTCTACTCTAATCGGTAATTGATCGCTTTTCTAGATTGATCAACATAGATACGATAAATTTACATTTATTTCAATGCATATATCAAACACTATACTTTAATATTTGTTTTTTGATTCGGTTTGGTTGAAATAAAAACCCCTGAAAGTTAGTGGTCTGCTAACTTCTAAATTAAAACAAATTTCATTTCACTCCCACAAAGACAATGTCGATGCAATGTTAGAAGTTTGTATTCTAAAAATAAAACACCCCAATATATTTGTTATTACGGAGTGAGATTGGACAAGACAAGTCAGTGTGATTTTTATTTGTACAGATGAAATCTTTTACATAGGGTACAACATATAGAAAATATAGGTACTGAGTTATGTGAAACTTTATGGATTTATTTTTAAGTTCGTTATTCAGATAATATGTAGTCCCTCTTTGTCTTCAGTCGATTTTAAGTGATTTCTTTAATTTTATCTATACCCAGCCCAGTAAGATAGCCAGCATTAAAACTGCATGTAAATACCATACAGGACGTCTTCTCTGTGCCCAAAAAATTTAAGTAGCATACCACATTGCTGAACTGAAGATGTTAAATGACTTACACGTAATGTTTGTCAATCACCTGACATTCTTTAATTTATTTAGTTATGTACATACTAAAATAAATGTGCTATAAATACGATATTTTGAGTAATGTGTTTTTTTTTAAATAAGGCAGTTAGAATACAAAACAAAAGAAAATAAGAAACAAAATATAAGTATCGCATATCTCCATAGACTTACAATATACAGTATTAGGTTGATTTGATGCATATCTAGTACATAGGCAAATATAAGTACGCATATCTCAACAGACTTACAATATCGGTTGATCTATATCTCATAAGTATGCAAAAAAATTAATCGCTTAAAGTATGTATGTCAAAATGAACGTACCCACATCAATATAATTTGTTACCCTCTCTAATACCTACTGAATATTTTGTTTCGCTTGTAAACACGTTTTAAAATTTGGGTTGGTATCTTCGCTGTTTCAAGATACATCAAGTTCATTGACCCAACACCCCCAAACACAACATCTTAACTGTAAAACAGGATGCAAAGGACTAAGGACAGGACAAAAAATAATTGGTACCGCCCTCTTCCTCCTTAAATCATTTTAGTCTGTTCGTAAGTATGTAAATAAGCATGCGTGTTTTAACGCTTTCTATACTGGTATTGTTATTGAAATATAGCTATGATATTTCAATACCATCATGTCCAAAAGTGGGATAACCTGCAGACATGCAAATTATTTTCGCCGTGCCAATAAAAATTGTGTCATTCATAATGGTTGGCATGCATCATCGCAGAATTGAAGATGTTAGACGTCTAATTCGTCATAGTTTTCGAATAGCTGTCATTAACAGGACACTAGAAAACCTTTAGAAATGTGTAGGATATTATTATTCAATTCCTAAAACTCCCCGGCTATCTATAATATTTGACGACTTTAAATTATTATCATTTAAATGAGGTCTTGTCTTTATGACACGTTTTGGAAAATGAAAATTTTACCAAAGTATCTTATCTACTGATAAATTTATTATAGATTTTGTGAGACACGTGGGATCATGATGTCATACGGAATGATCCGCTGGACAGAATTACGTGGCGAAAATAAACTGTGAACTCAGACCCCACCATCATGTGAAACTTATAATTTAACATGGAACGTAAAGTAAAAAACGCTGTCCAAAAATATATTGAATGAAGTGTTTATTTTAGCAAAAAATTTTGTCAGTAAATTGATTCATTGACTCAATATTTTGTAAAGAAAAAAAATATTACCTGTAGTGTTTTCTGTCATTACGATGATTCTTCCCTGAAAAAACTGTGTGTATAGCTAGTAACAAATAATATGAAGCAGATAAACACAAATGTTGTTTTTAAGTATATTGGTTGGAACGAAGTCACGTGGGAGACCATTTCAATATTTGGCCGGAAACCGTTAATATCACTCTGTGAAACCATAGCATGCAAACAACATGGTCTCCTGAGATGTAAAAAAACTGTGTAGGTATTGCATGAATTGTGTAAAAAAACAGGTAAACTATATAGAGATTTAGCGATTGAATTATAGAAGAAAACTGGGATTATTATTATGTAATATGTTAATACCTTCACTGGATTTTTTAGGTTACGTGTATTTTAAAAAGGAAATACTATAGGTACTTTACTATACTTTACCCTCACGCCATATCTCATGTGGGGTAGACAGAGAGAACGAAACGCCATATATATAGACTTATCCTTACATATTTCGTTCGCTTCTTCTGCATTCAAGCAATTTCTCATACACGCACGTCGATTCCTCTTGCTCAACATACATTGAGTAAAATACTCACAACGAATCATTGGTACGTACTACAGTATCAAACTAGGACCAGAGGTAGTAATAACGATTGATTAGTACGAATCTATAATATTAACCTATCGCAAACAAGTCGTTGGTAAATTACCAACAATTTGTTTGCGACAAGTTAATATTATAGATTTGTACAAATAAATCGTTTGTAATATCTCTGGTCCTAATCTACGGCGTGAGGGTAAAGTATAGTATAGGTATCTAGTTAATAACTCAAAACTGCTTTGTTTCTGCCCTTTTTCTTTTAAAGTTGAACCTTTAACTTTGAGGTAAAAGATGTAAAATAACTTAGATTTTGTGTATTGAGTTATAAAAATACTTAATTAAATAGTTGTTTACTTTTGTAATGGCCTTCGCCTTGAATTGTTCTCGTTCCTGGTAACATATTAAATATTCTTTTCATGTTGAATCCAGACTTACAATATAAATTTAGTAGCATAGTATCAGGACAAAATGCGTGCATCATCCCAATCCCTCTATATGGCTGTGAGTCTTGGCACTTAACCAAGGCTCAAGAGCGGAATATACTAAGCTTTGAAAACAAGTGTCTTAGAAGGATTTTGGATGTCAAATGGTATGAACATGTTACAAATGATGCTGTGCGCCGGCGCATCCAGCAGAGACCTGTAATCTCCGTAATACAGGAGAGACAATGGTCCTGGCTGGGACATGTTTTGAGAATGCCTAATGATAGTTGGCCAAGAAGAGCACTGTTCTTCCGTCCGCAGGGGTTCCGTCGGCCCGGGCGTCCCTCTTTCACAATACACCGTTCCTATGACAACTATGTCAGAGTGCAAGGAATGTCGTGGAAAGAGGTGACGCAATTGGCACAGAGACGCTCTGAATGGAGGAGGCTGGTTTCTGCCCTGTGCTCCCGAGAGGAGCGTTGAGGGCGATGATGATGATGATGATGATAACATTATTAGGTACAAAAACCTTCAACTTATTATTTTTTGTTTCCACGCGTCTTGAAAGTGACTTAATTATTTCAGACATTCCAGCAAAATCAAAATAATTTTTGGAATAACTGTGTTGACGTCAAAATTGCATAATTTACAAGCGGAAATTGCCGGCATAGACACAAGACATTAATAACAGGACATTATTGCGATGACATATTGAATTCGGATATTGGTGGAATTAGTGAGACGGTATGGTGCAATCTTGAGATATGAACTATCTTCCTTCCAATAGACCGTGAAGGGACAATTATACATTATTATTGCAGTTTGGTATTTGACAGTTACATTCTTATCAATTTCCGTATGTCATTTCGAGTTGGCATCATTAGGGTAAAGAAAATATATTTTTAGATCGGATCAATATACCTACTCTTAATAACATAATATTATATTGCCATAATATAGGCAAATATTATTGATCATACTATACTATGCAATGTGATATAGTATACAACTATATACTATACCCTCACGCCTTATCCCAAGTAGGCTAGGCAGAGAGGACGGACTGACAGGCAGCTCCATCCATTTTTCATTTTATTACTTCAAATAAGATATAAATGTATAAACATAATTAAAACTTTTGTTTCTTCCGCTTAAACCACTTTCATACATTTCCTCATACACGCACGTCGATTTATCTTACCCATCACGCGATCGTCTTGAGAATTGTATCCACGTGATCAATCCACGTAGTTTTTTGGACGTCCTCGTTTACTCACACCCCTTCGTTCAGCTAGATCTTCTTCGTTATCATTTATTCACTTCACCATCATAACTTTTTAGATGCATTCTATCGAAAACACTCCGTTCGCCTGCGTTCATTCTCCTAATATTCTCATTTCTCATTCTATAACGTAACGTTTTACCAACCACATTTCTCAGTGATTGCATCTCCACAGCATTTACTCTACTTTTATCCTTATTCAACTATGTCCAAATTTCGCATACTTACCTAAATAAGTATAAAGTTTGTACTATATGAAAATCATGCATGCATGTAAAGAAATAAGCAAGAGAAACGTTTAATAATAATATTGTTATTTAACATGATATACTTTACAGCTTTTCAGTTTAAATTCTACTCACGTCTGTTTTTCCCGATAAAATTGTTTCAAGACCACGGTTTGAGTCGTCGCTAAGAAGACATTGTGAGAGTAAAAAGAAAACTCGACGCGCGTCGCGACGCGTCTTTGCGTTGCACTAAAGCGCTGCCTATCGAGCAGTAGTAATACCACTATACTTGTGGAAAATTTCTTGCAAAGTTTTGATAGAAAAAACATTTTTTACTTTTCTGAAAAGAAACAAATATATAAGACAATCTCTTTCAGATCTGAACAAAAGATATTAAATAAAAGTTTTTATTTTATTATGGAGCGTTTAAGACATTTTTGATTCTATAATATATTTTTAAATATTATAGAATTACAGACACTTAGCTAAAATTTACTTGGTCTTGACAATCTCAGACTATGACTCAGTCAGGAACATATTCTCTATATATCTTGCACATTTTCATGAATTCTAACTTGACTTGGAGTGAACTTGGTACCGAATCACTTTTTCAATTCATTGTTAAATGAAAAACATCACATTTAATTCTATAAAAAAAAACACCCTCATTACTTTTATATGCAAATAAACACTTTTTACAATTATACCCACCCTCAAATTAATAATTATTGCTCGGGGAATGTTAATACATTGTTCTACAATGCAAGTACCTACTCGTAGTAAAAGGACACATAAAATACATTGAACAAGGAGTTAGAAAGAATAAATCACTCGATATAAAATATGTCTTGCTAAACTAACTTAGTTTCTTGTTAACATATATAACATATTATATATACTTCGACCCATTGTTAGCAATAGCAGTGTGTCGAACATGGCAAAAATGCTAGTGCACAATACCATTCTGGTACCGACACTTATGTATGCAAGCGAAACTTGGACGTGGTTGAAAAAGGATGAGAGTGGAATAAATCCTGTGGAGATGCGTTCACTGAGAAGAATGGTTGGTAAAACGTTGCGAGATAGAGTGAAGAATGAGGATATCAGGAGAATGAGCGGATGTGAGAGGAGTGTTGTGGACAGAATGCGTGTAAACAAGTTGAGATGGTTTGGACATGTTGAGCGAATGCAAGATGAAAGGATGACGAAGAGAATGTATTTATCTGAACGAAGGGGTGTGAGGAAGCGCGGACGTCCAAGAACCACGAGTCTTGATCACGTGGAACAAATTCTAAAGGACGGACGCGTGCTGAGTAAGAGAAATCGGCGTGCATGTATGAGAAACTGGATGAATGTAGAGGAAGCGAAAGAAGTAGGTATGTAAGGATAGATCTATATGGCGTTCCGTTCTCTCTGCCTACCCCTCCTGGGACATGGCGTGAGGGTATAGTATAGTATAGTAGTATAGTACTTATTGTACATTTACTTCTTTATTCGTTCATTGATAAAAATGGCACGTTTGAGACGAGTAGTAAAATTTTGGCGCCTCTCTACTACTACGTTCCGTAGTATAAATTTCCCGCTGAAATAATAATAATAATATTTCTTATTCTTCATTTTCTCGTTTTTCTGTATTTAAACAAAGTTCCCCGTGGTACCTTCCCACTTCCTAGACACCCCCATCGCGAGAAGCAAGTGGTGTAAGGCACAGGCTCACAGCAAGGAAAATATCTTGTATGCATTAAAATATAGAGAAACTTTGGCTATTTATCTTTTTTTACTGATTCCTTTCAGCTACTTCAGTTCTGTAAACAAATTATTTTCAGCTACTGCAGTCCTAAAAACGAATTCAAAATCAAATCACAAAACATTTGTATTATTTATTCAGACACAATTTTCACCTTAAACTTTAAAGAAAATTTTACGATAGCCTTTCAATATTATAATAATAATATGTTCAAACTGTGGTACATGTTTGTGGATGACAGCTGAGTTATGAACCATATTTATATTTGTTGTCTGTTTTGTACTTTTTACCAATAAATAAAATAAATAAAAATAAAAAATAATTCACTGCGTGCGATAACCATTTAGTTTTAAGTAAAATAAGATTTCTCCAACTTTTGTTGTGCAATAGCCACAATAGTTACTAGAGTGATATCAAAGTCTATAACCTGACACAAACTGATATGGTTTAAATAATTCTGCGAAAAACAACATACAAAAATAAAAATAATATCCCCAGATACAACCCTTGTTCAAGGCGACGACATCGTCTACAAACGCGAAGAAAGAAGAAGCGTTTTCGCTTTTAATTAACCTCAGTTAGCTGCCGAGATGGTGCGGTGAACTTAATAGATTTTTATTCTTTAACATTTTCTCTGCTTTTCCACCCCCTCCCATACTTACCATCGTCTCTCCCTTCTCGTACTGTGTATAAGATTTGAGCATTTCATTTTATCGCCGTTGATATTTTGACGGGAAAGTTTCTTTCTCTTGTTTTTTCGTTATTCTTCTGTCTCGAAAAATATTTTGACGTCGTCTTACTCCTCATTAACAATGAATTAATTACGCTTTATCCATTATTATGATCACTCCACGGATTTAAAAATACGGTTTTGGATAATTTTCATGAACTTTTAAGTCCAGTTGTTGGTAATATCGAAGAATATTTGTATTTATTATATTTACGATGCTTTGATAAATAGTAACACTAGGAAAGTTTTACACAACGAGGATTACTTGATTTCGAATTTCGTTTACAGAAACAAGTCTATTTTACACTCAATTTGAATAAAATGTAATAAATAAATAAAACAGTATATCTTTACTAGAACATTACATAAAGATAAGAAAAATTATTCACTTATACTCTTGTTTCACCTGAAAATTCTGTGAAGAGGAAGCAGAGACACCTGGACACTCATTGGCAGCAATGTCCTGGGATTCGCAATAATATAAGCACTAGAGTCACTAGAAAAACACTGGGTAAAAGTGGAATACGAGTATATCCACACTTTAGATCGCTTCAGAATCCTGTACATCATAGAAATTTCTTAAAAGTGGGGGGGTATTACAATTGATTGTAGTACACAACACATCCCATTTAGTGAAATAAAAATAAATGAACACGCGAGTGCACCCTTGTTTTAAAATCGTATTAAAATGTACCTCATGTCAATAATATCAGCTGTAGATTTTTATACAACAACACATTACATCGTGAAAAAATACTTATCCAAAATTTATGTGCATAAGTTTATTCAGTTTATACAATACCTGCAGTTATGAAACCTTTGAATAATACCTTTATAAAAAACTTTCTTTCTCCTTCCACTTTTTTCTAGATTCAATGACCTATTTGTGATGCAGCCTATCATGTATTGTTGCATAACTATTCTCTTCTTCTCTTCTTCTTCCTAGTCTACTCCCGTCCACTCCTGGACGAAGGCCTCCTCCATCGCCTTCCACGCCGCTCTATCTTGGGCTCTTATTTTATAATGCGGCATCTTGGTTGTCGTTTTGGAGGGTTTGTTGGCGTTACCTCACCACGCTTGCCATGCGGGTTGGTGAGTCGCAGTATCCTGGAGGTTCGGGTGTTTTGTGAACTTTTCCGGATTTTAATTGGTGCAGCTGCTGCCCTACATCATGGAACCATATCACATCATATTTGGTACGGTGGTATGGGGATTTTCGAGGTTGCCTTCCTGGGGGAAAAGCTGAGACAGGTATTTCCTCCTGTGTAGATGTTACAGTTATACCGCTGCTACTCGGTCGCCAGAGCCTCGTTAGTTGTCTAGCAGGGAATACCACGTGCAGGTGAGGTTGACATTTGGGTTGGCTAGGTGTTATTTGCCATCACCCCATTATCCCCCTATCCCCCTATAACTATTCATGAAACTAAAAAACAAATGTTTGTTTCCACTTAATGTTTTTCTATTGAGAGAGACGTCTTTCGTCTTATAAGGACATTATCAGTTTCAACTTACAGGGAAAAGTATTTTTTCTATATTTGTGATCTTTGCCAACATCTTTTTGTCCATACAATCAACATGATCGTCACACTAGGAACTTTATTTTCTTTCTCCGATCAACTAATCAAATTTATCTGAACTTTTCATGTCACGAACAAAAAAAGAATTTAAATCTTTTCATCGTTAAATAATAATATCAACAACAACAACAACAAAAAGGCATGCAATTATTGTTGAAAAAAAGAATAACATCATTACCATTAAATTGTTCGCGGAAACAATTGAAAGTTTTGCCAAGTTTTTTTATTATTATTATTCACAATTTTACTCTAGATTTTTTAAGTTGTTAAGAATATAATATAAAGACTCTGTGGCAGTAGTAGTAGGAGTGTAATG
This sequence comes from Athripsodes cinereus, assembly GCA_947579605.1. Lineage (NCBI taxonomy): Eukaryota > Metazoa > Arthropoda > Insecta > Trichoptera > Leptoceridae > Athripsodes > Athripsodes cinereus. Next base: position 12,098,154 of record OX388320.1, on the reverse strand, counting down.
GTGGGTTTGTAGTAAATCTCATTCCATTCTTTCTTGCAATTTTCCTGAATGAATTTCAGTGTTAAGACTTCCTTCTTCCCACCCGAATGACTCCCTTTTTTACTCGCGTCTGCAGGGTGTTGGGGTGGTGAATAATAATTAATGTATAAAAACTTTGACTTAATAAAGACTGCAAACATCTATGAAGCTTTGCTCCACTTTCCTTCTCACAGACACTATTGCCGCGTCGTGATCTCAGAGGGAGTATTTTCTTAGATTAATTGCTCTTATTATTATCATCATAATATTATCATTAAGTACCTACTTATTATTTTTATTCAACCATTTGTTGAATGTTTTATTCTTCTTCTTTCTTTTCTTACGTTTGTCTTATAATATTTTTTTATTCTTAGTAAATTTTCAAGGGTAAGATTATTATTTGTATACTATCTGAATAGTAGCTTATATTCTCAATTGTTATTTTGTCATAATTTATCAATTGTTTTTCTATTGTAAAAGAAATTATGCTAATATGGAGTAAGTAATTTACGGCCAATAACGTTGGTGATAAGAAGCAAAAAATTACTGTAGGTATGCATAGTGTATGTATAGTGATATATCAATATTTTGTTTTTTTAATTTCGAGATATTAAAGTGGTGTAAAAATAATATATTTCTTTTTTTTTGTTTGTTTTTTCTCACAAAACTCTGTTGTGTGTGCTCACACAAAAAGTGCTCACAAAAACAAACTGGTACAACAGTTTGTTTTTGTGAGCACGGAGATAAAAAATTTTCTTACTTTATTTCATTTATAACTAATTATGGTCATCCCACCCATCGACTGAAAGCGTATCATTCACGCAGAAGTTTTAGAATTTTCGATGACTTTTTCAATATACTTCACTTTATTTTTTGGCATATTTGATAATAAAATCTCTTTTGTGTCATTTATTTTTATTTTCTTAAACTTTAATTTAAGAAATTTGATTTTATTGATAAAATTTATGTCATCGAACACAATCAATTTGAATTTGAGAATTAATAATCGAAATAAAATAAAATTTTATTGGGATGTTATATTGTTTGGAAATGTAAATAAGTACCTACCTGAAAAATAAATTAGTCGATCACATTAAAATAATATTTGGAAGATTGCAATTTGCATACAAAACAATAATAAAGTGCATGCTCTGGCGGCCCTCTCGCTCCACGTATCGAAACAATCATAAGTGAAGTGATCACCGATCAGGACCCACCCCCAAATACACATGTTCTCTAGACAGACAGAGACAGAACATCACTGAGGGGGTGTACTGCGTGTATTCACTCTTCACGGACACCGTCTCAAGAGGAACATTCGTTTATCTCTCTCCCTCACCTACAACTTCAGCTACAAGAGAGAGGGACACCGAAGCTCATCCCCGGTCATACGTGAACACACTCACACAAGCTTCAACAACAAAATCGGAAAATCGCGAGACGAACTATGTATTCACCCACGCTCTTCTCTCGTATTCGCCGCGCATATATCTATCTTGTTTCACTACATGAGGTGCCGGCCGTGGTGTGCGAGAGAAGTAACCTTTGGCTACTATTCGGACCGCGCGGAATCTGCCGAACGAGCGTGCGATAGAGACGGGGGATGGAGACTGCGCACGTGTGTGCAGAACGGGACAAGGACGGCGATACATTGATACCGCTCGCGATGGACAGATAGTGGGCTATGGGCAGACGGCACGTTACAGCGGTCGTGTGTGGACGGGTAGCCGCAGAGAGCCGGATTGATTTTCAGATAAGCTCCCGGTATAAATTTCAAAAGCGTGACATTACACTCGGAGACGTCTCCGTCGCGACGCTTGTTTCGCGACAAGTTGACCATATCAAACAAACAAAACAAGGAATATTTATGTTAATTTTTCAAAAATTTTAAATAATCATTTAACAAGAGTTTACAACTTTTGTGGACTTTATAAATAAATTTAACTATTGTTTGACATTTTAATAACAAATATTGTTATTAGTAAACACAGTGACATTTTACTATTATTGTTAATATTTTTTGTTTTAATTCTCTATGAAGGCAACAGAAGAAGTGACACTAAACTAGATTATGAAAATGTCAATAGTTTCTTATCTGTGTACATTAAGAGTGTTGATATGATAAGATAAATACACAAGTGTAGGATTATACTTGCATCCTGTTACCTGGAAACTAATACAAAAATAAAGACTATATTTCCTGGACATATTTATAAAATAATTCAACCAACTTGCAATTGAAAATTGTCACGTGTAAGTGCTTTACAAATTTTCCTTGTCACATGTAAAAGTTTCGCGTGTCAAAATGAAAACATTCACAAAAATAAGGAAAAGAACATAGTGCACTAACAGTACAAAGTGATAATTTAAATATTTTTTTAAAATAAGAATAACATGAAACTTTTCGCAAATGTGTGCATCATGAACTGTAATTGGTTGTAATGATGGAATTGAAGATTGAGAATAGTTTTTGTATACTTTAAAACATTAGTGAACTATGTGTGTGAAAACTTTTTTCTTAGAATATTAATTGAAGGAGACTGTGATAAAGTTTAGGAAGATATTGTAATATTTTTTCAAAATTATCCTTAAAGTGTGCAGGACACTATAAAAAATTCAAGATGCGAATCAAAATGCCAGCAGTCAGAATTGCGCAAGGTAAGAATTGCTCAAATGTGTTTTTATCAAATAATTGATTCAAGTATTAAAAAATATAATGAATTGAAAAATAGTACCAATACTGTAATAGGACAAATCTATTTACCCGAAAAAATGTATCGCAAACGAAATATTGTATGATCAATTTTAGAGATGTTTTTATATGCAAAAATTTTCACCGATCAAATAAAAACACGATTTTTTTACAAGATTCAGAATGTGTACAGATTTCTCATTTCAAAACAATTTTTATTCGCTTAAAAATACATAAAAAATGTAAAACAAAATACCTAAATGCATTAGCAGACATTGCAGTTTTTAGCATCATTCGTAACAAATAGTTGCCTAATTTAAAAGTTCTATAATAGGTATTCTTGAAAAAATGTGTAGGATAAAAATAAAATTTGTTACTAAATCTAAAATATAGCTCCTTAAAATAGAATTTATTATGTATTGAAATCCTTGTAAATATTTAAACTGTGTTATGTAGGTTAAATTTCCTAATTTCTTTCGTAAGTTTTCCTTAATGAGACACTTCGGTTTTGCTCGGCGCGCGTCCGTCATTGCAAATTTCCTTAAATCGACTGTTAGTACTAAAGTTGAAATTCTTGAATTAATTATTATTATTATTATTAGGTAGGTATATAAGGAATTTCGTCGCCTGTAAATTGCCATAGTAATTAGTATTCAGGACGGGTATCGGAGAGTGATTGAAAAATATTTAATATATTAAAATATTTAAAAATATATAACTACTCAATATGCTTGATTATATTTGAAAAAAATGTATCTCAAAATATATATATCCATCATTTTTTTAGTAAAATGTATATACCTATTTATTATATAATTCGTAATTTAAAAAAAATTATCTTTCTTGTAATTCCATATTTTCATAGGTAAAAATTATTAATTGAAAACTTCTCATTTTAGTCATAATTTTTATTCACAAACTAATTAATCTTAAGATTAATACATATATAAGATTTATTTTTTAATCTGTTAGTTAGTGATGAAGCTTATTTATTTATACTTGTAAAGATTGTTATGTGGCAATGAATCTGCCGGCTGTACTAAAAACCTTGTACCTATCTATATGTTTTATAATGTGTACCTATTCATTCTTTAAATATAATACTTCTTACCAAGAATTTTATGCATGTTTTTATTTGATATGTATGTCAGTACGGATTTTATATATTTTTTTAATGACCTGAAATGAAAGATTGTGTAGAATGTAAACATGAGGACTAATAAATTTGTCGATTTCAAAATATGTAAATAAATACAGGCAGCGAAAAAAATTGTACCAAATATTCAAACCTTTTTTTAAACATTTACGCCTAATTGGTGATATTAGACTATAAGAATTGATTAGTTTTGTGCTAAAACTAACAAGAGAATAAAAAAAAGGTTATTTAATGAGTGAATCTCTACAGAAACTAGTTGCGCAAAGTAAGAAACCATTACTTAAAACTGAAAACTTAACAATTTGTATAACATTAATTAAAAAATTTGAAAACTACCAGAACATGTTTTTATAGATCTATTTTTCTTAATACCATTCACTCTTTAGCAAGTGATATAAGCCTCCAAAACATTAAATCCATAAGTAAAAAGAGTTTAATTAATAAATTATCTTTATCAATGTCCTTGTCCCGTTTCATACAAAATCTAATGACTCATAAGAATTTAGCAATAATGTTGCTATCTTTAAAATATTTCAAATTATAAGGACATGGATATATTTTATTTACTTATTTACAAAGTTTACCTACATCTTCAAATCGCCACCAACACAATATTGTTCTAAGCTATATTTTATCACTAGCATTCATACCCAATAAATTTTTGAAAAAAAGAACACACTTCATTTCAGTAGCTAGACAATTTATTGAAAAAAAACTGTAATGCTGTTTTAGAATAAATTTTACTACAATATATTATAATATTATACATCTAACATCTAAAGCTTCTAAAAAAAAATACTTGCTTTATTGAAGCGTATCACCCATTTTGAATATAATTGTAACAACTATAAATCACATAATGATCTGGCTTTTAGCGCTCTCCGTTTATCACATAAGGAACGTTACTTGAGTGTTTAATTAAATAATTTTGCTCTCTTTAAAAACAATAATTTATTATTGTATGCAATCTGGGATAAGCATTCTCGTATAATTATTTGTTGAGTAGGTATCTACATAAAATGTGTCATATTATAAATATTTTGTGTTCAGCGTTGGGGCACGCCACCTGAATGACTTAAACATAGAATTCTGTTAAGTTTTAAAGATTTTGATTTGCATTCTATTATTATATATGATATGTAAATGTTTACAGTTTGTTACTGTACTTACTTTAAATGTCCTGTATGGTAAATCAATAATAGGTATACGAAAAAAATCCACTTTTGATTGACGTAAAAGCTCAATTTTTTTCATCAATCGTTTTTTCTGATTTTTAAACGTCCTATAGGTGATCAATATCAATAAAACTCAATTATTAATTTAAAAATAAAAGGAACTTTGTATTTTCCACTATAATAACTTTATTCAGTTAAAACGTTTTCGTAACTACTTGTTCCATCATCAGTAACAATACATATGGAATAAATATGGAATTCAACAGTGTTAATCACGAAACATTCGAAAAAAAATCTCAATATAAAGTTTGTAGACTTGTTGTCATGATTTAATTTCTTTCAGTAAAAATAAGTTTGTCAAATGGCGTAAGTTAATAAAAATAATATTCAAACAAACATTCTAATTAAAATAATGTGAAGATTCACCATCTACCTTGAATTGGAAATATTGCAACAAATAATATAAACATCAAAACAAATTCTAAACAATATATTATTAGGTTGGTACATATTATTATTTATATTGTTGGTTAGTTATTAAGTAATAAATCATATCAAGAACTCATGGCTAATGTTGAATTAAAATAAATAATATAATGTATATTTTGTATTGCAGTATTGCGGTAACATGTTGTAGGATCTTCCTAATGATGGGTTAAATAATAATAATAATTATGTCCAGACTAGTCCAATATGTGTGTACAATACCTACATACACAAAACATCACAACGTTTAGTCATACTTTACCATAAAAATATATCGTGATGGATTTACAGTTTGCAGGGTTACCAATTGAGTCAGCTGAATATTATTAATTGAAGAATATTATTTCAAATCTTTTTTGCTGTTACAAAGTGCTGTATATTTCTTGGGGTAGTCAGCGGACGACGTAGAAGTGAAATTTGCGAATTCCGTAAAAATCATTTTAAACTTAGGGAACGTAGTAATTTGTTAGGAGTTTTTTTTTATTCTAAAGATGTACCTACACCACCTTCATGACACAAGCATATTGCTTAATGTCAAGGTGTTTGGAGCTTAGGTAGGTTTTAGAGATAATTATACAACCCTAATTTACCTTAAAAATCACCAATCAAATATATTTAAAACCCGACAAGAATAACCTATACCTAGTTGCTTATTGTATCCAGTAAATCCGCTTATTTGTTATAATTTTAAATGTGAGTTTTAAACATCATGTTGATTAGAAAGCCTCACCGCTGAATAAGGGGAAGGGGAACAATAATAGATTAAGCTTAATCAAATGAAATTTCTCTATACCAATATCTCAACAAAAATAGTCCAAGACCACTAAATAAAAAAGTATCCGGCAGGGAGACATCATTTAAGTACTATACCATCATGCCATTTCCCACAAATGGGGAGGCCAGCGGACTAACTACATATAATAAACATGCATGACATCCTCTTTGTGTCAATGAAAGGTAAGACATTTCTGATAGGTGACATACCCCATCGCTGAACTGAAGATGTTAAATCATTTCAACGTGATGTTTTACGAATACTTGCCTCTTACAGGACACTCGAAAACTAACAGAAAAGAGTGGAAAACCTATTCTTTACCGGGGACTCCATGGAGAATCTAATTAATTGTCTATAGAACTATGAAAATCTTAAATGATTTCATTATTTAAGAGTTACTATCTGTAATTATACTAACGTGTATTAACACTCCCTAACATTGCATATAGATAAGTTAGAACCTAAAATAGAATTAGCTTGGCCACTTTTGACACGGTGTAGGTGTCGGTATAATAAATCGCATGGTCAGCGCAATACAGACATATCTAATAAATAATACAACACAAACACTAACAAATGAAACAAATAGATGCCTACACAATATAGATGCCTACCTATACCTCTATGTAATACACTTTATAAAAATGAGATTATGACTCTGATTTAGAACTCGTACCAACTTATTTTCTGAATTAAGAAAATTATGCAAGTTAGAAGTATGACTTACGAAAGAAAATATCTCATACTCTTCTCTATAAGTTTCTTGAGTATTGCCTGGAACAGGTTGTCCGCAGACCTGAGAGAGAATCAGTTGCCACCAGATTTAGGACCAAGGTGAAAATGCTACAGTTCAGGAGAAGTCATGGCGCCCTTAAGATGGTCACGGATCATTAAATGGTGCCTCATATAAATTATCCAATCGTTATTATTATTATTAAAGGCAGGTGTCCGTAAAACCTCACGTATAAGACAATTTATACCAACAATTCAGCGATGAAGCATGCCACCCATACTGAATGTCTTATTTTATATAAACACGGAGAGAAAAATCTGCATGTTTATTACTTCCATTTAGTCAGCTGGCTATCCCACTTTTGGGAAATGCCGTGATGGTATATATTATAGATATAAGTTAGTTTGTCACATTCAACTCATCATGACATTTTACATAATGAGAGTAAGAAATATATTATATACGAAATGAGAGTAAGAAATATATTTGGGATATCCATCGGATGAGATATTTAATATCTTGCATTAAGCGATGAGCCATGCCACTCATCGTGAATTCCCTTCTTTATATATCACGTCAAGCACAATAGATATTATGTTCGTCACAATAATCTATTGGATACAAAGATAAGTTGATTCTCAGTTTAGCTTAGTGTAATTAATAATATGTAGGTAGGTATATCATATCTCTATCTACACATAATTTTCTATGAAAGGGGAAACTAGTGAACTAACCGTATGAACATGCAAACTTTCCTCGCAAAGCTTTAAAATATTTCATAATTATATTTTTAGCTGAGCGAAAAGCTTCCACAATAAAAATATCGGAACAGAGGCCTGAGTCAATAACACATTTTCACGTTACGTTTTCGTTCCGTTAGCGTTCAAATGCAGACGATGTTGCGCCAAAGTGTAATTTTCGTAACTTTTGTGTATCTTTGCAACGAAATTGACACTTGCTTGCAACTTCGTCTATACTCGAACGTTAACGGAACGAAAACGTAATGTGAAAATGTGTTATTGATTCAGGCCTCTGAACTGCAAAGTTTTTGATTTACTTTGCCTTCTTCCTAGCAAAATCGTATGATACATACTTACTTACTTTTCGGGTCCGGACTTCAGACCTTGCCACTCCAGTATGCAGCGACGTATATCGCCTTGTCATTCGCCATCATCAGGTCACTCACATTACATGCATTCCGCATCAGCGGACATTGCAATAGGTGAGAATTACTCTGCTCCTCCCCGCAGTCGCAGCTAGCGTCCTCTCCATCCAAAAAGCCCCACTTCCGCTGTTTACTTTTGCACCTTGTCACCCCAACTCTTAGTCTGTTCAGTGTCTTCCACGTGGGGTAGCTCAGACTATGCACGGTGTTTGTGCTTTCTGATGGCATCATCCATGGATTGTCGCCAAGTTCCTGCCTCCACAATTCCTCTCCACGCTTTTCTGACGAGGTTTGATTATAAAGATAGATAGTTTGAAAGTACCTAATGTATACAAGTATAATAATATAATCATGTTCTCACGATTGGTATAATAGAAAGACGAAATGAGAGTAAGAAATTGAAATTAAATAGTTGTTATTATTATATGTAATGTGTAGTATTATTATTATATTATGTGACAAGTGTTTGTTTGAATATAATTAATGACATCTTCTACATATGATTTAAGAAGAATAATATTTCTACTCATAGCAGAGACCAGAGAACACAAAGGAAACATTACAAACTCTTGTTAGGAATTAAACTTTTTTTTAACACCTTAATACTAACTCACTTTGTTATTATGAGTGTTTGATCTATTTCGGTGTTTCACAACCATCTTAATTTATGCCCAAGTAAAAACCATTAATTTAAAAAAACACCATTTCCAGGGTAAGTTTGTATTGATATTCTCACCAACATCTTATAAATAATTAACTTAATGTGAACGTTATGTTTTCAGTACCTACTTAATTAGTTTATGATTTTATACAAATTCGCCATTACAAGTTTTTTTTTATCATTTCATCATTATTCAAAAAATTATACTCTAAACATAACTTTTAATAACAACGACGTCAATGAAATGATGCTAAAAATTGGACATACAAAAAATTACATTATTATTCTAATATTTAAATTTTTCTGCCTATATTCATACAAGTACAAAACCTTAACAATGTATTATCTGCATAAGGTAGCAAAATAACAGATTAGAATGGTTTCCTTAAGATAAAAAACTATATAGGCACTGTGTCGGTGTTTAGGTAGCAGAATTCCATAACGCAATTGAAAAACAAAGGTTTTCTTCTACTATATATTTTTGATTGAGAGAGATGTCTTTCGTCTTATGACATAATATATTGACAATGTCTTTCGTCTTATACGGACATTGTCAATATATGTCATAAGACGAAAGACGTATTTCTCAATAAAGAACATAATATAGTAAAAGAAAAAAATTATTTTCTAATTTCGTAAAAAAAAACTATAGGTAACATGAACCTAAATGACATACCTATGTTAGATAACTATACACACTTAGAGGTACGATGATAAATTAATAATTAATCTTCAAGCAGAACATCGTCTGGTATAGAGCTTAACATAATATGGGACATAGAATATATCTACATTACTGGACGCTGCCTATTATACCATGATCCACTAACAATGCGGATGATTTGCTGTTGGTCATTTATCAGTGTTAATTTTGGTTGACAATAATATGTATATAAAATAATAATAATACGTATACAAATTTATTTTCAACGTTAAATGTATTTATGTTTGTGTCATTCTCAAATTTCTACATATTATTGTACTTGTATGGTTTAATGTATTAATATATTGTACCAAATACGAGTCTTTTTTTGTCTATATCTTAATATAAAAAGTGTTGACATATTAGGTACATTTGAGATTAGAGAGATTTTTTTATTAATTGCCCAAGACAAAAAGTGTGACATGTTTCTTTTTGTTCCGGATTTGATTTAGGTACTTGAATTTATACAAGTATATTAATATATTTATTGAACCGTTAGTCTATACACTCTTTTGATTCAATGTATCGTTTTGCTTTATAAAATATTCATATGTCACTAGGGGTTTATCATTTAAATTATTACCTGCCATTGAATTTCTAAAATTTGCATTACATACATCAAACCGATATTTTATATACCTATTCTATTAGACATAAATATCCATCTTTAAAGAAGAAAAAGAATTAACAAAATAAAATATTCAAAACCTTTTCGACCTATTTACGCACGTTCTATAGATTATAGTTCGTTTAAAAGGCAATAATTTCTCTATATTTTTTCTAGTTAAAGTGACTATAATTGGTATAAAAACATACACTGAGAAAAATACTAACGAAATTTCACAACGAATCATTGGTACGTACTATCAGATTAGGACCAGAGATCGTACAAACGATTCATTAGTACGAATCTATAATACATATTAACTCTTCGCAAACAAGTTGTTGGTAAATTTACCAATGATTTGTTTGCGAAGAGTTAATATTATAGATTTATACCAATGAATCGTTTGTACGATCTCTGGTCCTAATCTGATAGTACCGTACCAAATGATTCGTTTTGAGTATTTTTCTCAGTGTACATGCGTTCTTAAAGCCTCAACTACCTATATATACTAAGATTATGAAAAAATGTTTTTATTTTAAAGATATATCTGGGTTTATTTATAAACCCAAATACAACCTTATACACCTTTGACAGTAAGTTAAAAGCTTGTGTTGTGAAAGGGGAGGTTTGACGGTACCTGGGATCGAACCACGGATCCCCTGTTCACGAGGCCGAGACTCTACCTCCAGGCTACCAACGAACTCAAATTTGTATCAGTAAAAGTTTAAAGGCGAACTATGCATGCCCCATGATTAATGACGAATAATTAAACATCAATAGGCACTTAGAAAGGTAAAGAAAGCCAATAATTTCACAGACCAATCACATATTATTTCGCTTTTTAGTTAGTACCGTAAACAAGTATCTATGTATATAAGTATGTAGTTCTAAACACTTTTAAACAATGGACAACAATGTTTTCAACGGTACCTACTCACACAAAAGTAAATAAGTAAAATAATTTTATATGCAACACAAATACAATACTAAGATGACGTTTATGAATACACAATCTTCTATACTTTGTGTTCTCTGTGTATCATCTGCATAGAAATCCACGAATCACCGGATAAATATTTGAGTCTGTTCGTAAATATGTTTGTTTATAACTTGCCCTCCGTAAAACCCTTTATTAGGCAAGAATGAAGAAAAATAACACTCTCTAAATCCGCCACTCGAAAACTTAACATTATCGTTAATTATTATTTTTAATATGAATCTGAGTTTGCAGTAATCTCATACTGACAATTTTCTCACACTAGCTTATATCGTGAAGATGGAAAGGGTCAGCTCTGTGATTCGAACCACGCACCTTTCTCTGAGAGGTCCGAGACTCACCATCAGGATATCATTCCTGTCGTTTGTATCGAAGTATGGCATTTTTATCACCATATTTTTCACCCCTTGTTAGAAGAAAAATCATGACATCTATATTTTTTTTAGTTTTCGGCAAGTAATAGGACTTCCACTCTTTTCTGCAAATTTTCAAGTATCCTTGAAAAAGCAGATTATCAAAAAACATCATGCATGAGTTATTGAACATCTTTAATTCAGCGAATGGGTATATCACACATTCTGAATGTCTTTTATGTTATTGGCACGAAAAGAAATACGTGTGTGTTTATAATGATATGCACTTATTCCGCTGGCATCCCTAGTTGTGAGAAAACCTTGATGGTGTAGGTGGTTATTTTTTTGTAATAATTTTGATAAATACTCTTTGAGAAAATCCGGATTTAAATCTAGTGATGACTATAGAAGCCATGTCAGAGGTTGCATAGGGCAGGAATAGTTGACAATCAACGTCATCTTTACGCTGTCAATCACAAAAATACTTATTTCTTAATGTTTTATTACCAAGAGTTATTATGACTTTACGTACGATCGTAATCTTTGTTTTATTGTTAGAAAATGTTGGGTATTTACCTTCTTTTGCAGCAAACAATTTATAATTTAATGTTATTCTCCCAAAAAATATTCACATTTATATTACAAAATAATAAGTTAACATTATGAGTGTTTAAGAGATTTGAATACATGTTAAACTAAAAAACTAGGTAACATTTTGAAAACCAAAAAATACTCGGTTAATTAATAAATCTATCTCATATATCCGTAAGAAGAAGCTTCTCTATGTGTCCAACGATTTCTTTGATGTCAACCAAAGTGGAACGCTCGAAAAGAAGGACTTCGAGTCGGCTATTGAGAAAATCTGCACTCTTCGTGGATGGCCCCAGAGTCATCCCAAAAACGTAGAGACGTACGACACCATGACCAAGATATGGGATTGCCTGAGGCAGAGAACTGATGCCAATAAAGATGGAGAGTCCTCTGCAGTGGCAGCAGCATTACATGAACTTCATGTTCGACCTAGAAGATGCTTCCAACTTAACTAAAAAGCCACGGCGCTCTTGAGATGGTCACGGACCATTAAACAGCGCCAAATACAAATCATCTTTTTATTATTATTATTATAAGTATAAACTATCACACTCGTCACAGCGTAATATCCCTTAAGTGGAATGGCTAGGGGACTAACTTCATAATTATGTAAATATATTATAAGTAAGATATTCAGGGTACGTGGCATACCTCATCGCTGATTTGAAGATGATGAAAAAAATGTGTTAGTCGTTATTTAAACAACGGATACATATACAACAAATATATAATAGAAAAACATTCTCATAAATAGTGAAGTTATTCATAAAAATATAAAATCGATTATTTTTCGATGCAGTTTTGCAATGTTGTAAATATAATATGCAAATGTACCTATGAATGAACTAAATGTAGGTGTATTTTTATGACACATGACTGCAATGGTCAGTTTTCAAAAGACAAGGGAAAGCTTGTGCAAGTTCTAAATGATTAGCTTCCTTCGCACAATAGAGGGTGAAAACCCCATTTATACGTAAACAGTGGCGTCGCGTGATGAAATACTTCGATAGTGTATGAATAGAATAGGATTTTTTTTATTACAAAACACAGTTAATTTTTCAATTTAATTAATGACATTTTGAACTCAAGAGAACTCAATCTATATACATTGACGAAAGTACTCGAGGTTTCAAATAAATTAAAGTTAAAAATTAACTGTGTTTTATAATAAAAACAAAAAAAAAAACATCAGTATGAATTTTCACTCTGTGAACGTACAGACTTAAGAATTATTAAATAATTTGTGATAAAACGAATATTACTGGTTTTCAAGAAGGGTGGCATACCTACTTACCTCATCGCTGAATTGAATTTTATTTTTATTTTATATATTAATATTGTCAGTCACATTGTCTGTTTTGGCTGCCTTTTATGCATGTTGGATTGATGTTTTTTTGTTTTTTTTTTCATTTTTTTGTATAACTTTTTTTAATAAGTGACAAACTTGTGGGCTTGGTATTATATAGCAAAGGGTTAGATCATAATTAAGTGCGGGTTGAGTAGGATGATGCATTGTCTTTGCTTTGCGATTGTGTGTATTGTTTCTGTCCATATGTATTTTCAAATGTTTTGTAATAATGATGAATAGATAAATTTAAAAAAAAATATTCTACGGCACTGTAAGTGACATAAAAGACTTATTCACGACCCATCCTGAGATTTGAAAAGCCGCTGTCGCTTGGTCAATATTCACCACCCTTCTACATAGGTACTACTGTACTATGAAGTGGCCTATTCATAATAAATAATACACACTATAGATACTATGTAGGTACCATACAATAATAGATAGGTATCATACAACAACCTACACATAATAATAATATGGAGCATACATGTATGTATGTATAGTACTTAGGGAAACACTACCCAACAACGATGTTTTACAATACACAAGTTAATGTTTGTACTTCGACCTTGCTTGTATTCAAAATGTGACAATGGTCCGCAAAGGGTTAAATGTCAAATTTAACCTTTTAGTTCGCATATTGTATCTTATGCTGATATCAACGTTTACAAAATTTATAGTACAGTTGATGAAGTCATCCTGCCTCAACTCTATTTCTTCCAGCCAACCAGGTTCATATTTTATAACGAGTAATCTCATCGTCAAATTCATAACACATTTTATTTTTTCGTGTATTCTTGCTTCTACGACAATTTATTTTATAAGAAAGTGTTAAATTTTACGTCACTTCAAAGTAAGTGAAATGACATTATAATTAAGCTACTTTTACAAATTTCTTCACATAATCTTTTCGCAGGAACAAATAATTCAAATATATACATATAGTAGGTATATGCATTAAGTCATCACTGATTTAGTTGGTTTAGTTAATTTATCGATGACATTTTTACAATCAACCATTAATAAGGTCACATAATATGTAAATTCAATACAAAATTTTTGTTAAAAATATTATTAAGTATAATTTATCTATCTAACGTTAACTTTAACAATAACAAGTTGTCCATTATTAGTACTTGTAATGATAATATTTTTAATTAATTTTTATTTTTAACAGATCGATATCAGTCGAAGCAAATACAATATACCTACTCGTAAATGTATTTAACTAATATAAGATAACTTATGGTCGATGTTTTCGAATATTTCTCTTATCAGCATATTGTTGTGGCCACTAAAAGTAGATAAAATCGTTTTATAGTATTCGTATGTGCGTAGGGCAACATTACAATCAAAAAATATAAAACTACTTATATATCTAATCAATTAATCTATGCAAGTACCTACCAACGTGAATATATTTTATTCTTATTCTACTGAGTAGGTACTCAAGTTCATATTTGCGTCATTCATATATTAAAAAAAATAATTTTAACTTAAGAACACAGATGTTTCATTGAAATATGTTCATATTCTTACCTTCCAAGTGTCCAGCTAAGTGACTAATCGAATAAGATTATATAAATTTTGTCGAAAACTTGAATTACATATAAGGTTCCTATGTCCAAGTGTAGGTATGTAACGAAATAGTCCATTGCCTAATAATTAAGTTATACTCTTTCTGTTCGGGGTTGAGACCATGCTACGAATTACTACACTTTTACGTACAGATCGTTAACCGTGATGATATTTTGGGTTTCGTTTAGGTTTGAAAAAATAAGGGTGTGCGGAAGCGCGGGCGTCCGAGAACCACATGGCTTGATCATGTGGATCAAATTTTCAAGAACGGCCGTGTGTTGAGTAAGAGGAACCAACGTGCGTGCATGAAAAATTGTATGAATGTGAAGGAAGCGAAAGAAGTGTGTAAAGATAGATCTATTTGGCGTTCTGTTCTCTCTGCCTACCCCATTTGTATTACTAGCATAGTTAAAAAAATAAACGTGATTTATTTTTCTATAAATCGAAAATATGCACTAAAAGCTACTTTGGATGGAGGAATCTTTGTTTTACATCCTTTTATTTTGAAAAATCATTATAAATTTGCACTACCGTAAGAAAAAAAAACAAAATTAAATTTGTTTTCAAAGATAGTGATCTCTTAACATGAATTTGTTTTATAATATCTACATACACGTACAGTAGCAAAATTTAATATGAGGCAGAATACATGATGTATTATAATCCTATTAATAAAAATAGTCATAAGATGTACGACCACATTCATAGCTGTCCATTTTGCATCGGCATTAGAAATGCCAAGAATGGGTTTTAAAGCATTGGTTGGTATAATTCATTTTCACATTTTGAGTATCTAGATATACAGTTCGATATACGAAATAGGCATTATACATATACATAGGTAGTTAATACATGTCTGCAAAATTATAATATTTTATTGTTTATGTTCCCGGTGTCATAGATTCATTCATCTTTATCACTTCCCATATAATATTTTCTTTGTCGGTATCTTCTAATAAAACTGTACTGCCTGCCGTTTAATACGTACCAAGATATTATTAATGCAATATTAATAATTGTTTACTATCAAACAAACAGATTAGACTTCATCACAACACAATGAGATATTATGTTCTGCTATTTCTTCCAAGGGATACCTGTAGGATTCTGATATTTATTTTGATATGAACATAAATAACAGAATTGCGTATTGGATGAAAATAATCATTATTTTTTTCGTCTCCTTGAAAAAGCAATTTTTAGATACTCGATTGTGGATGGTGGACGTTCCCCGAAACCTGAAACACTAAATTTGCCAACAATAAAAACACATGTAAATTTAACATATATGTAAGGCCTAGCAAAAACAAGATCACCTTATTCAATAGTGCCCCAGACGGGTCTCGAACCCGGAACCCGTCCTTTTCGCGAAGTCTGCTTTGTCTATTAAGCTACCGGGCGACATACGGTAGCGTTGTCTTTTCTAAGCCTTATATGGTAGTTTTATGCATTAAATTTACATACCTATATAACATCTTGCAATGGTTAATTACAAAAATAACATAGATAAATATAAGCAAAGTTTTTTCGAGAAAACGAAAACAGAATTTGTAGAAATTTCCCTTTTCCGGGCTAAGATCTACATTGTAATAGAATATAAAAAATATATTTGTGTTTTAATGAAATACGGAATCGCATGCATAAGCTTGAATCCTAATAATTATCTATTAACAACTGAAATCACGGTTAAAACAGAACCTGTTCCTTTTCACTTCACTAATAATTCCATTGTTAGTAAATAGTTCTATAATAGGTACCTACCTAATGAAAATCACACATAAATGTTCTCGAATTCATATTTCACGCATATCTATAACAATATGACTTATGAACACGAATACACCTATTTTAATCACATCGCAACTAAGTCGTATTACAAGTTAGTGTAATATTACATTTATGTTACATTGTAAATTGGTATATAGATATAATTTACTTTTCATTATGAATCTATGTCTGATTTAAGGAAAAGTTTAAAGGTAATGTTCTATGTATGACTATTAACACAAATAAAAGAATTTTATTAAAAAATTCTATATACCTACGACTATGTTCTATTTTGACATGTCATAAATGACGCTGTGCGTCGATACATTTTTTTAAGCTATTCATTCTCTGAAAAGGCAACTTGCATGTTTATTACATAAAGCTCATCTGCTGGCTACTTCACATATGGAATGTGAATTCCTCACAGTTAAAAACATAATTATTTGTATGGGTATTTCTTACTTAATTAATTTTGGATTATCTAAGTAGATATATCCAGAATAATCTGCAAGATTCTCAAAACAAATACGTCAGCATTGCATCATTAACAAACCCATTTCCTTTTATCTGTATGTATAGCAAATAATAATATCAAATACTCATACACCCATACCTAATCATATCATTCAAAATTAAATTTAAAAAATCCCATCAACAGTAGTGAACTGTATCTTCTTATCATTTTTTATCTTTTGATAACGCACTTGTCTGTCATAATAATAATAGTTATTATAAATTGTGTATCTGTTTCAAGAAATCATGAGAGTATGTTATATGTAAGATATTTATATCTGCATAATATCGCATAGATACAGCTGCCAATAAAACCAATACAATTTTTATTTCAAATAGATAGGTACGTGTGGAAAACCACAATAACACAAATAATATTGATTAATTTATTATGTGACATACAACATCAATTACATTGTATTCAATCATGATATTCAATACCGTATAGTTGATATTTACGACTTCTTAAATTTCGATGAATATGCGTTAACTTGTGTTATGCGATATTCACGAATGTTTTCCTTCAACAAATTATGTACCTATAATCGTTTATACATAGATATTGATTCAATGTACGCAATTGTATTATGCGATTGGCCATTTCAAATGCAAGATCAGTAGGTATTTCTATACAAAATCTCGTACTTCTCAACGTGATTTTTTTTTACAATTGTTCGTTGTATTTTTGCTGTACTTCTAGTAGAGATATAGCATTCCTTATTTTTGTTTCCCAGCCTTTTTTAATACACCTCTGAATAAAGGTGTCTCTCATAATATGTTGTCCGATATTGTGTTATCTGATCTGCTGACACTAACATTATTTCTGCAACACAGTACCGAATGTATATTTATGTTACTGGTTTGTTATACTTCGTAAATTCTAAGTTAATGTCTTTGACTTTTTGATTAGTAGGTACATAGGCAAAAATAATATTGGGGTATTCATAGCAGAGCTTCAACATTTTCCAATAGAACTTCATGTTTTTATCATTTTGTCATTCTTATTTTGGGCATAAAGATTCATTCCGTTATACGTAACATTATTTCACAACTGGTTTGATTGGGTAAAAAAAGAAATTGTCCATTTCAATTTTCAATTCCAGATATATTGGAAAAAGGCTGATTATGTCAATCAGCTTATGACAAGAAAAATTCGTTAGGGATATACTATTAGTCTCTCTTTTCGCAATCAATCATTTAGAAAAATTATTAATCGGTATACGCATACCTATAATATGTAGATGATTCATTATTTTTATCAATGTCCATTTATTGATCTCTGATTGGTGGAAAATGATGACGTATTCTTATTTAGATATATCATTTAAATCCATTCATGATTTATCTTCTAATTAAATCTGCTAACAAAGGTCGTTTGAAAGATCTTCGGTCAATGTTTTTACTTAACTTAATAATTTTTAACGAGTTCGTCGGTAGCCTGGAGGTAGAGTCTCGGCCTCGTGAACAAGGGGACCGTGGTTCGATCCCAGGTGCCGGCAAATTCACGACACAAGCTTTTAGCTTACTGTGAAAGGTGTATAAGGTTGTAATTGGGTTTATAACAAAACCCAGATATATCTTAAAAAAAAAAAATATAACACGTTATTGCAAAATTTTTTTTTTGTACAAAAGGCGAACACATTGCCATGAAGCAATGTCTTCCAGAAAACCTAATACAATGGACAATTATGCCTTTAAAATATCTATCCCCAACACATTTATTTTAACTGCGTTTACATTTGGATATTTTTCCTCGTTTTATTTGATTTATTGCAAATTATTTATTATTTTTTCCTAGCGTGTCAAATTCTAGGTAGATATTATTTGTCATGTTTTTATTTCAGATCATGTAGGTAATATTGAACCCATGTACGTTCACAAATAAGTGATATCTAAAAAAACAGACAGTGGACATGCCATAAAATAGTGACAAGTAAATATACAGTGTAGGTAATAAGAAAATTATATGTAGTGAGTTACAATCCATTGGATTGGTCTGCAACGAGTTTCAATTTTCTTCTCCTTGGCTTCCTATTTTTTTTCTAGTCTCTTTAATTCAACGTATGTGCCACAGTTCATGTCCTTTTTGACTTGATCCGTATAGGTGTCTCTTGATCGGCCTCTACCATTTCTGCCTTCGGTCCTACCCTCCACAATAGTGATGAGCAGGTGTGGGTCTCTGATGATGTGGCCGGACCAGTTAGCTCGTTGTTGGCTGATTTTTTTATGGAGTTTCCTACTTCTACCTACCCTTATTAACATTTCTTCGTTTTCGATATGTTTCGACCAATGGATCTTCAGCATGCGTCTGTAGCACCACATCTCAAAGGCCTACAACCGTTCACTTCAACTATTGATAATGGTCCAGATATCGCAACCATATAGCAAAAAGCTCCATACAAAGAGAAAATTATTTCTGTTAAAATTATGCGACTTGAACTACACAAGCCATGTTATATTTCTTTTGAAAAATTTTAAGGATGTTTTGTATAAATAATATAAATTAATATTGAATTGTTTTCTTACATTTTCTCGAAAATAATTAAAATTATTGAAATTGTAAGAAATTACAATGACATCAATATAATGCTGTAATACGGTATGTAATAGTGTACACGACCACAGTAACAAAATAAAATGTAGGTTCAGATTATGCAAATCTCCCCCGAAACGTTATAATAATTCTTAATACCTATATATAAACTGTGACCTCTTGACGTGACGTGATTGGTTCAAATCTCAAAGAGGAAGTTGGTAATACATCGGTGTAACTACAACAATAACAACAATAGGAAATTATTATTTTAATAAATAATTATTTATATTACGACGGCAATGTTACTCTTACAAAACAATATTCATACATATTATATAGTCGTGATTTGAGAAATATTACATAAAATTATGTAAATAAGACGAAAACGTGTTATTTACGTCTTCCTGTGTATTATTTTGTGATTTTCTATCTAATAATTATTCTGAATGCTTTCTTCGGATATTACTAATGAAGAAACACCAATATTTTTAAATATTTGTAAGTAATAACACTTAAGAGTTTTAAATTTGTTCATTAAAACAGTTACATATGTTTCGGGTTACAGGCCCATATTCATACTGATTGTTGTAATGGAGTTTTACTCATTTAATGAAAATAAAATCACCAATATTTTTTCCCTTAAAGCTATGTGCTGTCTAAAAAGCAGTCCTATTCAATAATACTATCAAGAAAAGTGGGTAGGTACTAGATTTTTAAAAAAAAAACAGAAATTTCTTCTTCCCCTTCTCCAAGATAGTCAAGGTCTTGTTACGTACACGTCCGCCCACCTTGCTACATCCACGGACGAGCACACAAATTAATACGATTTCGTCCACTAGGACGATCGCATCATATCATTATACAAAATTATCAAAAGAGAAATTATCAAATATTAAAAGAAATGAATTTACATGAATTGTACATTATTTATACATAAGAAAAGTATATAATTTGGCTCAGCCCCCAGCTTTATATGTACAAAGCACATATAAAACACATAGAAAATTAATTACATTATATAGAGAAAATACATAAAGAAAGTTACAGTTATATTTGCAAGTAAAACAGATTAATATATTGGCTCAAGTTCATGTCTAGGTATGATTCTACTGGTATGTGCAAGAGGAATGCATTGTGTGTGGGTGACAGTTACATACTTCAATTATACATATTATACTTACGTAAAGTTCAGAGAATTCTTTATCCTTCGGTTTCATCATTTTCTTATGGTCATCATATCATTATAGAATAATTAGGTAATTCATGCAATAATGTTTCTTCTGTTAGCATACTTTATATTGCAAAGATTCTACTTATATCTTTTCTTGAATAGAATTATAGATTGATATTCATTTCCATTTTAGATTCTTGTACTCACGTCCCTTATAGATACTCATACAAAAGTTCGTTACATACAGTTTCACTCAGGATTCGAACCCAAGGGTATCATAATATATAATGGAATATTTATATGCTCAGCTTATTCCGGAATTGAGCCTGGAATAACTCCTTTTCCGGGTACATTAATACATATCCAATAGTAGTTACAAGTTTGGTACAATATCAATATCCAGCAATATCCACTTTTGGTATCTGTTTGTACGGAAGGTACATTTTATTAATAAAGGAAAGGTGATTATGTAAAAGCAATAAAATTCGTAAATGGAGATAAACAAGACAGTATGTATTGAATAAAACAGGGTTGATACATAACAATGGTTCATAGATATCTAACTCAATTATTAGAACATTACACAGACAACATATATAGTGGATTATACATAAAATTATGAGAGCAATGGTTATACCCTAAATTCAATACGGACATTTGAACAAAGTGGCAGGTAGATAGATACTCAAATATTCAATACATAAAGTGGCATTTACAATGGTTCTCTGATCATAATTAAACTTATAGCTTGTCGGGTACTTACAGATTAAATTACACGTTATTTACGCTTGGTTCCTATGTAACGGCGAATCAGATATATACGTTGACACACGCGCAGATGAACATCCTATGTTGTTCTGTTACATACCGTCTATATAGACAGGGGGGTGGAACATACAAAGCTGTCTACTTGATGCCGACGGACGATGACGGTTTCGTTCAGAATGGAATCCCTCAAGAACAAATACACGTTCTACTGCTATCACCATAAGGATATGCATATAAGATTCACTCGCATTATCTCGTACTGTTCTGAAGAAGTCAATGAGGTTATATATTTATTAATTCCCTCACTACTACACTGACACACGTTGTAGGAAGTCTTTACTCAATTGATTTTATTTACTTGGTTGCTGGGTAAGTGTACAATATAAACAATAGTATATTTAATATTTCTTCGTTTTGTATTATTATTAATGTCGACATAATTACATGCACGTTTGGTATGCATTCCCGACGTGGTTATTGTACAATTTCGACATTATACCTCACTCCAATACACGAGTTATTAAGAATAGTTTGTTTACCTTTACTAAAACACATAATTAATCTATATCAACAATATTACGTTACACTTTTGGTGGGAAACAAAGTTCGATCGGTGAGAGTTCTTTTATTCATTACTTATCATTATAACGTTAGTTGCAAACTATTTTCACTTTACCAAGATCCGAAATATAATATCTATAACATTCATTCTGGTATTTAAGAAACTCCATTATTTTGAGACGCGAACATTTATTAACTAGAAATTTACATATGGCGGGAACACGTTACTTGGTTATATGAACTCCATATTAAACTCACTATTTTGGTCATACACTACTCAAATTACTATATTATTTTGTACATAATATTTAGACAATCTCTGCTATAACCAGTTATATTATATTTATTATTATTACGAATGAAATACTGTCTTATTGAGTTCGCGGTTATCCACGGAGACAAGCTCCGTGGAGGTGTTGATTTCTCCAATGCGACAGGCGAACTGAACTTGCTTGCGAGCGACGCGGGGACCTCCGCCGTGTTGACCGTTTTCTTCAACCGTTATTTTTGGCGCAACGACAAAATCATACGTTTGGCGTACAAGGTTAGAGAAACACGTGTTAAGGATATGATATTCATAACGTCCAATTATTATTACGAGTGACCCCGTGGACATCAAATGAATGTAGGAACATTAGCCAGTATGAACTTTTCCGCAGTGATTATTTAATGCGTAGCATTCTCCCTTTCGGCCCCTCTTGAAAATTTGAAGAGAAGCGACAAATTTTCAAGTTCCCCAATTATACAAAAAAAGTTGAGAACCACTGGTTACATGAAAAGATTGAATACCAATGGTCACATAAAAAAGTTGAGTACCACTGGTTACAAAAAAAAGTTGAGTACCACTGGTTACATAAAAAAGTTGAGAACCATTGGATACATAAGCAACTATATAGGTACCCAATCACAGACAAACAATTCAAAAAAATGGTAGCTTATACACTATTACAATGTTTCTTACATCCTATAGCCCGTTCAATTATTATTAAACACTCGCGGTAAATTGCCCATAGTCAAAATTGATGCGAACTGTTTTCATATTTTGACTTACACTTCTTAATAATAACACAAAATTCACATTGGTTGTTTTAGTACGGGGCTCCTAACAAAAGTTTGAGAGCTACAATCATAACAATATAATAGTACATAGAGGTGTGTATATATATAGACATGTGCATATGTGCATGTATATGAAAAACACAGGTTATGAAAACAACAACTTTAAACATTTTACAATACCACCTTATAAGAAACTCAGGATCTGTATTACGTTACAATATACGGTTCGTTTTACATGGTGATAAAATTCTTTCTTTCAATTTATCAACATACGTACGTTTCATTGATGGATTCATTTACTACGATCGACGACAAGTTAACATTTTAAACATGACAAACATATAAAACAAAAGTTACATACTTAAGAAGTTGGTTCATATTATTTTCGATTCCAGTTACATGTATCCGGCAAGGGAAAAGCAACATAAAGGGATCTAAATAATTATAAACAATTTTGTATAGATGGAATTAGAGATACTACATTACGCTTCATTTTACCCATTAAGCTTAATAGCACTCATATACAAGCGATTTCATGTACCATGTACCATACAAAGATATTGGCAAAGCACAGAAAGAAATCATACATAATAAGGACATATACATATTAGAAAAACAATTTACACGCAGACATGACATAATGGTAAATCACGACGACTGCAATCACATTTACAGTAACCGATATTCATTATTGGCGTCAAATCCTTCTACGCATATTACATAAGCACAATTCTCACACAGAGACAGATTTCTCACATAGAGATAATCTCAGAGGGAGCTACCCTCACACAGGCTTAATACATGACAAATACATTGAACAACTTTCGATCTTTGCTACACAATATACAAGTTACAAGTTCAATAAATTCTAATATACATCATTATTCAAATTCAACATTTACTTCTTCATACAGGGCTCACCTTTCATAAACAGATTCATACATCATCTTTATTCACTAACATACAATTAATCAAAATTATCCCATTGAATATCTGCAGCCAACATTCCACTACAGGTTTTATTCTGTGTCCTTCATAAGCCATTCCGTTCAATGTCAAAATGTTCTATCACATTTTCCAATGTATTCAAGCAACATAAACAAACTTTTCACAAAGTCACAAAATTATTTAATTCAACAAGGATATACTACATCCAAACATTTCCAATTACAATTCATAAGAGATTACTACGTGTCCTACACGGAATTAAACGTCATATAAACTCAAACTTCAAAATAATAGGCAAGAACGATTAGCAATCACATTGTCTACATTCATCAAAAAGAGCATTACGATTTATCTTTCACACATCCAGATAACATCGTCTCTATATTGATTACACAAAAAGTCACACAAAAAAGTATTTAACACATCTCTCCTATCACGGCTTTATATATTACATAAACATAACTCATTTTTTTATCAAAGAGCGTTCGTTAGTTTACCTTAACGGAATAATTCACTAATCGGACTCAGTTCTCAAATAAACAAGGCATAGGTTACTTCAATATTTCACGATGGTAATAAGCCGCAAAAGTCACATTATTACATTTCAAGAAAATTAATTACTTCACAAAGATAACACATTCCGAACACAAAGGGTTAATATTCAACAAAAAAAATCTAGATCGTTACATGGTTACTTCTTTATTTCACAAAAACTTTTACAAACATCATCCTACTTTTTACGTTAATGTCAAAATTTTCAACGATGGTCATCAAAGGGTTAACTGTTTCTTTACTAAATTCAAAAATTCAGTAACAGTTCACATATACTTGACATTAAAAAAAATTCAATTATTATTCACAAAGGGTTAACAAATTCGGTCAGGTTTCACTAAGGGTTAAGTGGATTTATTTTTTAAGTTTCGTGAACGGTCGTGAAGGTTTAACATTATTCATTTCGATTTATTTTTTAACTTTAATTTTCTCAAAACAAAAATATTTGTTTAATATTATTCCTCATTATTATTTCGTCACATCACTACGTACGCACATTTATATTCTTATCAAAATTCTACTACGCATAATTTTACACAACAACGCTCATTTAATATTATTTCTCCAAGAGTTCAATAAAGATATTTATTCCAAATACGACATTTTATTGTTTCAACAATTTAATTCAATCTAATATTTAACTTCGATTTTTACTCTCATCGTTTGAAAATGAATTTACTATTAAAATAACATAACAACAAAATTCTGTTTACCGACAAAGTTCTTTGTACACTTTGGTTTACTATACACAAACAGCATAGGTAGGTACATATTTCGTTTCATTCCAATATTATTTCAACTATACATTTTACCAGTAAAGCGGAGTTCCCGTTTCGCGCGTGAATATTTCTATTACATTGTTGCGGTAGGTTGTATGATGTCTCCTTCTCTCTTGCGACGTATAGGTACATACTATACGCTGCATAGTTATGTATACCACCTTTCGCACACCGCTCGTTTCTCGCGACGCACAACTACGGTATAATATTATTATTGCGGTCTCTACTGATAACAGTCTTTTCTTAGCGCGCGATGTATTTTAGATACACACTATATTTTAATATTCATTATGTTATGTTGGTCGGTTTGCGATGTTTTGCTTACCGCTTAATACGAAACATTACGATGGAATATTCTCTACAATACAATTCTTTCTCATACGGCATCGATTCTTTACTTTACATTATAACAATACTCGCGACAAACGTTTGCGCTATACACCAATACATTTATTTTTTAAATACGGACATTTAAATTATCTATTTTACGATTCCTGTTTCATTTTTAAAATTGTTTTCATATACATACACACATTAAAATCATTACATTTTCAATTAATATCAATACACATTATCACACATTATAGATGAGAACTCTGAACCTTACAATCATATGTATTCACCACACAATACATTTAAAATTTTCGGGCCAACAACTATACGAGTTGTACGATCCAGGACGAGCTGCCCAAATGTTACGTACACGTCCGCCCACCTTGCTACATCCACGGACGAGCACACAAATTAATACGATTTCGTCCACTAGGACGATCGCATCATATCATTATACAAAATTATCAAAAGAGAAATTATCAAATATTAAAAGAAATGAATTTACATGAATTGTACATTATTTATACATAAGAAAAGTATATAATTTGGCTCAGCCCCCAGCTTTATATGTACAAAGCACATATAAAACACATAGAAAATTAATTACATTATATAGAGAAAATACATAAAGAAAGTTACAGTTATATTTGCAAGTAAAACAGATTAATATATTGGCTCAAGTTCATGTCTAGGTATGATTCTACTGGTATGTGCAAGAGGAATGCATTGTGTGTGGGTGACAGTTACATACTTCAATTATACATATTATACTTACGTAAAGTTCAGAGAATTCTTTATCCTTCGGTTTCATCATTTTCTTATGGTCATCATATCATTATAGAATAATTAGGTAATTCATGCAATAATGTTTCTTCTGTTAGCATACTTTATATTGCAAAGATTCTACTTATATCTTTTCTTGAATAGAATTATAGATTGATATTCATTTCCATTTTAGATTCTTGTACTCACGTCCCTTATAGATACTCATACAAAAGTTCGTTACATACAGTTTCACTCAGGATTCGAA
This sequence comes from Athripsodes cinereus, assembly GCA_947579605.1. Taxonomy (NCBI): domain Eukaryota; kingdom Metazoa; phylum Arthropoda; class Insecta; order Trichoptera; family Leptoceridae; genus Athripsodes; species Athripsodes cinereus. The sequence goes on along the minus strand of OX388320.1, from coordinate 12,071,099 downwards.
CCCAAGGGTATCATAATATATAATGGAATATTTATATGCTCAGCTTATTCCGGAATTGAGCCTGGAATAACTCCTTTTCCGGGTACATTAATACATATCCAATAGTAGTTACAAGTTTGGTACAATATCAATATCCAGCAATATCCACTTTTGGTATCTGTTTGTACGGAAGGTACATTTTATTAATAAAGGAAAGGTGATTATGTAAAAGCAATAAAATTCGTAAATGGAGATAAACAAGACAGTATGTATTGAATAAAACAGGGTTGATACATAACAATGGTTCATAGATATCTAACTCAATTATTAGAACATTACACAGACAACATATATAGTGGATTATACATAAAATTATGAGAGCAATGGTTATACCCTAAATTCAATACGGACATTTGAACAAAGTGGCAGGTAGATAGATACTCAAATATTCAATACATAAAGTGGCATTTACAATGGTTCTCTGATCATAATTAAACTTATAGCTTGTCGGGTACTTACAGATTAAATTACACGTTATTTACGCTTGGTTCCTATGTAACGGCGAATCAGATATATACGTTGACACACGCGCAGATGAACATCCTATGTTGTTCTGTTACATACCGTCTATATAGACAGGGGGGTGGAACATACAAAGCTGTCTACTTGATGCCGACGGACGATGACGGTTTCGTTCAGAATGGAATCCCTCAAGAACAAATACACGTTCTACTGCTATCACCATAAGGATATGCATATAAGATTCACTCGCATTATCTCGTACTGTTCTGAAGAAGTCAATGAGGTTATATATTTATTAATTCCCTCACTACTACACTGACACACGTTGTAGGAAGTCTTTACTCAATTGATTTTATTTACTTGGTTGCTGGGTAAGTGTACAATATAAACAATAGTATATTTAATATTTCTTCGTTTTGTATTATTATTAATGTCGACATAATTACATGCACGTTTGGTATGCATTCCCGACGTGGTTATTGTACAATTTCGACATTATACCTCACTCCAATACACGAGTTATTAAGAATAGTTTGTTTACCTTTACTAAAACACATAATTAATCTATATCAACAATATTACGTTACACTTTTGGTGGGAAACAAAGTTCGATCGGTGAGAGTTCTTTTATTCATTACTTATCATTATAACGTTAGTTGCAAACTATTTTCACTTTACCAAGATCCGAAATATAATATCTATAACATTCATTCTGGTATTTAAGAAACTCCATTATTTTGAGACGCGAACATTTATTAACTAGAAATTTACATATGGCGGGAACACGTTACTTGGTTATATGAACTCCATATTAAACTCACTATTTTGGTCATACACTACTCAAATTACTATATTATTTTGTACATAATATTTAGACAATCTCTGCTATAACCAGTTATATTATATTTATTATTATTACGAATGAAATACTGTCTTATTGAGTTCGCGGTTATCCACGGAGACAAGCTCCGTGGAGGTGTTGATTTCTCCAATGCGACAGGCGAACTGAACTTGCTTGCGAGCGACGCGGGGACCTCCGCCGTGTTGACCGTTTTCTTCAACCGTTATTTTTGGCGCAACGACAAAATCATACGTTTGGCGTACAAGGTTAGAGAAACACGTGTTAAGGATATGATATTCATAACGTCCAATTATTATTACGAGTGACCCCGTGGACATCAAATGAATGTAGGAACATTAGCCAGTATGAACTTTTCCGCAGTGATTATTTAATGCGTAGCAGTCTCAATGCATCTAGGCATATTCTCCAAAGACCTTTATTCATTGTTGTTTCCAGAACCTCTGGGGCCTAGACACATCAAACCAAATCATTCGTCGTATATGTTTAGAAATAAAATTAAATCATCTAAATCAGAGAAATAAATGTAAATACGCTTAATTGTGGGGCTGGCCCGATCACATCAATATTTTTCTCTCTCTCTTTTTATTTTCATATAATTATGTTTAGTCAACTCTCTGTGTGTGGCTCTGTGAAGTAAATATATAAATAAATATCATTATTTACATTTCTATGATGTATTTAGTAAAAAGTTTCATAATCGAAAAATATTGTAAATTAAATTTCATACCTGAAAACAAATTGACCACCTGACTAAATATTATTAAGTTTTACAAAGTGTCTGAATTCATTAGTCTCATGTCCACGGCATTCATTATCTTATCATAGGTCTTAAAATGTTCATTATCTTAAGTACAATAAGACAAGAGATATAAGAGTAAACTTGTGGACAATACAATGTCAAATGACGAGACAATGATTCTTCATACTTTCAGATAAAATAAATACCTACTTATGTACGTGTGTACGATAAAATGATTTCTGTAGGTTAGGGCCTCAGAATTATAAAACATATTTCAATTTTATATCTTCATGTTTAATAGTGTAGAAATCAGTCTGTTCTAATACTACTGTTCAAATCGATTATTTTTTATCAATTAGAGTTCTTTCCTACTGAATTAGCATTGAATACTTTAATTATCAATCTTGGGTGAGTTCAATCAATAGAAATGTAAAATTATTCAAAACGCAAGCAGGTACAAAAAATCAAATTAAAACCTTTTTAATGATTTCCAAAAACTATTTATCTATGTTACCAAATTATCACATTACCTATTAAAAAAGTAGCTAACGTTAAAGTCGATTCGCTGTTTTTTCTAGTTTTAATTACAAATAATAAAATTAGCAACAGAATGTACGCGAGTGTATTAACTTATGTTCATAATTCATAAAATATATAAAATCATTGGACAGTGTTATAAGATTCAATGATAACAAAGCATGTTGTTACAATGAATAATAATTATAAATCCATATATTTTATATGACTACATTGAATAGGAATTAGGTATGTGTTGATTAATACAATAAAGATTGTAGCTACAAAGTATGCACATTAAATGCGCTATTATTAAACAAAGTACAATAAGTTAAATAGTGTAAAACCTTCTAGTAAAAGGACGTACGTTTTATGATACATGATAAATATTTCAACCTAGATATTGTAACATGTTTACAATTCTCTTTATATTCCTAATCCTGCAAGTTATCTTGACTTTTCTTCTTTACTATTTCAACTGGTCAAAATATCAATACGAAATATAATGAATTACATAATTATAATGCAATTAGGTATTTTTTATATTAAAGAACTATTAAAATCTTTAAACATGCAGGTGCCATTCGTTTTAAAAAAAATATAGAGGGATGGTTATATATTGCTTACAGCATTCGTTACATTTTTTCAGAGTCTCTTTACAAAAAATACAAGCTTTCGCAACGGAGAATATGTTTTGAATAAGTATATCCATTCCATTTTCTTATCAAACAATTATCTATAGTGGATATCTCCTCATCAAAAATAAATCATTCTTTATTATATTGCCGCAAGTGATAAGCAAATGTATTATAGATTTTAATTCCATGCAGTAATTAACAATATAAACAGTTATAACTTAAAATACCAATACATAGGACTCAAGATAATTAAAAATACTATGCAATCATTGAGGAACAGACAGAGATAACACTGAACAAACAGTAGGTAATAGAGTTTTTTTTTGTGTATAATAATTTATTGTCTTTTCTCGTCAAGTGTCCAAATTATTATTTGGATCATTCTAGTTGTTTATTTAATTATTAGTTGTTTGTGAAAACGCAATACTGTAGGTATACACAAAAATTTGATCACGACGTTATATTGTCATGTTCGTGTATAATGACCATTATCTTCAACTCAAAAAATTCAGCGATACCCAGAATCATATAACTATTGTTTTTAAGTGTTGACTTTTCACCTGTCATACAATTTTTATAAATTAATGTTGATAATAGAAAGCAACAGATCAAGGTAAAAAATTTAATTTTTCATCTTATTTTAGTGGTAAGTTTGTCCACGTTGATCTATGTCTTTAATTAAAAAGTATATATTTGTTCAACACATATTAACAAATTCCTAAATAAAACAATAAACCTAACCAAATACCTATCCATAACGAAAAGTTCGAGTCAAAGATCTCACTTATTGCATGTTCATTTTGTTTCATTCAACCTAATCTAAATAATGATTTTCCTAGTCAACTCCATGTCACATGACCAGTATTTTATCACTTCGAAACCAACAGAGTTTCAGACCATACATCAATGACCATCTAGATAATTTTATATCTAGAACTATTTAATCACATTGTATGTAGATAGATATAAACACTTCACGATAATATTTTATACGTATCACGTAAAGGACAGTCAGAGCAAACAATGTAATCACTAATAATCTTACCTAATGCAGTACATAAAGCCTATCACAACAGGTATACTGAGAAAATACTATGTAAAATGTATCATCTACCTGCATACAAAGTGTCTCATGATTTCATAGGAAAATTATATACAGTAAATGTGAGTAATAAAAGTGTTTAATTAGAATTATATCATATCACAAATCTGTTAGTATGAAATCATATCATTATTTAGTTAAGTAGGTACTGTCTAAGCACGATAAATTTTTATGTCTTATTATTGCATCAGATCCTAAAAGCTACCTAGATGTATTTTTCTACTTGTTTTAAATATTTTTATTATATGTAGTACAATTTTGGTGCATACATTTCCTTCAATGTGGTTAGGTATAATAATCATCGACCCCAACTATCGTTTAAAGTCGACAAAGTCTATATATTTTTTTCCGACTTAAAATTAATGCGTGTTTAACATCTTTAACATATACGCTAAATTATTCCTAAAAAAATCTTCGCTATTCAAATGTTCCTACTCAAAACTATATAATATGGACACAATTTCACAAACTTTTAAAAGACTTGACTCAGAATCATAAACACTATTTTTCTTTAAGATTGTTTTATTCGATGGCTAGTCTTCTTCTCAAAGTGACATGTCAGGTCCCCCCGACGTCGGCTATCACCCTGGCGTAGGCCTCTCTGTCCTGTGCCAGCCGGAACAACTCCTCCACCCTCCGAACTCCGGTCCACTCTCGGATGTTTCTCAGCCAGGACATCTGCCGCCTTCCCACACCACGACTACCCTCAATATTTCCTTTCAAAATGAGTTGGAGCAAACTATATTTCTCATTTCGAAGTACGTGTCCCAAATATGCCATCTTCCTCATCTTTATGTTGGATAACAACTCTCTATCTGTTCTAGCCCTCCGCAACACCTCATTATTGGTAACCAAATCAGTCCATGGGATGCGCAACATTCTGCGATGAAGCCACATCTCAAATGCCTCTATTCGGTTCATTGTGTTCGCTTTGAGGGTCCAAGTCTCTACTCCGTACAGCAAAATGGACCAAATGTAACACTTGACCATTCTCTGTCGTAGTTTTAGATTAATGTTATCGTTACTGAAGAAAGGTCGCATATTATTGAATGCAGCTCTCGCAATCTCTATTCTGCATTTCACCTCTTTTTCGGGGTCTATGTGTTCTGTTATCACACTACTATAGGATGGCTAGTATATTCATTTTTTATTTTAATTCAATGACTGAGATACTCGTATATGACAATGCACTTGTAATCTTAAATGATTTCTTCAATTAGATTAAAACTTGAATTTTCCTTAAACTGAGTTTGATTTCCATGTTCTATTTGATATCAATGAGTACACTTACCTACATACATAGGTAGGCACTTACATATCGCGGTGTGTGATATGTTTGTATATCTAATGGGTCATAATTTGTGTATAAATATACCAGGGACGTCTTCATATCGAACTCGCCTCGTGTATTTATCTAAATCGTTAATTTAATATGTCATGGCATATTATAATCACCAAAGTTCATACTTATCTTTATTTTTACAATGTAGGCATTTCCTTTAAATGGTGTAGCTAATTGACTCACCGTATACAATGGACATAAAAGTTAATTCATACTTATGAAATTTTTCAAAATGAAGTTAAAAACGTAATCAATTTAGGTATATAACTGCATAGTGCTTACTCATTTGATATCGAAGTTTTGCTTTTATGCTTTCCATCATCTTTGTATTAAAAGTCTCACAACAACCAATTTAAAAAAATCATAATCCAGATGAAAATAAAGAATGAGTGCAACCAGGTAGGTAACTAGAAAAACTTGTTCTTAAGATTTTTTTCTTTATTTCGAACCCTGAAGTTTTTCTCTTCAGATTATCAAGTGATATAGTCGTCATAGGATCCCAACGTTTTTAAGTAGAATTTTATTTCGGCAGTTGTCGATGATATGAATCTTTCTGATACCGTTCCTGCCTAATTGTCATACTTTGTCGTATTATTGTATGTGTACTTACATACCTACCTACACTAATACACTCATACCTTACATAGTGTTAGGATTTTTAGTATTCATTAAAGTATGTATACATACATACCTACCTATATTACTATTGTGTAAATGTATGTATGTTTTATATACCTACGCGTATTGATATTAATATCTAAATGTTACGAAACGCGAGCTATGATTGGTCCAAATATGTCAGCTAACGTCACACTGTAGACCGCTGGTCGATCATTATTGGTCGCTCAGCCGTAGTTGTACCTACCTAATGACTTGCTATTATTATGCTAATAGTACCTACTTACCTGGGTTTTTCAAGTGTTTTGTACTTTCTACTTTTTACATACACACCAACCCACATAACATATAATTATATACTACTGCGGGTGTGATATTCAATACTGTTCCATGTGTACAATATTTAAATTTATTTTATTACAATGCGTTCGTTACAAATTTGTACAAGGATTACTCATAAACACACTTATGTAAATCTATCTTTCTTTATTTGTCATAATTAAGTTGGAGGTCCATTGCGCCCAGATATCTTCTCCAGAGATCACTTTTCATTGCTACTTCCAGGATCTCTGACTTCAAACTAAATTTTTGACAACTCTTCTTGTAATATCTTCAGACTGCATACCGATCTTCTTCCTTCTCTCATAACCACTGACAATCTCTGCCTATTACTCAATCAATGAAATATCTTTTCCTTTCGCTATTTATCTATATCAGCATATAGTAACCAGTGGTCCCTTATTACTTTATAGGTCATTTTTAGATGCCAAAAAAAAATTGAAATTCTATTTGATAATGTGTGATAGGTAGGTATACTTCAATGATGAATTAAGGCTAGTGATTTTTAAATTTCAAATAGGCGTAGGTAATAGACTAACTTTTCATGGAAACAAAAACTTTTAAGAAAAGTTCAAAAACCTATTCTCTTCAAGTACTCTACGAGTACCCACTCAAAAACTTAGTGTATAGACATAAAGTTTTATGACAATATTTTATTAAATTCGCCTTCAACATCCAGTCTATGAATTGTCTCAACTCAAGGTGCTAAACTCAAAAGGTCACATATCTGCTAAAAAAATTAATTACTAAGAATACTATGTATTACTATTCACGACTAACCTAATGCAGATACGACATTTTATTATTGTAATAATGAGTATAAAAAAATCATAGCAGCAATAATGTCCCCTCTACGACACATAGTTTATCGGTACATAACCACCGTAGGTATGTTATGTACATAGCATGTTCAAATACACAAACCTGGGCGAGTCCGATATACGCCCATTTTCTTGTAAAAAGTGTAGGTACCCAAATTATAATAATTCACTAGACCATTATTGCTACATACCTAAAATTATATACATAATGAATTATACAAATAATGTCAAATAATAATAAATTCAATATACCATTATGTATAATATTATTTCGTTAAGTTAATGCATGTAATATTATATAGCTATGGATAAAACTTGTCAAACATGTTGTCAAAATTGGTATCGAAAAATAATAATTACCAGCCTATACACATTAATGTCGATAGGCACCCACCTAATTTCAATCTGACTTTTTACCTTTACTGCCTATACCACAATAGCGGGACTAGACTTTTTATATTGGTGATGCATTCTTAATGAATATGTCATTGATATCTTGAATTCGCAAATGTATCCATGTTGGATCTAAGAAATTTTGTTACAAGAGGATAAAATTTCTAAATATTATTTTATCCAGAGTATGTTGGTTAGAGATTATATGTTATTCAGAGTAAGATGGGTCCAAGAAATTTAGCAGTCATGCGTGTAATTGTTAAAGCATGCATTGTAATTTTGTACTCGTGTAAAGCACGTTATTATTGGCATACCTACAGTGTTTATTGCATTTTTGTAAATCTCGCCTCCATGCATAAAATATAAGTAGGTATAATTGATATTTAAAATATTGAAAATGAAAGAAGTTTGTCATGAAGCTGTACGATTGTTATTCATATAACGAATTTGCTTTTGAATTCGATTATTAATTGTTATTGTAAAAGATATCAAAATCTGTTATTCAAATACACACATTAATAAACGCATTAATTTGTGATTTAGTTATGCAAAATGTTTGAATTTAATTATCAAAAATTTGTGAATATTACAAAATTAATTGTATATTGATAGCATCGAGACACATAAAACAGTTGTTTATAGTAAGGGAAATCCAAGATATACCTAGAATCGAATGTTAACGACGAAAAATATAAATTTCCAGTGACAAAAGAGTACTAGTATGTTAAAAATAATATATTTATTCAGAATCTACTGTTTTGTGATTATCCAATACAATCGTTTTTTAATGCTCCTCCTGGGAACACAGGGCAGACACCAGTCTCATCCTTACAGAATGTTTGTGCACCAAATAAGTTACCTCGTACCTACCACAACATTCTTAGTGCTGTGTTGTTTTTGTCATAGAAATGATGCATTATAGAAGAGTCCGGCTGCCTAAGTCGGATTGCTCGTATACCGTCAGTACCTAATGCTACTCCATGGTAACAACGGAAATTACTAATGTTGCACCGTTGTTACCATGGAGATAATGTAGCGTTACTGGCGGTACGAGCAGTTCGACTTGGCTTCAGAACATCCATACCTACGATTTTACCTACAATTTGTCGATACAACTTTTTTAACTTTACCTTAAAAAAATACCTACATGATTACATAGAATATGTCTATTCATTTTATAACAATATTTTATCACGAAGCACAATTTCTATATAACACGATCACAGGACAAAACGAATTCACTCGATAGTACCTACCTTCATATTTCCCACAGTATAATTGGTTATTTTGCATAATACTTTGACAACTATTACTACTACGGTCATTTTATGCTGCGAAAATATTTTCATTGCGTCATCATTTAACATAATATAATAATATCTTGTTTTATATAAATTCTCTACTTAAACTCTTGTCTGTTCTCTGGGAGTCATTAATGGCTCGTAAATAATGCAAGATGCCTCGTCCATCGGGGTCAATATACATATGTACATATTATTGGAAGGTGATATAAAATTGATATTAAATTTAAGGTCAGTCAAAGTGCACTCACTCTCCTTTCTAGGAATACATAGAACTGCAGGTAAATAGTTACCATCAAATGTACACACAAACAAGGAATAATTACTGCTAATTTATTTGTTGTACCCGACTAAATTACAATTCACATACAAGCAGAGATTAAAATTGTTACGACTTTATGCTTCGCTAAAATTATTCATATTTAATATCAATTTGTTATTGGTACATAAGGTAACATACCCAATAGCTGACAATCTAAGAAAAAAAACTCGATTTTTTGATAGTGAAAAATTTATTATTCAATATTTTTCAAAATGAGTTACACAAATAGCTGGGCCATTCGTTTATCTATTATATTATAACAAATGGTGATACTAGAATAGTCCTATGTATGAAAAAATCAAAAATTATCAAATGTCCATTTTGTCCCCTATTTCTGACACATAAAAATCTCAGAAATCCAGTAGCTGACACCCCAAAACCTGACACATGCTTAATTTTGATATGGCATATAGAAAATCTTATATCTTTAATTAACAACAAGTAAAACTTTAAAATATATGATAAAATACAACATCATAAACTAAAATCTTGTGTTTTCTGTGTATATTATATTTTTATTTGATGAAAAGATTAAAAAAAGTTAAATGTTAGCAATATTTGGAACAACATATTAATTTCCATCCTTGAGAATATTTTCTAGTTTTTTTAATAAGTGTTCCTTTCGGTACCATATTTTATCAGGAATATCTGACCATCTCCATCTTTCCATACCACACATTATCACGCATGAAATTTCTACTTCATTTTTCCTTACACAGATTATTTATCCTGGGAAAATTTCACCTTCATTGGAAAAATAAACATAGTCACCAACATTATATTTTGGATTTTCTATTTTGTGTGTTTTATAAAATCCAGGAATTGTAAATTCTTCTTCCTTTTCACTGTGTGAGGCAAATGTTTCTACTTCAAACTCCAAATCATGTCAATGGATGATTCAGAAGAAGATAATATTGTTTTCATTTACTTTTTAAAACCTTTTTTCACTTTTGGCTTTTTTGTTGCTTTTTTTTATTTTAATTTGCTGTTTTTATTCTCTCCCCTTATTCTGTTTCTTTCTTAGTTCTGCATCTGTTCATCTTTTTCTTTTAATTGTTAGTATGCATCACATGTAACACATGACGGTACTCGTTCTCTTCATCTTGTAGTTTTGGAAGTCGAATCATCTGGCCAGAATAAACAATTTTTGAATGGCGTTGGGATGTCGTCTGGAATGTTTGATCTTTTATTGGTGTGCTTTGAGTAAATTGAATGCAAGTTGCTTTAATATCTTCTCTATTAACTTCATGTCGTGTGTTTCGAGTTTCGTAAGGTATTAAAGATGAACAATTTCCTTTCAATCTAATCAAGGATATATTCATAAAAACGCTGCCATCCAACCAATTTTAGATTTTCCTATGCCTCAACCAGCTGGATAAGAAGTAATTATGTTAGATGGTATTCTAACATAAGAGTAAATTATCATAGGAGGTTCGAGATCTCTGCTTGCGTTAACTGTTATTAGGCTGGTTAAAAAATCCTTTCCATCATTACCAATATATGTAATTATATACCAACGATTCACCTGTATTAACCAAATTTTTTTAGCCTTTTGGGTTAAGGAACATGGTCATTTCATCTGTATTGAAAATTCTTGCAAGGTTCGCCATAATATTCCAATTGTCGTTGCCTTTTAAATATTTTATAATTTCTGAAAACCATTGTATAATATTATCTTACGTTACTGTCCCACGAGATTTGGTCAAGTTTTGTGCCGTTCTTTCTTCTATTTCTGGATATCTATTCATTAAACATATGTACCATTTTTCCAGGTCTATTATTTACAAAATTGTTTACGCGATTTTCTCGAGTTAATAGTGATTGAACAGAATCTAAAAACTGACCCTTGGTTGGACGAAACCCGCAGTTAGCAATGTGAAACATCCATTTCATCAAATTATCTTCCTCTGCTTCAGTTAGGTTTGTTTTCGGACCTTTTCTGCCATCAACTAGATACACCTCAGTTTTTTTTTGTAAAATAATGTTGTTCGTGGAACGTCAAATGTTTTGCTCGCTTTTATTACAAGCATACTACCTTTTATCGCATCCAATGCCTTTTTAACGTCTTTATTAGAATATCTAGGCGATGTTTAAGGTTTTCCCATTTCTAAAAATTATATGTACTCTATGTAATTTACCTAATTATGCAAAAATAAACAGTAAATATATTTGGTGTCAGGAATAGGGATTTACGTTGTATGAATATTTTTTTTAAAAATTGAGGAACCAATATCTGACACACGTTGTCAGGTATTGGATCCCAATAGCGTATAAAGATGTGTCTTTGAGTATAGCATTGAGAATGCTTTCTGAAAAGAAATATTTAATCTCTAACCGTTAATAACAAAATTCTCAAAACACCAAAAACTGACACGGGTGTCAGCTATTGGATACTCTACGATAATTGGATAATCTACGTACCCAATACCTGACACCCCCTTAAAAAAAATATTTTTAGGTTATATGAACATTTAACATATCTAATATCAAAATTCATGACTTGATTTACAATATTTACAACAACATGGACATATAAGTGAGAAAATATTGATGCAAATCTCTTGATTCAAGACACCTATTTCTTAACAAAAATGTTAAGCAAAATGACAGAATACACAAATACGCACTATGTCTGAACGCAAATTATCAACTGACATTTATTTAAAATAACATAAGACAAAAAGTTATATTAAAAGTGATTCATAGATAATAATGTACAATTATGAATAATCACGCAACATGTACTGGCTATGGTTTCCTTATTTTCGTTCATCAAAATAAAATTGTCAGCTATTGGGTAGGTGTCAGAAATAGGGTATGTTACCTTAGGTACTACCATAAAACAACTAGTACCATTAGAAAAACTTTTAAAATAATGTGAAACGGAATTTAAATTTATAAAAAAATCTAGTGTTTTGTATAATATGGACCAAATGTACTAGAGAAAAATTTTTGCTAGATTAAAAATTATTTTTTGAGTATTTTTTTTCATTTAATCAGGGTTAATTTAACCAAGCCTAAATATGCATTTTCGTTGTGAGTACAGCTGTTCCTGCAATGTGTTAAAATATACATTAGTATGCAAATACTTTTGACACCATCTTATATTGCTCTTACAAAATAACAGAGTTGTATATAATATCAAATTCTATTTGACATTCAATTATTATTTATTTACACTTACCTACATTTTATTACCTATTGAATGTTTACTATATATATGCTTATAACGGTATTTGGCACATGCTATTAAGTAAGGTGCTACGTACGACTTCATTTTAAAACATGGAGAAAAAACTTTCAGAAATATATTGATATGTGCACCTACGAAATATAGAAATTAGGTATATTAATTTGCCCGGCAAAGAATTGCTCTCTCACTCTTTTCCGTAAGTTTTCGAGAATCCTGTAAAAGGAAGGTGTTCGAAATAATAAAGACATTTTACATCTCAAATTCAGCGATGAGATTTGTCACCTGTCCTGAATGTCTTAATTTTTTATTGGGACAGAGAAGACAGCCCGCATGTACATTACATGCAGCTGGTCTGCTGGCTACCTCACTTGTGGAATAGGTATACCGTTATGGTGTGTAGTAGTAGATATTTGATGATAAAATGTTATTTTATTGAATAAATATTAATTTGCAGTTATATACTACAAAAATCTACAATGGATTGACTCAAGATTCCAGAATATTATCGTATGGGATACATACTGATATTAAATTTACTCAAGAAGTGATGAAAGTTGCAATTCACATCATGCATCATATATATTGGCAGTAAAACTTTACATACCTTCAAGAAGTCGCTTTTGGAAGACTATAAATTGTTTATAAATTTAACATTAACATGTTAATCATGATACTTACAATAAAAACTATATAACAGTTTACTATAGTAATTATGTTTTGTAGTATTTCGTTAATATTAATTTTTTTAAAACTCCATATTAATATAAATTGTAGATACGGTGTTTTGAGTTTTATCAAAAATATAACTTCTTTTGATATTTTTTTTATCAATGAGTATACAATTGTTTCTTCTCTTACCAAGATCATCAATACATAACAAAAACGAAGTTAAGTTTTATACTTCTTACCGAGATGGAAAATTTCCACCCTAAAATAAGTATTGGTTAAATTCAAATATCGATTTTTTTTTAATTTTTATTTGATTATGTTTGTTTTTTATGTGTGATTTTCAAGACTCTTTTTACGTCGATTGTACAGGATTTACAATTTAGCTGGTAGATGAGACCCAACTATAAATTGAGGAGACTTACACGTATGTTCCCAATATGAACGTTGGCATTTTTGAAAATAGTTTTCTACATTTTATAATATTTTTTGGTAAATTTTGAGCTCCAATACACACTTATAATAAAAATAATAGCTAGTTTCTTGAAATCGGAAGTAAATCTGTGATTTATTTTATTATTATAATATTTAATAGTAAAATTTATAAGTAAAATTATTCTTTAATATAAATATTTGTTCGTTGATTATTATTTTATTTTTTTATGGAGGAGACAATAACATGTAAGTAATTTGTTTATTTAACATTTTTTTAAACTATAATTTTAAATTCGTAACAATATTGACGGATTCGTTTGGCAGCAAAGAAAGATAATAAACTCCTTTAAATAAATAATAATGGGTAGTCAAATAAATTATTTGAATACACATTAACCCTTGCGAATTATTTTAAAAATTTACTTACGATAGGTAATATATTTTATATCCACCCTCAATTAAGTAGGTACAGGAATAAATAATCTTATAAAATATTCACCCCAATTAAATATTTTAAAATGTATAAAGGTTACATTTATATGAGAAGTATTCGTATCGCTTACCCATCTCAATTTAGTCCACTCAGTTATAAAATCACGCAATTGTATGTCTTCATTTCGTGTATTAAAATTTTGATCAAATTCGATTCATAGGTATTCATTCGTGTTCGATTTGAAAATAAAAAACGTACTTAGGTAGTGGTTTAATTTACGAATTCTCGGATGATCAGGAAATTCCTCTTTAAAGATGATGATCATCTATTATTATTTTTGACGCACATATGATAGTACAATTTATATTATTTTTTGATTGTTTTGATTTATTGTATTCATGTATACATATAAAAGATGTATTTTTTTGTATTGCCCCAGAACAGACCTTAATCTAGCGGGGTAATATAATATTCCATAATGTTGTTACTTTGTTTGTTCGTATTTACTGTTTTGGAATTGAAAAATTTAGCAAAAAAATGTGTTTGAAAAACATTGCTCAACTAACTAACTATCTAGGAAAATTAGAAAAAGTTTAAAAAAAACTCTAAAATAAGCACGATGTATTGGGAAAAGGGATCCATCTGATCATCAAAATTACCACTTATATTCAAAGTTCCCTCACTTGATAGAGAATTAATATATGTAGAAATATAACTTTAGTGGTAGATCTGTCACATATTAGGTAGGTACATAGGTCGTACTCGTACTAGCTGCATACAAAAGCATGCAAGTCATCCTCTCACAAAAAAAGTAATAAAACTGATAAGTAGATTACCTAAATGCAAACACGTAGTAGTTTTGTTTTGAATAGGACTTGTATGATTTGACAACTAAGCGGGCAGCGTGTAAGGCACATAGGAACTGTATAATAATGTTTTATTTTATTTTAGCTTAATGCTCGATATTAAATATTCATCGAAATAAAAAGATTATTTTATTCTACCCTCAACGTCCATTATTGTTATTATTATTATTACTCTGGTTCAGAGTAGAAAAGTTTTTCTCTCACTTTGTCATTTGATTGTCGCCTCTTATCCCCCGGTGTGGTTTTCCTTGTGGTGGTTGTTCAAAAATCACTCCTAATATAAAAGTTTTTTTACCACCGTTGCTTGTTGGTAAGGGTCAATTTAAGTTTGTTTAATTTCATTCCAAGGGTTGCTTTTTCTATTACTACGTGCTTCGAATTTAGAATTATATTCTTTTTCAAATATTATGTTTTTTACGGAATATCCCTAAGAGTCTATTTTAATTTGAAAATAATACTTATTTATGTTGGTTTGTATTTTTCACGAAATATTGAAATGTATCAATTTTTTTGCACTATACCTCTGCTTTCCCTGAATGTTGTATTATGAGCACAAACGTGACGATACATAATTATATACAGTGCACCAAACACATAAACGTGTAACACTCAAACCCAAATTAATTAAAAAAGGCTATTTTTATTTCGTCCTGGCCATGAATAACCTGGGACTTCATGACTCAAAGGTAAAAACGTTACCCCTTCCCCACACTCGTCGTTATAAACTGACTACAATAGTAAGAGAAGGGGTATGTATTTAAAAATATATTTACATAAGTACCTATTTTAGTTTAACGCAGTCGTCAGCCTGATGGTAGAATCTTTGACTTTCAATCGGGATATCCGGATTCGGTTCCACCCGCTGCCTACTTATTCCACATTTACGACACAAGTATATTATCTACTATAAAGGTGTTTGGGTATATTTGGGCTTGTATTAAACAAATTATGGAACTTTTTGTTTGTGGAATTGAAAGAATATTATTTACTACGTGTAATAAGTTAAAAATCTAAATTTTGCAAAAAATCTAGATGCTGACTTATGGAACTGGATATTCGATATATTTCATCACCGCAACTACAGTATTTCAACTGGGGTAGCCAATGGAACCACATGCTTTATTATGTTGTATTATGTCTTATCTTATTTCCAACTGTACTGTATAAAGAAGCCGTACATATGTATTTAACATTGACTAGTGAATCTGAAATGTAAATAACCGTTGTTTTACATAATAGATATTTTGAACATAAACTTTGACTATCGGATATAATCTGGCGAAATTAAAATTAGTTGTATTCCCACGATTTGAATATCCCCATGAATGGAATGGACATCACAGATATATTATTATAAGTACGGAGAGGAGAAAGAGCGGCTCCCTTTATAGTAGAATAACTATAAACATTATTATAATACACATACATTGTGTAGGTATTCTCCTAATAATAATAATAATAATGATAACGTCCTCCTCTCATTCTGTCGTCTTCACAAATCATTCAATCCGTGCAATCTCTTAAGATATATTATTCTATGGACATGCAAGATACACTTATACGTATAAAACAATATATATGTACTTTATTCACAGTGTTTTGGTACTAAAGAACAAATGTCTGATTTGTTCTTTAGTTAACAAAAAAATGGATTTATTAAATATGTTTCTTCTTTGAACTTTCATTGATTTATCAACGCAAAAAGTATTTCAATAAAATCTGATATAAATATCGAATTATTGATTAAAAGAAATAGGTACACGTGCCTAGTTAGTGATCCCTAGAACAGAACTTGTTCAGTGCATGATGGGTATTAATTTTACAAAAAAATATTATCATTTTTGGTTTGGCGATGGAGTGTGTCACTCATTCTTGGCACTGAGAGGACGATATATATGTTTTTACGTGCAGTTAGTCCACTGGCTACCCTTTTTTCCATAAATTCTGTGAAAGCGTGAATGAAAAAAATTATCTTGATCATTTATTGAAAGTTTCCAAGTAGATGTCAGAAACTATTGAAAAACATGCAATAAGATAAGATTTTTGGTAAACCCTCTTAATTAGATACCTACTTATTCAAGAGGGTTTCCCAAATATTAAACAAAAAGTAAACCGATATGTTTTCATAACATATGCTATTTAATTTGTGAGTCTTTTGTATGTTATTCACTTTTTTGTTGTATTTATTTAGTGGACGTCAAACGAACGACAAACATTTCGTCTTAATTTGCATGGATCATTTAAGAGCGAGCAGCTTGTTCCACGCTGCGTTTGACCACACTTTATCAACTGTGTCCATATCCATGTACCTACCGCCCTCCAAGATGTTGTTACTCGTTGTTGTCTTTATAATGTGATCTACCACAGAAATCGAGCCCATTTCTAAATGCATTCTTTTTTCTTCGTTCTGTATTTTTTCTCTTATATTTTTTACTGACTCCTCACTCCATCTGAAATACTTTAAAAAGAGTCAAAATGTTAGACTTAACTGGGTTTTGGGACACATTATAACATTTAAATATTTTGATATACAGACATGAGTATACCTGAATCCCATAAATATGTAGATACTAATTTTGTGTTTTATATTTGATAGAACTAAAGTAAAGAACTAAACCAGGCTTATATGAAGGGAACAGTTTCATCATCATTATAGTATCTAAATAGAAAAAAATATATGTTCAGTTCAAGTACGTAACGTTTTCTACACTTTGAGACGATATCTCGGTTTTGAAACTCATAAAATAATTTTATCTTTTGTAAAATCGAATATAATTCATGAATTTTCGTATCGATTCGAATCAATAAGATGCGTATTGTACAAATAAATAAAATATATCGCTTAGTGTGGTCGAATAACCATTTCATCAGGTCTTTATTATAATAAAATACATTCACATATTATATGTATTATTAACATATTCACATATTATTTTGATGTTGTATTATCATGTAATATAGCTAAGTATATTTCAGTATTTTACATATTATTGTTGTTCGTATGTCGCGATGCCCTTGTGGTCGGTTTGTTACAATTAAATTGAAGAAACCACAATAAAAACAAATAATATCATTATTACAATAAGATATGGAAACAACACACAAACACATTACATATTATAATATAATTTTTATATTCCAGTACAATATCTATCAAAGTACAAAATGTCAAATTTGTTTCATATCGTGGTCGGACTATAGAACATTTTTAACATCTTTATATTTATAACATAGTTGATTGAACTCAAAGATTAATTTGTGTAAGGACACCAAACTTTAGTACTAGATTTTTACATAAATGGTTTCATTAAATTTTACAATTTGGTAAAATATCCATGCGTTGATTGCATAAATCCTTTTTTACAGTGATCCATTTACGTAATTTCAAAATATTGAAGAATTGGGAATACATACGTGAATCCAAAATGATTCCATATTTCATACTACTCTAATATACTCAACAACATACTAGAGGGATGTTATATCAAGATAAATTGTATAGTTTTTTTTACTATTATACCTAATTTGATTATTTTTGTAACATTACTATTTTTGCGAGTTAATTTTATCAATATTTATTGCATCAATGTGGTAATGTTTCGAGGATATAGAATAATATATATATTTTTCAATATTTGTATACCTACTGGAGAAAATGTCAAGCCCATCAATTTATTAATTTATGAACGAAATTGTATAAAAATGTCATATTCTTTGCAAATGTCAATATCATGTTTTTCTTTGACAACTTTAGCATCTACTATTACTACTAATCGCACCTCAATAAGACCTGGTATTAATTAATTAGAATAATATATTATTAGCTGTTAATGAGAAAGTTTCTCTATAAGTACAAATCTTAATTATTGCATATTATAAAATTCATTCATAGAGAATAATAATAATAATATCCATAGGCAGCAGCTGAGTACTTGATTATTTATAATGGAGTGTAACTACACGCATTTCCCAGAGATGAAAACATTAGTTATCAATTTATTGTTCATCTTCTTCTACTATGAAAGCTTTCCAAAGACATACCTACATCATTGATTGAGGAAACTAGAACGAAATATTTATTGATTGCATTATGCATTTATGCAAATTATTCACACACTGTTTTTGCTCTCCTAATAATTACTTAATTCAATTATTATTATTATATACAAAGATATTGTTATCTACTTTTATTCTCCATCAAGCGGAGTAGGTACCAAGCAAACCAAACGTATCAGCAGGTGCCCCCCCCCCTCCCCCCGTTCTAATAAAAAAATACGTTTAGAATGGCAGGTATACCTCATCATTTCACTTAAGTTAAATGTCTTACAGGTTATCTTTTACGAAATCTGCTTTTTACAGGATACTCGAAAACTTACAGAATAAAGTAGGAGGCCTACAGATAATTTTTTTTATTAACTTTCATGTCATATTATATATTGAACAATTTTATATATATTGAACAATTTTATTGATAGTGAAAAAAATGCAGTTCTTTCGAAAATTTTAAAAGGAAGCAAAGACTAGTGTATGACTAGGTAAACAAAAATAATCTCGTAATATTTCTAAACAATTTTGTTTTAATCATAAAAATCTTAACGGATTTTTTTTCTCGTTTTTAAACATTAGACGTCTGATTTTTTTGTCAGATTACACTTAAGTTTGTGTGTTGTAAATATTATTCGATGACAATAAACTAATCTTTTCAAGTATCAATCAGTTGTGAAATAGATCATAATATGATTAGATAGTGGATACGAAATGTGTTTTTAAAACATTGCGATAAAATCTTATTTTACAATCTTATTTGAGATCATTTGATAGTTCACAAATAATGACAATGTATGCAACCTTTTAGATTACAGATTATTTTTTGTATGTTATAGGAATTTGGTGAAATTCACAAAAGGTGTTAAAACCATTTTCAAAACATGATTCTGGATTTATGATGAACTCAAACACTTGTACACATAATACAATAACTTATGGCAAGAATTAAGTTGTTCAAAAATGAGATTCGAGCCTCAAACCTTCAAATAAAAAATATGATTTTTTACCATCTTGCAACAGACCACTACTTCTAATTAAATTAACGGGGAAGCCTAAGCATATTTTTTTCTATTCCTCAGTTTAATTGCTATAAAAAAAGGAGATTAAGAGACTTGACATATTTTTTATTTTTTTTTATTTATTTATTCCAAAATAGTACATACAAACAAAAATAAAGAACAAAATTATGTAATATATTGCCCCACTAGACTAAAGTCTGTTCTGATATTTAAAAAATGTGACAAGTTTGTCACTATTATTGACCGCCAGAGCTGTCATCGAGAACAATATCGTGAAATACATTTCATTCTTATTCAAGCCAATGACGTGCTGCTTTTGTTTATGACATTTTTACACATAATATTTGACAGGAATATTTTTTGACACCTACGCCATTTCGACCAAACAATGGATTGCGGTACTCGTGATCTGCTGTCATTATTATTATTATTATTTTATTATTTATTTATTGTAATTTTTATGTGTGGGCGTATTGAAGTAAATAATAATAAAGGGACTTGAACGCCAGACCATTGTGTGATTAAAACAATAATAATTATTATTTGAATCAGAACATTAAACAATTTAGTCCAGCAAATCCAACTGTTATATTATTACTGCGTATATAAATTAACAACTACTATACCATCACGGCACATCTAACAAATGGGGTAGCCAGCAGACCAGGTGCGTGTAATTAACATGCAAGCTATCATCTTCGTGCTAGCAAATATCGACAACGACATTCAGGATGGGTGGCAAACCTCATCGTCGAATTTAAGATTTAAGTCTTTATTTTTACGAACACCCGCCTTTTACAGAACACTCGAAAACTTACGGAAAAAAGTTTATATAATACATGAGGGTTAGAATACATCTTCAAAAAACACAATTATTTCTTCAGAGTGGTATTATGTAAATTGAAATATTAATGTCCAAGATTAATTATCAATGCGCTTGTTTCATGAAATCTAAGTAAAATTCTACTTGAACCAATCTTTGAAACTACCGTACTTGAGTATTTTACTACCATACGTACATTCTCAGAGTCTCCAAATGAAAGAGTATTTGATATTATTGTAATACATGTAGGTACACGTGTTTTTTTTTATATTTTTAAAATTATAGCAGCACACCTAACTAATCATTCTTAAGAAGAATTTACTTAATTATTTGCACTTAGAATTTATATTCATACTTCATTTCTATATAAAATAAGTGTTAAATTTGCTATAAATATTTATGTTTTCCTTCGGAACTAATAAAGGTGATTGCAGAAAAAATCTTTGATATTTTTTCCATGAACATTTAGATTATCTCAACAATACAAAAAAGATAAGTGTTTCTATGCAAAGGGAGGAAAAGAAACAACAAAAAGTAAAAGTTATTTTTTGATAAAAATCATTTTAAAAACACATTTCTGCCCACTACCTGTTTTTGTTATTGTCAAAGGGAATAATCCGCATTATGTTGAATGGACATTGGTTATTGTCGATGTCGGTGACAAACAACAATAATAATAATATATTATGATATAAAATATTAAACACAATGCATGGTGGATTTAATTTATTTTATTTTGAAAACCCTTTTATAATGCATTATATTATAGGAAAAGAAATATTTCTTGACAATCGTGTGAATTATTGTATAGAAGCTGGCCAGGTATGATTTTGACCATAGGTACATATTTCTGTTTATGATGAATTGATATCAAAATACAGGGACAATTCAGTAATTTTGTATATGTTTGTTTTTGTACCTAATCGATTTTCATTTGTCTAATCGATATTCTTCTGTTTGTTTCAGGTAATTTTCATTTCCACACTATTAAGGCTCCATCAACTGTTTCGAATCTTTAATACAGTGAGTAACAATACCTATTATAATTAAATTTACTTATAATTGTTTTTTCATACAAAAAAAGGAGTTTTCTCCGCTGGCTATCCCACTTGCGGGAAATGCCATGATGGTATGAATGTAAAAAAATATGATTTTTACTTTTATTAGAACCCCAGATTAATGATGCAATATGATTAGATTTTTTTTGTTACAATCCAAGAACGAAAAATATCAGGTCGTATATAAAACGCCTCTCTGCGTACATTAAAGGGTAAAAAATATCGATCATTACATGAAACATAATACTCGTACATTTTTTCCAACATTGTTTTGCTACCTGTTATGCAAACTTGTACATATAAATGACAAGATTGTTTTCTAAAATAATTTATCTTAAATTCTATATTTCAAGTCCACCCCTTGTATCAATAGTAAATTTGAGAACCTCAATCAAATTCATAATGTTTTTCAATAGCGGTCAATGAATGACAATAGATCTAAAAGTTTTTTATTCAACATATCAAACGATTACTATCAAAAGGGACACCACTACGAGTATAAGCACAATAATATAAGGTATATAGTTGAACATTTTAAGAATAGATTTACCCAATACACCAAATCATATCGCCAAATTTGATATGAAGTCATATGGAATATTTTGTCAATATCCTTTGAATTTATTTTTCGGATATTGAATATCACTATTTTGCAGATATTTTGTTTGGGAGGAAATGGGCGATTATTACTATAATGATGAGGGTGGAATAATAGACAGGTCATTGGTGAATTTATTTTTCTAAACAATTTCACTTTTGTGTTGTCCCTTTCGGTCATGCGTTACATCAAATATTCCATCACTTTTTAACAAAACTCAATAACATATTTTTGCGATGATATCCCAGTTTTTTTTTACATATTTTACTGCCCTTGAATCAAAAGTTATTGAAATATGATATTATACACGCTGTCACCTACGGGATAACCAGAGAAGATAGAATTTTGTACATTACTAGAAATCTTTGTATGTTTTGTTCACTTTCTTAATATATTATAAACGCGACAGTATGCAAATTTTATTATTATTAATATTTTGTAATATTTTTGAAATATACAATTTTACAATACATAATTATATGACAACATTTAGTGGGGCACCCGGCAATTACTTGGTCTCCCACTCTTTTCCGTAAGTGTTTGAGTATCCTATAAAAGGCAGGTATTCGAAAACATAAGAACATTTTGCATTTTAAATTTAGCAATGAGGTTTGCCACCTATCCTGAATGTCTTATTTTTTGTTGGTACGGGGAGGACGGCATGCATATTTGTTACATGCGGCTGATCTTCTGGCTATTCCACTTTTAGGATATTCAAATTTACCAAAATTAAATACATTTTATAACTTTTTATGCATACATCATCATCATCATCATCATCGCCCTCAACGCTCCTCTCGGGAGCACAGGGCAGAAACCAGCCTCCTCCATTCAGAGCGTCTCTGTGCCAATTGCGTCACCTCTTTCCACGACATTCCTTGCACTCTGACATAGTTGTCATAGGAACGGTGTATTGTGAAAGAGGGACGCCCGGGCCGACGGAACCCCTGCGGACGGAAGAACAGTGCTCTTTTTGGCCAACTATCATTAGGCATTCTCAAAACATGTCCCAGCCAGGACCATCATTATGCATACAACGAGAATATTATTATATAATTCACCCATATATTTATTTCATTATAAATATAGGTATATTTATAAAAAAAAAACATTACGCTAAATTTATGATTCGCAAAAAATACATATTTTTCTTATTCATAATATATTACGATAAATCACAAAAATACGAAAAAGAATTTTTCTCCAATAAATTGGGTGTCATAGTTATGATGCGTAAAATATCCACAATACTGACCATACAAACATTTTTGAATAGAGAATAATAAATGCAAGCGATCATTCATTCAAAAATATGAACATTTCAAATGGACACACTATTAACCCTTCTAATAAAATCCTTTAAGTATTCAAAAATTGACAGATCATTCTAAATTCAAAATAGATTCACTACACAGAAAAAAGTTACTACGATAGTTATATCTCAGTTACTCGTATAAAATTTGATAGAGACGGATGTATGTAAAATTTGAGAAATTCGATTTTTAAAATGCATCAATAAAATAATAATAATAGTAATGTGCAATGATTTTTTGTGTAAATTTGTAGAGCGTGAGAAATAAACACAGGTGTTTACGTGTATGTTAGTGATTGATACATCTCAGGCGTGTGAACTTGTCTCTAACATCTTTTGTGGAGACTTAAACCTGATGGTGTCTTTTCTTGTGTTTCATCTTTGCATTACTATATTATGTACACACAGGTACTACACACACTAAGTACCTACCTACCATTCTAACACTCTCCATAGAAATAATAAACGAGCATGTACATAGTGCATTGTACTTCTAAAATGAAGACATTCGCTTTTCTTTTGTCATATGTTATTTACTAGAAATGTCAAATGAAAAAATCTCTATTTGATTTCAGATTACAAGTGAGAAATTTTATCTATCTATGTATACCCTCACACCGCATCCAAAGTGAGGTAAGCAGAGAGAACGGAACGCCATATAAATCTATCCTTTATACTTCTTTCGCTTCTTCTACATTCATACAAAATTTCATAAACGCACGTCGACTCTTACTTAACACACGGGCGTCCTTGATAATTTGATCCACGTAATCAGGCCACGTGGTCCTCATGATTCACGTGAACGCCCATGCTTCCTCACGCCCCCTCTTTCAGATAAGTATATTCTCTTTGTCGTCCTTTTAGGGTGAGATATTTTACCACATTTTTGAACTATGGAAAAAGTAAAAGGAATTTTATGATTTCTTAATAAAGTCTGATTGTAGCGCTTTGGATTTTCAAGCAAGAAGTCCCAGACTCGTCTCCCCGTGCCAACGTTTCTCTGGTTATATTTTATTACAAAATAATATAAATTAATTTGAATCTGACACCATAAAAAAGTATTGATAATCTATCTAGATTCGTATAAAATAAATAGAAAGTGAAATTTTATTTTTTTCTTATATCATTAATTTATGCGCGAACTTATCAAAAATTAAAAACAGAAAATAGCGCTAAACGGCGTAATCCTAATTATTCTTGATAAATAACATACATTGTCATCTTTCATTATGATGCATTTGAAACGATACCTTGTTAAACCAGGTATCTAATATTCATTCATTATTTCATGCACTCAGGTATTGTAATGAATCTCTATGCATTACAATCATATTTACTATGCATACATACTAAGTAGGTACCTTTAACGTACCTACTTATCTATAAACAGACAAGTTAGTATAGGAAGTGTTCACATGATTAATTAAAACCTGCATACTCTGCTTTCTGTGGGTAATTATTATATTTTATTATCAACTATTGTTTATATATTCAAATATACAGATAAAACCATCATCGATAATGGAGTTAAAAATTGATTAATTTATTTAAGTATCTCTTTTTTATCTATTAATAGTATAAATAAGCGTACATAAGTGTCCGATATTCAAATCTTCATAAGTGTCCGATATTCAAATCTATTCAAATCTTCAGCGACGAGGTTTACCACCCATACTGATTTTTTTTTTTATTTTTTGGCACGGAGTGGTCAACTTGCATGCAATTGGTTTGTGGACTACCCCCGATACGAATAATAAATGTTTTTAAAGTTTTAAAACAGTTAAGTATATTTTATTTTCATAATTAATTTACGGCACTTGAATATACGGTATTTGAATTGCTCTTTTTCTTGTTTTTTGACCATAATGTTTTCCAAAAGTGGGATATAAAAAATGTCTAAGAATTATGTTTCTATATATATATCACATTTTCTGTGGAAAAAGTGTGTTTTTTAAATAAGAAAAATTAAATGAATTAGCAAACTTTAACGCAAATATAATACGGGAGTAAAAAATATTAAATATATGTTTTCCCATATTCCCGTTATATGTTGTGATAACTCTTTATCTTTTCCCACACTAATCCATCTGATAAAGCGTTAGTAATCATACATAGTTATTGAACCTGATCGAAGAATCTCACCTTTTTTATATTACTTAAGTAAACAATATACCTATACAACTGCATAAAACTCAATAATTGATTCTAGTTATTGTGACCTAAGTATTACCAATTACATATTAACCTAATTATTACCAGTTGCTTAATTATTGTGACCCAGGTATTACCAATTACATATTAACCAAAGTATTACCAGTTGCTTAATTATTGTGACCCAGGTAGTACCAATTACATATTGACCGTATGGTAGACAATATTTGTTTATTCATATTCAATTAGGTATATATTTATAATATAACAATTATTACATGTTTGTAAAAAAATAATGTAACATCTCTATTATTATTGGATAATTTATATTGTGCCGTTTTTTCATGATTCAAATCATCTCAAGAGCGCAATTACACTATTATTTCACATTATAATATTTATTCTTTACTACTTTTATAATACAAATTTAGTTAAATATTATTGTCACAAATTTTGATTAGATTTAGTTTGTATGTTTCTATTTTTACAATTTATTATTTAAACTTTAGCATAGTAAACACTAAAAACAACATAATTAAATAAATTACACTGTATTTTAGTCGGAATGAAAAAAAAATATAAAATTAATTGATGTTTAACTATTATTTTGAATTTAAAAGAATGAGAAGTTGTGGGTTCAGGCAAGAGCGCCATCTACCCTCTACCACTTACCCATCAAATATCCTTTGACAGTAAATATCCTTTCCTCCTTTTGATTAGTGTTAGGAATATCGTAAGATAAGGTGACTTGATTGACGCTAAGACAATCTTAGTTCAGGAGGCTGGTTTCTACCTTGTGCTCTTGAGAGGAGCGTTTAATCGCGATTGATTTTATATATAAATCTTCTATTAATGGCAAATCTACTTGTATGTGTGTGACAAAGTTCCAAAACTCCAATTACATAAGTTCATGCTTTCACTGCACTATTTTACTACCATCACCGACACTTCAAGCTGTTTTATCTTGTGTCAATATCAGTTTTCTATTCATTCGTGCAACATATTTCCAATTTGCAAAAAGTTTCAATGAATATTATGAACATGAAGTAGGTGGTATCTTGCTTATGAATTTCCTATAAAAATAATACATGCGTGCATGCGATACTTTGTATGCAAAATGGATTGAAAAAAAGTAAGGAAATTTTCACAACGGTATATTATTTTTATTGTCTTCTTCATAGAAACAACCTCTTCCTATTTTCTTCTGAAGCATCTCAGCAACGAAGGTATGAAACACAATGATCAATAATAGGTATAATAGGCTTAGTCTCAATATTATAATTTTTCTACTTACATATTTATAATATTAATTATTATAAAATGTATTGTGTTTAACTTAGATACGAGATGTTTTAAGCTTACAGCTAATTATTATAATGTAGTGTATCTACTTCCACATTTCTCACAGTTCTTTCGTATTTATTTATTACAGTTGTAACACTTTCGTAAGACGAGATTTTATAAAGAAAAATCTAATATGTACGTAATCAGGAAGTTACTCCTTCAAAGTTCTTAGTATGGTATACCTACACTTAATTTTGATATTTTTTTTTTTTATTATATTGCGATATTTATTCCTTTCTCCTTATTCCTTTACTTAAAATGCAGAAATATATTATTACTTATACCTATTCCATGACATTAAATTCAACCCTCAAACAATTATTAAAAAAACTTTTCGGCTGTGATCTAATACGTGATTATTAATTTAAATAATGTTAATTCGTATTTATTGTGGTAGAATATTGGTCGCTTTAGATTAGTCATAGCTTTTCTATCTTTTACAATTTAATTACGAAGAATATCGGAAGATATTTCTTGAAGCAATCTCTTAAAAAAAAAATGATAACTGAACTATATCTGTTTGAGTCTCTTGGGTAAATGAATTTTAAAATCAGTATGAAAGAAGTATAATAATTTAAGTTGATCATAAATAATATGTTGTTGTTGAGTATTTCTTAGTTCACATGACCGTTGTTTATTAATAAAATAATCATAAAGATTAAAAAATCACGCAACTTAATGCATTAAAAATTGTTATACATAATAATATGATAAAGTATTATAATTATATAGTTTTAATAGAATGGTATGAAATGAATGACTATACCTACACACAGTGCTTGCGCAGAAGATCACATCGTTATTATTAGAAGAGCAGCGATAACTAACTGTCCAGTTTTTTCACTTGCGTATTATGTAGATACATACTTCTAATTAGTTCAAAGATCGGAAGGTCGGAAGCAGTCTCAGTACAGATGCTATACTATTATATTATTGTTGTTTGTTGTTAGACCATGGGACTTTTCTCATACTTTTTTTCTACGACAACGATGAGTTTACACTCTAACAACATAGCATTATTTTTATAATCGTACTTTGATAGTTGAAATAGTGTATCATATTATCTATATTGTGTATAGTGATTCGCCTATTGTTATTATTGCTTGATTGTGCTCGAGTTTCCTATACAACATGTCGGATGATTTTCTTTCTTTTTAATAAGATGTTTTATGTAGGCACCCATTATAATATAACAAGGTGTAACTTTATTTCTATTATAACATACCGACTATTCATCTTTATTGGCGTAAACCATTGACCCGTCATTTAAATTTCTCTCGTTGTCTCATTAATTTTATGCCTACACTGAGAAAAATACTCACAACGAATCATTGGTACGTACTATCAGATTAGGACTAGAGATAGTTACAAACAATTCGTTAGTACGAATCTATAATATTAACTTTTCGCAAACAAATCATTGGTAAAATTACCAACGATTTGTTTGCGAACTGTTGATATTATAGATTCGTACTAATGAATCGTTTGTACTATCTCTGGTCCCAAACTGATAGTACGTACCAATGATTCGTTGTGAAATTTCGTTAGTATTTTTCTCAGTGTGTGTAATAAGTATTTATACGTTTCATTCATTCACCTTCAGTACTTCTATTAGCAACGTGCATTGGAAAAAACTTCCTCAACTCGTAACGATTTTATGATAAATTTCATCCTATATCCTTCTTTCTGTGTCTACATTCTAATATTGTTTTGATAAACAGGGTATAGATGTTGTTGCGAAATAGGGAGTAATCTCATCAATCGAGCAATCGAAAATGTTGTAAGCGAAAAAGTAGCTCTCTTTTTGTTCAAGTATCATTGCGAATCGTCAAATCATAATATTTCAGCACGAGAATTGGTATCATTATAGCGTTTAAAATGTATCAAATAGCCTTCTCAAATTTCCGCTTATAAGTAGAGTTTACACACTATTAATACAATTGCATTCAATGTTGTATTACAATAATAATAATAATAATATGCATATTCATTATTTTTTAACGATCAGACTGAATTGGTTTACATCCAAAAATGATAAAACGAAAACAGACTATTATTTTACTAAGTTACAGAGAAAATACTGTTCAAAATCGCGTCTCTGGATATTGGATAAAACTTGTAAATATTAAGTAGGGTATCTAGTATTTTTATATTCATTTATATTGCGACGAACCGATGGATGTGCTATTGTATTGATTAGCGGTACCACGAATAATTTATTATTGTTATTTATTTTATTTATTATTCGTGGATTTATTGAATTATGTCGATATTATGTATTATACTTATAATGCATGCATGAATTGGTAAATAGTCATATGAAACTAGGGGGTAGAAACGTGCGTCGCTGGAATAAATATTCTGCAATAACACAAAAGGAAATTATATTACGTAATGTAAAAATGGTAATAATGAACAGGATAGAGAAATTCGTTATTAGTGAAATAATAGTGGGTATAGTCTTTGATAAATATCAGATATTGTGCAACAATGATGTAAAAATATTAGGAGTCAATATTTTTGCGATTTTCTCTTGCTGTATTTTATAGGTTTGTTAATATGTATCAACTATCAGGCATTCCATGAGCTTGTAAATTAACATTTCCAGGTAATAGTTTCATATTTTATCAACATATTTTAATGATCTTTACAACAACTAAAATATAAAATAATGATAAATACATGTCATGCAGATCACAAAAATCCTTCAGTCTATTTGAAGATAGGTACATCATTCAATTAGCTACCCAATTTGCAGAAAAAACCGTGATTCATTATTATAATAATAATTAGAATAAATATTAAAATCAAACAAATTATTAAGTAATTCCACTATCATCAGTGCATGAATTTCCACCAAGAACCGTCGTTCGATAAACTGAACTTTATAGAATAGATAATATTCGTTCCATTAAAAAATAAATAAAGGTAATGTGATCAATCACTTCCAAGCTAATATTGAATTTAAAAATTAAATTGGTCAATTGCATAGAAGTACACATTTTTTAGCAAAACAAAATACCTGCTACATAAGTAATATAAGCTTAATAATAGTACCCAAGTATCCGTGTATTGTAATGTTCATTTTGTAATTTGTAAAAAAGTCACACACAGATTAATCAGCGTTCAGCTGTTTTCTCACGTCCGTCATTCTTGTGAACTATCATCCCCTAGATTTGTCCAGCATCTTCACAATCACCAAATTAATAAGAGAAAATGATGTTCTATATCGCTAATGTCCTATCTCATAGAAAAAAACATAAAAAATAATAATACCCATAAAGATAATTTCATGGACCCGTACCGTATTAGTGCTACTGCGATTTTTTTACACGCATCTTTTTTTATACATCATCTTTTTAAAAATGATTTATCTCCTTGACAGTGAACAACTATTCAAAAATTGAATTGTATAGAATAAAAAAACGAGCTACAACAACAGGGAAAAAACGGGAGAAACAAAATCTCTCCCTGCGCGGTTCTGAGATACGAATAAATTAATACCCCCAAAATATTTTGTAGTCGACCTTTTTGCAACAAGGTTCGATCTCAGGAACAAAAAGATAATGCTAAGCTTAAAGGTATTTTTTTTTTATTTAAAACAATTTTAATAACCGATTTGTTTTTTTTATTCTCGTTCATACTTTTGGTGCTTTGAAAATTTATGTTTGAGCAGAAAATAGTAATAAAATTTAAAAGTTTTAGTTTTAAGAACCATCAGTAGATACCAAAACATAAGCATATTTCTACCATTTTTCAACAATTTACGTCTTTTTTCAAATTTATAAATCAATTTGTAATTTATCGAGTAGTTGACTGTTAACTCTACCATGAGAATCTGGTATTTTTTTAGAGAATAAAAAATGCAACTGAAATTCAACCTACTGAAAATATTATATTTAGATAATTTATTTAATTTAACGTATTTTACTATTATATATGCAGAGAAATGTGATCAAATTAATGTTTTAAAAAACTTACATAGATTTATAAATAAAACACACAAAAGTTACATTTTTAAATATAATTTATGAAAAACTAATAAAGTTTTTTATTATAATATATTTTGATTACTAGCGCTGCCCCCGTATATTCGCGTCTCTCTTCCGGGTCTCTATCCTCTCTCCCTGACACGGCTGCATCCCCTTGGACTCAATTATTTGATAGAACCTACTACCTGTGGTCCCTTTTTTATAATCGCCGAGCGGGATGCATAGTCATTTTTATAATATTATTATTATTATTATTATTCAGGCATCTCTCGGTCAAAAAATACCGTACATCCCTCAGTCGCTAGCTGGCCTTACGATAGTCAAGATCTCGTGGACAACATTAATAATAAAAATATCCAAATATACATCTAAAAAAAATAACAATCCGCTAGTGAACTTAGTGCGTTTTTACACCAACATCACGTTTTCTTTACACCGCGCCATTCAAACTTTACACTTGCAAGATACATTTTCATCAGTGTTTACAAACTTTTTTGTTTTTATTTTTAAGCTTTGAAATTTCTCTCACTCTCATTTATTTTCCTTCTCTGCATTACATTGTGTTTTATTTATTGACATTATTTTAATTTTTAATATTTTTTTGTGATTTTTGCGATGATGTTTCGTGTTTCAGATTAGAGCATTTAATAAACATTTTGTCACAAATGACTAGTGAATTAATGACATATTTGACATTAGACATTTTGTGTAATATATATAAGAACAATGTAACGTTGCATCAAAACAAATCGGATTTGTTGAAGATGTTGCACGACTCCGGCATTTACATGAAAAGGAAAGGTTTGTATTACAACTCAAACATTATTTAAAATTGTTTTGTACTTATCAGAAGTTATTATAAAATGTGCATATTACATATTATATTATCTACCTGTGAGATATTAAATACCTTGAAATTTGTTTTGTGAAAAATGCTTTTATAAACTAAAGTACTTACTTTTATTCTTGTAGGTATTCAAATGCAACATGTAGTAAAAGTATATACTGCAATTGAGAGAAGTTTTTTTTTTTGTTAACAAAAATTCAAAATTGCAAATCAAATGAACTATTAGTATCATTAAAACAGTATAATATGCAATGTATACCAACTTATAATTAAAACATCTGTATAAAATACTTATTTTTCTTCAAGAATATTTTGCTTTACTTCTAATGTGACAATTTCATTCTTCCCTCACAAATAGAAAATTGTGACAAATATATTTTCTTTCTTTTTTTCTCTCAGCGTTTATATTTAGTGTTCACATTATATTATTATGTATCGGCTATTGTTTCAGAATATTTTTCAGATAATAAGCTTTTTATTTCCTCATTTATTCTCGTATAATCTTATTACCATATTCATGAATATGCAATAAATCGGCGGACTATAAAACCCATCGTTAATTTTATCTCTCTTCTATTATATTTACATTATTTTGCCCATTCGATACATTTCCATCGATTAACTTAGTTCTGGATTTCTCCTTAATTCATATATAACCTGATCCAAAAAGATGTTTTCATTATATACTTATTTTCAGAGTTAAATTATGGTATTAAATAATCGGTTAATTTTATTTTATTGCTATATCTAGTATTATTTCGCATTATGACGACTTTAAGGTATTATAAAACTGAATACGGAACACATCATGTAATGAAGTTTCTAAGAATTAAGACAAATTTCAATAAGTCATTTGAATTAAAAGATTTTTCACAAATTTTCAAAATAATTTATTTAAACCAGAATTCCTTATTTTAAGTTAGAAATATCAAATCACGTTGTGTGATTTGTAATATTTTTTCCAATATCATCAATATTCTTTTGTTTATGCACAATTTTATAAATTTATTTATTTCTAACATCCTATACAACGAACACTTCTTAGTACAACAATAGAAAAGTCAGTACGTAAATATAATTTCTGTCGTTTACGATTGGTTATTAATACAAGACATGTACGTACATATTAGAGATGCAACGAATATTAGGCAACTATTCGGTATTCTGTCTATTCGGCAGTATTGTTACTACAAGGCCGAATACCGAATATTTAGTCTGTTATTCGGTGTTCTGCCGAAAAGTTTAAATGTAAAACTGGAAGAAACTAATAGCTTGTAGATTGTTGCTACTTCATTGTCAGCTGCAGAATATGCATAATTTTATTAATCCTCAAATATCTAATTAATTAATTTTAATTTGATATGGAGTAAAACAACAATATTATTATTGTTATCATTAATGTTGGAGCACGAAAATTTCGAAAAAATGTACCGCGCTGCAAGTCTAGCATGTCTATGATGTACTTAAACGAAGATACGCGGTCAGTAGTACCACTCACTCTCATTCACTGAATATTCGGTCAATCGGCACATGATCTTGCATAATATTCGGTATTCGATCAAATATACTTTTTGTTGCATCTCTAGTACATATCTATCTGTAGTAGTAACTGAAACATATTACCTATTATTATTATTCAAGTAGCCAATGGGCTCCGGAAATTATCATATAAATGACTGCTTAACTAACAACCCACCAACAAACTTAGGGTTGGTTTCCATATACTGTAATATTGCGATAACTAGACTCCAATTTGTATTGCATCATATTATAATAATATTCTGATTGATGTTACATTACAACATAGTTCTATATGAAATATTATATCTTATATTATTATTACTTCTAGACAATGAGTATCATAGAGGAAATAATTTACTATTTGGTCTTCGTAAATAGGACGAAATTGGCATCGATATTCCTGTAATGAGAGGTCCGCCTATATTTGATTGCTTTTCATACTATTTTGTTCTTGAATATAAAGATACAAGGGCAAATTATTTTTGACATGTATTTATTTCAAAATGTTTTGCGAACTTCTTGAGAATAAATATTGAGTTTTTTGTCTTTAATGACATATACACATGATTGTATTTTTAAGTATATAGTAAGTGATGCAACTTGTAAACGTACCTAGTAAACTATTTAGAAATTTATATCATAATTGATTATTGCATAAATAACGGAAATATAAATCTCCCATTATTTTTGTAACTTTTCGTATCCTGTAAAAAGGCAGAAAATTCAAAAAATATCACGAAAAAAACTTCAATTCAGCGATGAAGTATGTCACTCAATCCAAATATCTTCATTTTTCATTGGCACAGATTGACAGCACCTTCCATACTTATAAGATGCAGTTAATTTGTTAGCTACGATGGTAGATATGTACCTACTCGCGATTCATGAATATCTTTTGTAATCGTGTTTTAATCTCTGAATACGGCATTTCTGTAAAAATCAAGATAAGTATAGTATAATTCAGATACATATTCAAATTCATATAGCAAGTGACCCCTAAACGACCACATTTTCATTGGGTGATAGATCAAAATAATGACCGCGAACTATTAAGCAACCGTCTGTGCGCGGATTGTTTGGCGGTAAGTTTTAAGGGTGGCAATAAAACCACCCTGTGTATGCTGGTCATGTGATCCTGGGGGTGAGTAGAGACCAAACGACGGAATCTCAACAAGCATCAGACATTGCCAAATCGGCTACCATTCTCATTATATCTAAGTGCACTTATGATATTACTAAACTGCAGATCAAGCAAAATAATAACTCCAGTATTTTCTCACCATTTTAAGAACACGTCTAGTATTACAGTTATTATTATTTTATTAGGTTGGTACATCCATAAACATCTACAAAAATCGGAAAATATGATTAGATTAATCACTATATTGACTCTCACTCTTTTTCGTGAATTTCGAGTGTCATGTAAAAGGCAGGTGTTTAAAATTAACATATTACATCTCAAATTTAACGATGAGGTAGGTATCCTATCCATCCTGAATGTGTTATTTTTTCATGGCACAAAGAGGACAGTTTGCATGTTTATAACATACGGCTAATCTGCTGGCTTCCCCACTTATGGGAAATGCCATGACGGTATGGTAGTAGTAGTAGTAGTGATTTTTCGAAATCCCATCTGAATAAATATGAAATAATTTTGTCATATAATAAATGTCGTTGACTTGGAACATTTACTTCAAATGTTTGACTACTAGAGACGATCACTACTGATTAGTTTTCCAATCTACTAAAAAATAATTATCAAAAATGTGCTTGAAGTTATAAAACTAGTAAACCATAAATAGTTCGAAATAATTTTGTTCAAATGAACAAGGCGAACAATGCAGTGAAAATTCAGATTTTTTCTCTTTTTACATTGTTAGGCGCTATCATAATAATATTATTATTCTCTATAAAAATAAAACATACACACGACATGAAAATATAAATATTTGAGAACATTCGTTTTTTTTCAATCGACGGAAGGGGTTGGCGTCTCGACGACCGGATGTCCTTTGGCGCTTTTCCTCGACGTATGTGAGTTCCGGTCTAAACCGATGCTTATACATAACATACAACATCTTCTACATATAACATCGGTTGTTATACGTTTTATAGTATCTACGGTATTATTATTACAACCTATACGAACTTATTCTACTGGATTCAGATTCCAACTATTGTAATATTCCATTGGTTGTAGTTTGAAAAATATTATTATTATTAGAAAAAAGGTCAAACTGAGAAAAGTTTATGGAGTTGAACGGGAATACGGGAAATAGAATATGGTTATTGCGATATCTACCATATGTAAGTTATATTACTATACATATTTTATATACCTACTTATTATGGTGTCGTATAGATTTGAAGCACCTTAAAAATAATATCAAAGTTGTAAATAATTTGTATTGTCTTTTTATGGTAATTAAGTTTACAGAATTTCATTAATATAAGATTGTCATTGTAAACATGTTTTAAATGTGTTGGTTTAAATTTTTATATGTATTATACCTATATTCATTTAAGAAATAATAAAAAAAACATTTGGTAGTGAAAAGCTATTTCTGATCGTCATTAAAATTACATTTTAAAAAATCATAAAATGCATGCCTTATCATCAATATAATAGGTATTTACATATTTAAAAAAAAAATCTAATGTTGATTCATGTTCTGTTTCATTTGTTCAGTAGAGAGAAGTAATATTTATTATCTAATTTGTTACTCATTTTCAAATCGTTAACAAGTAAAATCTACGTCGCTTTTAAATATTTTTTCATGAATCATTGTAGTCCGCACTATCTTCTCTCATAGATACGTTTTTTTTTAAGTAATTCATTCCAGCGATTTTTCTGAATAGATGGTCATTTATCAAAAGTTATCCTCTTACGTAGGGGTTTAGTTATACTTCGTAACGACTGCCAACTTCATTTTGATAATGGTGCCTGTATAATTCAGGGCTATGTATTACGATAAATTAATCTTTATTGAAAGAAGAATATACAAAATCTTTAAGGAACATAACATATAGAGCATAACAACAAAATAAATTGAGTTTTACATAATTTTAATTCACATAATTTCAAATTACTGTAATTTTTAAAGAAAAGTTTCAATTCGTAAGCTGGTTAACAATTTTTTACTATTTATTTGCTTATTCTAATACACCGACAAATCTTTTAGATTTGGCGTGACTCATTATCCTAAGATGTAGGTATATATTTCTTATTCAATGTATTATTTTCATTAAATAAAAAAAAAACCTATCTACTGTGTTTTGATAAGTATGTGTTGCAATATGGTAACCATATATATTTTTATTACAGTGTGTTTATGTGTTTTTATCGAGTATTGTGTTTTGAAACAAGACATAATAAACTCGTTTCCAAGCCGCCTAAGGGGTCGGCATAACGGGTGACTTAAATTTTCGCGTCCGTTTCGCCCCTTCGTATAGTTTTATGGACCCTCAGAGTGACAAATAAGCCTGTAGGTCATGACATTAACTACATCTTCAAGATATGTGGGAATTTGGTAGTATGGGGTAGAAGCATTTCTTATAGTACATAGGTATCACAAATCTCTTGCGGAATGCGATGTGTGGACACGAGTAATAGTCTCCCCGCATTTCTCTCTCACTCTCTCCTTAACCTTTTTTTATTAACAACATCAATTTATTACCAACACTATAACCGTTACTGTTAACTCGACTAGAGCGAAATCTTATATAAGGGATAGAAATAAACACCCCACTAACGATGAACTCTTCCTACATGTACAGAATTCAACGATATACCAATTATCTATGTATGCCTATTGTTGAAGCTAAATTTTCTCTTAAATTTCATACAACGTAATCGTCTACTTGTAGCAAAAATAAAATGGAAATTTTATCTACTTACTGAAGTAGAAAAGATATAAAAATATTTTATAAATATTATGTTCTCATTACTTGCTTATGCAGAAAAAAAAACATATTTTAAAAAAGACCATTGCACAGAGGTTATGTTTTAACGCAATCAATTGTAAACTTTGAAACTTACCTGTAACATATTGTTGTATTCTAAGCAATTATTAAAATTTGCTAGTTATTATATTATTTACACAACTCCTTAAGCTATTTATCAAAGTGTTTTGTCCTATCCGTTGTTTGAACTTACTTTATTATAGTTATTTTTTTTATATAAAATATACACTCACTCTTTCTCTCAACCCCCGCGGGCCGTTTGTTTACGTCGCATATTTTTCATGTGTCTATAGGTGCGGAAAATAATTTGTTAACAAATATTTTAACTTTTCTTTTCATTCCACGTTTTCCTTCGAGCAATGGATCACATTTTTTCTGTAAAAGTGTTGCCTATTATAATTTATTATACTTTAATTTTGAATTCTTATGTTTTGTAAAAAAAACTTTCAAGTTCGCATAAAATAGATAATTCCATATCATAATCTTTAGCAACTTTTGCTTTTTCATTGATTTCGTTAATTATGTTAATTTACTAAAATAAATTTTGAACAATAATTAGTAATGAGGACATCCGTGTACTATGAATGGAAAACCCCGTGATGGTTTTTAATCCTATTAATTAATGTTCTCTTTCAAGATTTCACTATCTTATCAATATTGTGAATGTCGTGTGATAGATTATGTTAATATGTATGATATAATTTTCAATAAAAACCTGCATTCACATTTAATATTTGTAATTGGTAAAATATGCGACATACTTAACACATCCTCCTGTTACCGATAAGACATTTTTTATTATCTTTGCAGTTGTGGGTGGTTCTAAAAAAATAATTGGAGCTTATTGATTAGAGCTAGTTTAATAAATTTGTTTCAAAGTCATTCATTATGTATTATTACAAACTACTAAACGGTCATTCTTATCTCCAAGTCAATGGGTATTTCAAATATTTTGCTTAATTTCAAATACTTAATCGACTCTCTATTTTTATATATTATGTGTATACTGCTTAAGATTACAGATTTAAGTGTTTCGAATAAAACAATTTAGGCTTTATTCGCCAATAAACTATTTTGTAAGTTGTTTATATATTTATGAATATAAAAACTAAAAGTGAGTATAGTGAGTCGGGGCAAGTTGTCAATTAGATGATGGTAATTTTGATTGTTGTTTTGTCCCGAGGCAGTCTGGTTACTTCTCACATTATTATTAATAATAATATTAAGGATTATATTGTTATATTATTATTTTCTTTTTCTCCTCGTTTTTTCCCGCTCGACTCCCATCAAACTTCTCTACCGTTGGATTTATTTATTAGATGTAACGCAATTACTGACCGCGGGTATGGTGCTAATGCAATAAGCGACGCTTTTTCGGCATCGCGACAGTTTATTTGATCAGCGATTTCCAATAAACGAAACATTGTAAGCAACATTTTATACACAACTACACTGAGAAAAATACTAACGAAATTTCACAACGAATCATTGGTACCTACGTACTATCAGATTAGGACCAGAGATAGTACAAACGATTCATTAGTACGAATCTATAATAAAAAAAGAAACCATTAAATTTGAATAGTGTAGCCACATACCTATCTCACAGCTAAATACAAGAACTTTTTATACTTATTACAAACTTTTTGAAGTTGTTTTATATTATGCTTTATTTTATTTAAAAAAAATAAACTCACAATACAATTTTGTCCTTGTGAAGTTATATTCGAACTCAATAATTTTTTTTTTATATATTTTTACTATTTATGTAAAAATTTAAAATAATCAACTCTAGAGTTGACATATTTTCTCATCACACTAATGACATTAGCATTTAAATTTATCCATAATCTAGCTAGAGAACTATTCTTTACCTCAATAGAAATATGTACTCATAGGTGTAATCGGAGAAACAATAAAACTGCGTGTTTTATTACTTTACCGTAATATATAATTAAGATTTTTACGATGACACGTTATATCCGATAGTAAAATATTTTATATTTAGTACAATGTTTCATTAAAAGCTCGCTTACAATATTCTATTGCATCTTCAACTCGGTCCATTTTATCGAGTAAAGTTGAGTAAAACGGACTGGGGAAATAAAACAAATCCCCACGAGGAACAAATAACCCCGCGCTTGTTGGGAAAATAGTACTACTTACCTATCTGTAGGTAGGTACATAGTAAGAACAAAACGTCTCGCCGTTCATTTGCCCCAATCTATCC
Source organism: Athripsodes cinereus (assembly GCA_947579605.1). Lineage (NCBI taxonomy): Eukaryota > Metazoa > Arthropoda > Insecta > Trichoptera > Leptoceridae > Athripsodes > Athripsodes cinereus. The sequence goes on along the minus strand of OX388320.1, from coordinate 12,031,107 downwards.
CCCTCTCCCCCATTCTCGATACTATTAAACTGAGGTACTTTCATCCTTAATTGTATTCCCAATAGTCTTAATCTAAAATCCTACCACCGATTTCTACCAGACGATTCCACTTCATTTTAAGAAAGTGTTATTATTGCTGCCTCACCGCTACTCGGATTTATTATAATATCAAACAAATATCTACATTCTATGACTTCGACAAGAATCTTCATTCATTTTAAAAACGAATTGATAATCAAACAAATTGTTCATTATGTCTAACAAAAACTTGGAAATTCAGATGAAATTTCTTAATCCTCTAACAAATACAGACTGTAGAAACTTCACAATATCTTTCACTTGCAGTACTGTCAAATTCACAAACTTAATCAATAAATCAAAATTCACCTTAATTTCATTATACCTACCTACGGTGTCACTAAAGTGCTTTGGTACATAAACTATTGTGTTCGTTTATTTTCGCAGTATGGAAAATGTGTGTATTTACTTACACACGTGTGCATAAATATATACCTACTATGTTTGGATATTTGTATATTGCTTTCTGTTTCAATCTTTGGTATACATAACAAATAAATATGGAATCAATAGAATGTAATAATAATAATACAAGTTCTTCCATATTTAGTAGATCACGTCCCATAGGACTTTTGTTTTAGTTTCCTTCCTTCTTCCACATAATATATTAGATAACCGTCGGTAATTTCATCAATGGACAATGATCTAATAAGGAGCCATATAAAATAACTATTCGCAATCTTCGTTCATACATGGTTTTACTTATATTATTCCGTATAAGAAAATTATTTTTTCAGTGCTATATTTCTAAAACATTTTTCATGCACGGTATTCTCAGTTTGACTGATAATAATATTTTCATGAAATTACTTCTTCTAATCAACCAGAATCATTTTATGTCAAGATGGAATACCAATCTCGGATCTAAAATTCACAACATGTAAGAACCAAACAATATTGAAAATAAACATTACGAAATTCAAATATTCGATCATCAATCAACATTCCATTCAGAACAATTCTTTTTGTCAAGTACGAGTAGCTATCTATCCTCCTCTCACATTCTATTTTAAAGTTCTTTCTTTCTTTTCTGGAAAGCTAGAAAGAGATAACTATCTATCATATCTATTAGAAAAATGTATTCATGTAGTAGATTATAAAAGTTCCCACCCACTACTTGACCATTGTCCACTTGCGCATGCCCATCTATTGTTCCCTTTCTCTAGTTTGGTCAAGCTATCCTTTTCACATCAAGCCATGTATGGTCAGTTTACTTTAGTACAAATCCACCCACCAGTTATGTATGGTCAGTATATTGCTTTCATCCCTTATGCGAGAGAAACTTACCCCTTTGACGGGGGTGTGGGTTGTCAGCACAATATTGTCTATGCCTGTAACATCTGCCACCCTGTCTGTATGACGGGTGCTTATATTTTTGTATTGTAATAATGTTTTTGTTTGTGATTTTATTATTATTTTATTTTTCAATAGATTTGTAAAGATGGAAGTTCTACCCTTCTTCTAATAATATGTATATTTATTTATTTTATTTGTTTGTTAGATATTATTATTTCTGTTACCGTTAGGTGCCATGTAATAATATTATATTTTAAGAATATTCTTTTAAATAACAAGTCTGTATGAAATAACAAGAACCACCATGATAAGGCTACTACATTCTATATTATTTTAATTTTATAATTATATCAAAGGAAACACAAAAAGTATTTAACCAACAGCAACTGCCAAAGCAACAGAACATCGAAGGGTAGAATCTCACTCAATCAGAGTTCAGGGAGCACTGGGAAAACATATCAAAGAAAGGAGCTTCAGAGCCGCCGCGCCAACTGCCGGAACAGATTGACCACAGACTGAATTGAGAGAGAATCAGTCCACCACCGTGCTTAGAACCAAGTTAATGATGCTGCTGTTCGGGAGAAGTCATGGCGCCCTTGAGATGGTCACGGACCATTAAACGGCGCCACATAAAAATGATACAATATTATTAAAAAAATTCCAATGGGTATCTTAATTCATAGACTATTTTTTAAATTTATTATTTATTTCATTTACTTTCTTATCAGAATTCTCAAATTAATCAATGACTAATTAGTTATGAATCGAATAAATTATATTTAATTACATTTTTATTTTATGTTTATGTAAAATTAAAGATAATTATTAATACGAAATTAATGTACCTATTTATTTATTTATTGATACAGTGGACGGCCATAATAGCCTTTAATAAAAAAAAACAGAAATAAAAATATATACAAAATCCAATACAAAATTTACCTAATAAGTAGCTATAGAAATAGGTTTTATTCTACGGATCTATCGATTTCACAGGGCCTGAAGACCAATTCTCAATTTATCTGTTAACTCCGATATCCAGATGTATTGGACATAATATGTAGACACTACACATCATACCATTTAAGATATTATGACAAAGGGATTAATTAAAATAATTGGAATATTCTGCAATATGGCACAGTAGGTACATAGAGACCATTGAACAGAGTGGCATTGTTATTAAATTAGCAGGACATTATTGTACCCACAACATTCCTGGCTATGGCTACCAATACAAACACTGCCCCTATTCAAATTGAAATTACAATCTATGTATGTAAATACATAGGTAAGTACTTATACTTTTAAAAATACTTGGCGTATTTATTCCACATACATTTCAGCAATATTGCAGAAGACGATTAGATGAACCTCAATCCTTATCATCAAAATTAACTCCCTAATCATTTTGAATATAGTAACTAACCACGTGTTTTCTTTATTTATTTTCCTGAAGGAATCCCTTTTAAGAAGGTACCTATAACAAACTATTGTTTTAGTATTCTCAAAACATTCTCTCTACTTTAGCGGCAAGAACTTTCAATTTATGTAATCTTTTTATAATGCAACTCACTTAAGTTTTCATTTGTATATAGAATAATAATAATAAACTTTATTGCATAAAATATTTAACAAAAATAATAAGATTACAACACAGTATAGGTATACAAATAATTTGCACAATGAGCGAGTTTATCGCAGGGATGCGATATCTTCCAACTAACCCAATTAGAATCACAGGCTATTAAAAATAGGTAAAGATAATTCAATTTAATCGTTGACCAAACACTACTAGTTAAAATAAAATTAATTAAATACTTATTCCTACCCATTTTTTTTCAATATAGGTAAGCTAACAAAGTCTGCAAATGCGAAATCTGTCATGTCCACATTGTTATTGAATATAACAAGGGACAAAATCAAAATGGCATTCCTTACGCATCAAAAGCGAATTCTGCAAACCATTGATAATAATCAACCGCTGGACGAAAATAATTAAAACATTTTGCGGTTGTGCGGGCGCGGGTGTTGAATTCAACTGCCTACTACAATGATGACTACAGTATAAAAATAATGCGTAGGTACATATACATACCTTCGTTTTATATGTAGTAATAATGATGATATTGTATGAGATGGGGTGATGTGTTCTGTGTCGACTATTCAGTTAACAATGAAAATCGTCATATATTATATTTGAGTGCCTACCTACTGATTACATATTTACATACTTTCAATGATATTTGATTTCCATCATATGAAATGTCTGTCCGCTTTCTTTTTTAAAAAATGATTCCATAACATAATTAAGTGTCCAGTCCCTTGGAGCACCCGGTAAAGAATTGGTCTCCCACTCTTCTCCTGTAAAAGGCACGTGTTCGAAAAATTAAGACATTTTACATGTTAAATTCAGCGATGATGTTTGCCACCCATCCTGAATGTCTTGATTTTATATTTGAACGGAGAATACAGCTTGCATTTTTGTTATATGCAGCTTGTCTGCTGGCTACCCCAATTTTTGAACTTTGGATAAGGAAGCTCTATCTACGAATCTTCAAACAGGTTTACATCCATATTATCGATTATTTATCGACCCTAAAAAAATGTATCACATTATGATTATATAAAATTGTACTGTGATTAGTTTATGAAATTCAGAAATCTTTGCTTCATTTCATTATTGAGTTTGAACTCAAATCAAATCATATATGATTATTCTGCAATAATTTGTTGTCTTGTATGACTATTCGACCAAAAAATGTTTAACCGCTTATATTATAAATAATTTTACATTCCGTTTTTATTGACGATTTAATACAGCCATCACTTTTCTATTCAATAAAATAATCTTTTCATTGATACGACAGACCATACCTTGTATTGTGTCAAAGAACATCATACATACAGTCTCGTACATAGGTATTTAAAAATGTACAGTAAGTACAAAAAGTATGAAATGTGGTCATTGTCCAATATTTATTGAAATGCTGTTATTCTTATTTAATATCACAAATGAATTTATTATGATTTACAATACGCTCTACGCATCATATTATTATTATTATTTGCATATTTGATATATGCTACGCTTGTCGTGTTAATTTGACTACTCTACTGTCATATTTTTCGCCCTCTTTGCGTTTCGTGTAAAACGCATCCTAAAAGCTGGAAACTTTCTGAACACTTTGAATTTCAAACATGCTCAAAATATTGTATATCTATGTACCTACATATAATGGGAAAGAAAATAAGCATGATTTTTTTATCGTATCCATAATGACCCACATATAAATATCATGCTAAAATATAAGTCTAAGTCCTAAGCCCTAACCTATAATATGTTCTTATTTTTACGAAGATGATTCCAGCCAACGACGTTTTTTTTATATTGCAGCACCTCAACAATTATTTTGGTCTCAATTTAAATATAGATATCATCTTATTTATACAGTATACTTATGTTTCGACATTAAAATAAGAAAGATGTCTTGATTGCTTACTAGAATCACTCGTCTTAGGTCTTATTGACGTATTTTAATTTTGTTGTTCCCAATTTGATTATGTAAGTAATATAGCAGCTATCCAGGTGGAATAACACTACCGATTTATTTAAAAAGTATATATCAAAGCGCTAATGTACTTATGTATATGTATATACATAACTTATGTTATGCAAATTACACACAAATACTTAAATAAGGTAATAATTGTAAGACAAAAAGGCGGCGGGTGACAAAGCTATAGAGCTTTTCAAAAGTGCATTGCTCACTGTGGCTGGAGACCAAGATACTCGAGCCAATCTGAACCCTGCTTGCGGCAAACAAAAGGGATAACATATTATTGAAAATTTGTATGTGTGTGTGTGTTTGTCACAAAGCTCTACATTCATAATATACCTAGGTGTGTTTGGAATGCAAACAAATTGTATGTACCTTGTATGAAAATTATAAAACTCCGCATAATATGTGGACACTTAGTAATTATTTTATTTAATTCTAACTTATTCAAATCACGTAATCACGTTCAATATATTTACCTATTCAATTTTTCCCATAAATTAATATTTACATATATTATGTTCTTACAATTCAATGTTAGTAGAATAATGATAAAAGAATCCTTGAATTTCAGACGGATCAGCATGGCCAAATCAAAAAATCTTACTGTAATAATATTATCAAAATAGCTATAGGTATACAAGTAGTTGCCTAGTGTTTAAACTATACTTACATTCACTTTATTTTTAAATTTATTCTTAAATTCTATAGACTTGTTTACCCATATTACAATGCAATGTTTTCAAGTACGTCCACGCGCCAAGAGTTAACTTGCGTCCCTTCGTATGAATCTACCTCTATTCTTCGACAAAAATATCTGCAGTCAAAAACTCAATCACAGATTGATACCCGATATCGAAAACAGGGGTGTTTATTTTCTGTGATAAATTTTACTTCCACTTCTGATTAAAGAGGTTTAAGAGTGTAAAATTCTGAACTGAATTTTAACTTAAAGGGACAAATTGGTACCTATATAGATAAATATTTGTCATCATAAGTTATCATATCTGCATTCAAAAAACTTCTTTTTTAATGTATAAAATGTTATATACTATCTTAAAACTCTCCTCTACACTTCCGCCATAAAAAATTAAAAAATATCACTTATTCTCGTAATTCTCCGTTAAGTAGAATTATCAATTATTTTCCATATGTAATACAATATTTAGTTATGTAATTTGAAACAATAGTTTCTTTCTACTATTGATTATTGATTCCCAGAGAGACGTCTTTCGACTTATAATACAAGATACATATCTTAGTTTGGGACTAGCTCGGTCTGTGTGAATTGTCTATACGTGTTATATGTTATGTGTTATGTGATATAAGGTCATTATCAATCTCAATTGTCAATCTCAATCTCAGATTGATAATGACGTTATTAGTCGAAAAACGTCTCTCTGGGAATCAATAATCAATAGTAGAAAAAAATACTTGTTTCAAATCACATAATTATGGAATTCTACTACGTGTGCACCGACACAATTAATACAATATTAAGTATTACAGGATGATCAATCATCAACAAACCATCAACACTTACAAGATAAATAATAATAAAATATTAATACATATTATAGACATGAGATAAAACTTTAATTACTTATGAATTATTGATAAATTAATGATGAATTTTATTCCGTGTGTAAATCCAATTTAGATTATGCAGATAATTACATAATATAAAATTAGTATAATAAAGCAAGAAAAATTTTATGTATTAAATTTTTCTGCAATTATTCATAGCCTTTTAAATGATTATTTAACAAGTTTTATCTGAAATTAATATATATACATACAATTAGTAATAAAATATTTGATAAATTTGTGATAACAATCTCATAAGCTCTATGGTAAATGGTATGACTCATGAGTCATACCATTTACTCACAAAGTTCAAAGGAATTATTTTACTTATTATGAATAAGTTCTACCGTGATTGTTTATATTTTGCATTATATTTTGCACAAGTGCTTATGGCAAATACAATATTATTGTACTCACTGTACATAGTTGTTACTCCCCCAATAATAAATACTTTGGATTACTTCGAGTATTAGGTAGGTGCTGTGCCCATGAATCGACAAGTCTAACTTTTTTTTTATTTAAAACAATGAAATTTTAGGGTCACCGAAAACTTTACCATATTTAATTGTTTTACATACACCCGTTGAGTGTTCAGAATAGAATAAGTCTCCGATCCTCCTTTAAAAGTTGGTATTTAACATCTGAAAATCAATAATGAGGCATTCTACCTATCCTGAATATCTTGTGGTACGGAGAGGATAACATGTGTATTTATTACATTCAGACAGTCCATATAGACTGCCCCACAATTATGATTATTATTCTTTCCACCTGATTATCCCTACACAGTTCTTATGACTACGACATTAGAACATTGAGAATGTCATGGGAGAAGATTACACAATTTGATGCAAAGACGCTCTGAATGAAGAATGCTAGTTTCTGCCCTTTGCTTTCGAAGGAGCGTTAAAGGGTGACTGGATTGTATTGGATGTCGAACATTCGTCTTTGTTTTATGATATCAAAGATACCGCGAAGCTTTCATTTATAATTGTACGTATGTATAATAATTTTGAAATATGCACTTATGTATTGTGTATAATGCATTTGATGTTATTAAGTATAGTATAATGGCGATTTCTTCAACAATACTTCATTTTCAATGAGGTCCCATTCAGTTCAATGTCTTGGATGAGATCCAGTCCAGATACTCTATATGATAATATCTCAAATTGCCTTAAAATGAATTTATCTTAAATCGTTTTACTATTATATTTCAAAATTTTGCCGACAATTAGGTATATTGTTTGAGAAATTCAAACAATGTTTCACAACATTGTACCATTTTATATAACCAGAAATAATGGTAGGTAAGAAATACAATAATTATCGATGTTTTTCAATAATTATTCGAAAATTTCGATGAACAAAAGAAACTAAAGTCTCCTTTCTGTGTTTGCAAAAGGAAGCCTGAAAAGCGAAAGAATGTGAATAACGTATTTGAACAAGCCAATTAATGCAGTCATGTCAGCAATAAAATAAGTGAATCAATTTCAAAGTAAAATCACTTATTTTTCTGTGGTGTGTTCATATCACAGTTCACAAAAAATAATAATGATTATCTACCTATCTATTCTCTAATATCGTCAATAATAATTACAGTGTCCACACAATGGATGTCTAGAATAATAATAGCACTTTATTACAAGTATTTCGAAACTTTGTATGCTATAAAGCTTAGCAAGTAAGAAGTGTGTTGTATAATTATTTGAATTGTAAATCTCTTGTACATTGTCATGCCATACATCATCCTACATCGTACACTATAATTACGCGACATTTCATATTATCTACTAATTTACATTTTACATATCGATGTCGACATACTTTATAATATAATATTATCTTTTGTAGGTATATCTGACTGAGCTCGCGCGCATTATAATAAAAAAAAAACATTTTTGTTACGAATGTCCATGAAAACCATTTACGAAATTTGGGTGTGATTATTTGGTTAGCCTACAGTTTTTCTTGGAAAACTGATATTATATACTGATTTATGATTATTTTGCAAGAAATAAAAATATGTGAGTAAGTTCCTACATATTATATGCATACCTACAATTTTTTCAACATCAAATAAAAATTCATTATTATATGTAATAGTTACATAGAAATTTGCACTATCGCAAAAAATATACATGATGGGTACATTTTTGTTTAATTACTAACATAGTTTTTCTTTCGATAAATATTTTGAGAGAAAGTTCTAAACATCATACGCTTAGTATGTCATTTCTCTTCGCATTGTTTGAACATTCACCGATAAATTGCTTTTCTTGTATGATCAATATGAACGAAATCGCCTTAGATGAATGTGTAGATTTTTTTTTTAATTATGTAGATTAGCTCCTTGATTTCAAGTATTTTCTTTGGATGCACTAAGCGTAGGTACTATCAATGTATAAAACACTACTGATATTTATTTAAATAAATAAGTTAATATCAGAAAAAATACTACTTTTTATTATAGGTACTATACGCTCACGCCGCGCCGAATCGCAAGTGGGGTAGGCAGAGTACTTGCGTTCCGACTTCTACTTAACCAAAGTTCATAACTATTACATTTTCATCTCCATAATCTAGGAAAGAAATCAAATGCCTCGTTTATAATATTGAATGAGAGATACAGTTTCTCAATTATAATAAACAATCTATGGAGAATATTCTTCTCACCTTTAAGTATAAGTTATTCAGCATATTTTCATAAGGATACGCACATTTCACCCATCGATCGGTTGCCAATGGTTTCTTTTGCCTGAGGCAATATTCTCCTTATATTTCTTTTTATTATTATTATATTCTTATCCTACAACAACAATAATAACAAGAAATATATTCATCTCTTTCTTTATATGTAGCCGTTGGATAATATTTGATATCGCGCGAGGGAGATAATAAAGATTTTCAGTAGGTATTTCTCCCTGCTTGCTCACTATGTACTTCCAGTAGGTATCCACCTTTATAAGAGATGAAACAGCACCCTGGCAGTATATCCACGTGTACGTAATAAGTAATTTATATTGTAATGCGACCGTTTTCTAAGGTATCAGTTTTCCAATAATCCGAAGAGATTCTCTACTTTTACGAATTGGAAAATAAGCTTTTTTTCTTTCTTTTTATTCTTAAACACTCGACGCGGGGAGGCTTAAAAAATCTTGTAAATTTAAGTTGTAATAGATATCGTATTATTATTATTAGTATTTTTACTGACTGATAAAACATCAATTAACGTTATTCACCGGCATTTCATTTCAATATGTTGTTTTTTTTTCCTGTTTTGTATAGAGAAATGGTTTTTTTGTGTGTTGTTTCATGTATGGACGGTTTACAGCAGTGTTTTCTTGCTATGAATGTGATTGTGTAAATATAGGAGATGAATGCTTTTTGTAATTGTGTTTCTATATGAATGATATGTTTGTGAGATGTTTGCCCTAGTACAGGATATACTTAGTTGGGCAGCATCAATAAAAGTATGTATAAAGTTTGTAATTTATTATATATATAATGAGTTACAATCCACTGGATTGGTCTGCAACGAGTTTAGTTTTTCTTCTCCATTCGTCTCTATTCTCAGCCAGTCTTTTTAGCCCCACGTATGAGCCACAGTTCATGTCTCTCTTCAGTTGGTCCATATATGCTTCTCTTGGTCGGCCTCTGCCATTTGTCCCCTCGGTCTTACCTTCTGCGATGGCGATGAGTAGTCCTGGATGCCTGATGTTGTGGCCAATCCAGTTAGCTCGTTGTTGGCTGATTCTCTTAAGGAGTTGCCTTTTTTCGCCTACCCTGGTTAATACTTCTTCATTTTCGACGTGCTCCGACCAATGGATCTTGAGCATGCGTCTGTAGCACCACATCTCAAAGGCCGCCAACCGTCCGCTTTCACTCTTGCTGATGGTCCATGTCTCACAACCATAAAGCAGAATGCTCCATACAAAGGCTTTAGTAAGGTTCTTCCTTACGCTTAAGTCAATATTTGGGGATTCCAATATCTTTGATTTTTTGTTAAAGGCAATCCTTGCCTGGTTTATTCTGCTTACAATTTCCGATTTGGAGCGTCCATCCTGGTTTATTCTGCTGCCCAGGTACACGAATTCACTTACTTGTTTGATGCTCACTCCATTTATGGCAATGTTCGCAGTCGCTTCCTCTCTTCCAACGACCATACATTTTGTTTTTTCTTTATTTATTTTCATGTTGTACTTTGACAACAGAATACTTTCCATTTTTCCTAAGGCTTCGTTCAGCTCCATCTCGGAGTCTGCGAGCAGTGCTATGTCGTCAGCATATCTGATCATGTCGACCTTTTTCCCATTTATTTTTACTCCTGTCCAGTTCTTCATTTCTTCTCTCAGTTCATCAATGGCTCGCTGTATATAGCAGTTAAAGAGAGCTGGCGACATTGAGCATCCTTGTCTTACGCCTTGTTCGACCCTTGCTTCTGCGCAGCTCTCTCCGCTTTTGATCACAGCCATTTCGTTCTTGTATAAGCTCCAGATTGCTCTTCTGTCTTTATAACTCATTCCTATCTGGTTTAGAGTGTTAAAAAGTTGTTCCCATTCTACTTTATCGAATGCTTTTTCAAGGTCGATGAATGCTATATATGTGTTTTTATTAACTGTTATTCTCTTTTCTAGAATAAGTCTGAGACTCAGGATTGCATCTCTCGTACCAGTCTCCTTGCGGAATCCAAATTGATCATCTGAAAGTGTTTCGTTTATTTTATTTTCCGCCCTTTTCATTATAATGTTGGTGAGTATCTTAGAAGCGTGTGATATCATGCTTAAGGTTCTGTGTTGTTCGCACTTTGTCGTGCCTGCCTTCTTAGGAAGCGCTCGTATTAGTGAAATAAAATTAATTAAAAAAAAAATCCATTCTCTTTATCCGAAAATATGGTTGATATATATTTTTCTAAGAATATCTTCTATAAAGAAATCTAGAAGGCTCGATATACCCTGATAATTATTTTTCAGAGAAATTAAATTTTTTATTAAAATTCAAGTATTATCTATCAAGTTTTGGTTGGTTTTTCAAGTATTTTCACACGGAGAAAAATACTCAAAACGAATCATTGGTACGGTACTATCAGATTAGGACCAGAGATCGCACAAACGATTCATTGGTATAAATCTATAATATTAACTCTTCGCAAACAAATCATTGGTAAATTTACCAACAACTTGTTTGCGAAGAGTTAATATTATAGATTCGTACTAATGAATCGTTTGTACGATCTCTGGTCCTAATCTGATAGTACGTACCAATGATTCGTTGTGAAATTTCGTTAGTATTTTTCTCAGTGCAGATGACAGTGTAACAAATATTGTTCATGTATTTATTTATGGAAACTAAGTTCATACTTTTCACATGGAAGAAAATACAAGGTTTCGACAGGTTACGACTGCTTCTACTATACCATCACGGCATATCCCTCAAGTGGAGTAGCCAGGAAACCAACTTCATATAATAAACATGCAGGGCGTCTTCTCTATGATAACAAAAAATTAAGACAATCAGTATGGTTGTCAAATGTCATCGCAGAATTCGAGATGTAAAATATCTTAATTTTTTTCGAATACTTACCTTTCACAGGACACTCGAAAACTCCCGAAAAAGATTGGGAGACCAATACTTTGCTGGGTGCTTTACGATATATTACCGAAAATAAATGAGTGACTTATGCTTTAATGACATAACGACGTCATTTACACTTACTTATGACATATTGAAACTTTAACTGGACTTATATCGTATTGTGATAAAATAATGTATCATTGTCCTTAATAATTTAATTAATTCATATTTAATGAAACGCTCTTATTATAGAATCACTCTGCATTTTATAATCAATGTAAATATTATCATTGTGTATTCACGCACATTACATAGCATTTTCATTATCAGACCAGCCCATCGCCCACAGCCAATCGATCACCACAACACAAAATAGTATAATCATATTATTACAGAATCAACTAGACACTACATATTAATCCTTTGATAATTAATTTTATATGTGCCCATACTTAGTACAATAGTTTAATAATATTAATGAAAAACGTACATAATTATGATTGATTTATTAAACACAATATTACGTGATTTCTCATACATTTGTTGTACTAATTAACTTAATGACAGTATTATGTTTATCATATATATTTTTTTTATTACTGGTCAAAAGATTTAATATACATACCTACACATATTTTTTGACAATCTACCCAACTAATTTAAAATACACGACAATCGCTATCCCACAAAATTCAACATCACTCTCAAGAACACAGGACGAAAACAAGCTTTTCTCACTCAGAACGTTTCAACGCTAATCCCCCCCTTTCACGACATTCCTACAACTCTGATATTATTGTTATACGGATGGTGTTTTGTGAAAGAGGATGTTTCGTAGTATTTTATCATTGCATAATGGTTGTTTATTTTAATATGTTGTAATAAGTACTTTTGTAATTGGCTTCTGAGCCCTTTGAATTAATAAAAAAAAATTAAAAAAAAAAAAAAAAATGAGAGTAATATAAAACGACACTGTTGTTAGCCGACTATACTTGGACTTTCCCGAAATATCACCCAGCCAGGACTATCGTTTATATCATTTCACATACCTACCTACCAAACAAAAAACACTCACTTGTATGAATATTCTATAGCTGTAGTGCTTTCTTTATCAAGATAAAACACTGGTTAATTAATTGTAAGATCAAAACATAATAATATTATAAAATCATCTTATAGTACATTTAGTACTTATAGTAGGTACAGCAAGTACCTGCAGCAATAAAATGTCATATATAGAAATAATATGTGTATTCTTTTGCAATATTGTAACAAAATGTTGCAATATCTTTGTTGTCCGTTGTCACCTCATTATATGTAGGTATATTGTTATTGTTATCTTTAAACAAGTAGGTACCTAATGCCAGCAGTTTACCGGAACGATTGCGCACTGCGTATAGATACGTACCTACCTTATTTTCAATTAGAATTTACACTATCGTTTGAACAAACTTTAATGTCGTGATAAATTAGTAATTATGATTCGTTCAGTAGCCAGTGGATCGAGTGCGCGAAAAGAACATGCAAGTACTATTCGTACCAATAAAACTTAAAGACAATCAGGATGGTTGGCACACCCATCGTGAAACCGAAGATGCTAAATTTCTTGAACGTGATGTTTTATTAATACCTGCCTTTTACAGGTATCTCAGGTTAGTAAATTTAGGTACCTGGGAGCAACCATAACGCCAGAGGGTGATCTCCAGTCGGAATTACCAATCCGCATAGGAGCAGCTAACGGGGCTTTCAACAACATGAACAAAGTTTGGAAGGCGTCTGGACTCAGCATCAGGACAAAATGTCGCTTGTTCAATGCGTGCATCATCCCAATCCTTCTATATGGCTGCGAGTCTTGGCACTTAACCAAGGCTCAAGAGCGGAAGATACTAAGCTTTGAAAACAAGTGTCTTAGAAGGATTTTGGATGTCAGATGTATGAACATGTTACAAATGATGCTGTGCGCCGGCGCACCCAGCAGAGACCTGTAATCTCCGTAATACAAGAGAGACGATGGTCCTGGCTGGGACATGTTTTGAGAATGCCCAATGATAGTTGGCCAAAAAGAGCACTGTTCTTCCATCCGCAGGGGTTCCGTAGGCCCGGGCGTCCCTCTTTCACAATACACCGTTCCTATGACAACGATATCAGAGCGCAAGGAATGTCGTGGGAAGAAGTGACGCAATTGGTACAGAGACGCTCTGAATGGAGGAGGCTGGTTTCTGCCCTGTGCTCCCGAGAGGAGCGTTGAGGGCGATGATGATGATTTACAGGACACTTCATATTTTATCTGCAAGAATTATATCAACAAATTGAAAAGTGTCGTCTTGCATGTAGTATGATAAAATACAATTAGGTATAACGTAGTATCATAATAGGCCCGTTATAAATTTGCATAATATATTATTGTGGAATAAGTTTATATGTACCTACATATACATACGTACCTATTACAATGAAATAAGTGTTTCTTTTTCTGCTATTACATAGAAACACAGTTTCATCACATCGCAGGTTTAAACGCGCTATAATGAAATGAGAATTATCGGGGATCTAATATTTAAAGCAGTAAAAATATCTATACACTCTTCTTTTCGAGCTGTTGAAATAATAATTTAAAAAAATCAATTCCGTGGGGCACCCGACAGAGAATTGGTTTCCCACTTTTTTCCGTAAATTTTCGAGTGTACCTACTGTAAAAGGCAGGTGTTCGAAAAAAACAAAGATATTCTATATCTCAAATTCAGTAATGAGATTGGCCACCCATCCTGACTATCTTATTTTTTTGCCACAGAGAGGACAACTTGCATGTTTATTACATGCGACTGGTCTGCTGACTACCTCACTTGTGGGATATACGGTACCAGGATAGCAGTTATAGTGGTAGTATTCAATAAGCTCCTAATTTAATACGGGAAAGAGCCTTGGGTAATCTCATTATTACCTCCGTATTCATTGAATAAAAGTCAGCTAGCTGATTCTACCGAAAAGATTGAAGAGGTTGTAGAAGCAATTGTTTAATCAATAGGTACGCAAGTTTATAACGAACGCATTATAAGTATGTATTTAACTATGTATCTAATTGTTGGGTTATCTAATCAAGGATGTGATATCGTTCTTTACCGCTCTGTAGACACAACAAGTAATAACGTACCTACCTACTACACAACTAATATACGGGTATTTCGTCACAATACATACACGTTATTTTATTTTTTATAAGGACGACCGACCGAAGCGACAGTTAGAATAATAAGTTGATAAGCATGATAACGTTGATAATACTTTTAATATTATGTTATAGATATGTGTGTCCAGCTGATAACCTCAAGCGTTATTTTTTATTTATTTATTAAATGGTACCTACTCGTGCGTGTTCCCGACCACTCCAATAAGTTTTAAATTATTTACAAAATTGATTTAGGTCTTAATACAAGTTTAAAAAATATAAAAGTAGATAGTGCATGCAAATGTGAGTGAACCACCCAATCTGATCCCATATTTCTATTTACTTATTTATTTTTTATATAATTACAATTCACCCTTTAACGCTGTTTTCGGGAACACTGATTGGAAACCAGTCTTCTCCATATTATATATTTGGGTCAATTGAGTCACCTTTTAACCGCAATATTCGCAAAGCTCTGATATCGTTATCATAATATTAGTAAGCATACAATAATCTCCAAATTATATCAATGCAATCAATTATACAGAATTTTTAGATTGTTATAAAAATCTCAATAACTGTCTATGAATCTTCTGTTATTTGTGTCATTGGATGATTTTTGTAATTACACAATTACCATCCCTTACAAAATATGCGATCCTTTAAATCTATATCATTTAACCACTACATGTAGACGAATGTACATGATTTATATTGCTCAGTAGTCAGTGTACGTAGTCACTAACTTACCTTTCCTTACCTGACTGACAGTCGCTATAAAGCTATTGTTGTCAATACCAATAATTATTTAGCTCAGGCAACACTTAACATAATTATCATTATCTGTCTGTCACTTTGTACAACATGGCGACAATGTTTTCTGTTGCCATTATTATCATCGTTCTGCGTTCTTGGGTCTTTATATGCCTACTACAGTCAGAAATGACGGGTAAAAATACGATTATTAATTCATTCTTGAAAAAAATTATTGAAAATATCGAGATGTTTCTAAGTACGATTCTAAATAATCTTAAAATAGCGTGGTGTTTGATATTATGTACGTGGGAAAAGTTTTTGTAATATTAAACACTGTACTATTTTTAGTATGATTTACTTCCTAGTAAAATCAAATAGATTTACTCAATCAATAACATAACCAGCTTACTTAATTCCTACCCATGTTTTAACATCACACAGTATTTTCTTAATTTCCAAAACAGCATGTAAACAAAATGTAAAAGAAAACACACTTTTTCATTTTATTCATTTCCAATACCAAAATACATACCGCTGAGAGAAAAGGTACTTGGTAGACAAGATCCAAAAGAACGAAGACGTGTTGAGTACAATTAACAGAAGAGAATGTATGACGAATTGCATGGATGGGATGGAAGCGAAAAACATGTGCAAAGCCAGGAGGAAGTGGCGATCAATCATTTCTGCCTACCTCTCGAGGAAATCGGCGAGATAGTAAGTATGTGTGTGCGTATACATTTCTGAAGCTTTCAGCACGTTGCAACTGTTGTATTTTTATATTATTGTAATCTATTTTGTTCAATTATTGCAAACATTTTATCTTTATAGATACTTAACTACAATGCGTATTAATAGTGGCAAAACCCGCATAAGTTGTTGAACATTTCACCATTGTAAATATAATACGTAAAATGTCGTCTCTAAACTATATACCTATACACACACAAATCATTATAAAAATAAGAATATTTTATACATTACGTAAACTGTACTAATACGTATATTGTATACATAATGTAGAGCTTAATCGTTCAATTATTTTGTATAGTTAACTGGGACACCTGACTGTTATAATATATTATCAAAAAAATTATATCAAAAACAATGGGCAATAATGTATAATATAACAATCAATGAATAATATATCGATCGCTATATATAATATTATTATAATTCTATTTATAAAAAAGTCGGGCAATCATATTACACAATTATGTTCAATTCCTAATCATAATAATTATTATTTGTAAATTGCTCTGTAATAGATTTTTTAGCAGATCACTCTTCAATATAATTATTATCTTACCATTGAACATGTATATAAATACTTTATTTTTTATACCATCGCTGCATATCCCACAAGTGGAGAAGGCAGCAGACCAGCTGCATATAATAAAAATTTAAGCTGTCCTCTCCATGCCAACAAAGAAATAAAGACATTCAGGTTGGGTAGCAAACCTCATCGTTGAATTTAAGATGTAAAAAAATATTACTAGGTATAGTATAAGAAGGTTGAAAATTGTGCATTTCTCAAGTTTTTTCAAAAATTATTTATAGCCCAGAAAGTGCAATAAATAAAGAATTGAAAACAAACTAAATATGGTAATAGTGCAATGAAATCACCAAGATATAGGATGCTATGAACAATTACAAAAGCAAAGGATAGACGAGAGTGGAAGAGATTACTAGATTCAGCCAAGGCCCACCCAGGGCTGTCGAGCTCATGATGATGATGAACAATTACTGATGAAAAAAAAATCAAAATATTTTAACGGTCTCAGTTTTATCATATTAGAAACATGTAACATAATGTATTAATACTTGCTTTATAACTACGATGATTTTTATTTTAAGCGAATCCTTCAATAACTAGTATTGCACTAAAAAATGTTCTATTTATATCAAAATATGAAATCTAACTAAAAAATAAATGATTTCCTTTATTACATAACCCTTTAAGTTCTCTTCAGTTCTTCTTCTGATTTGATTACATGTAAGTTGGTTAGTTAAAAAGACATCACATAGCATAAACATGGACCAGCTAAAAATAATTACATTACTTAATATTTGTTCCATAATTGTAAATAATAATAGGATAAAATAAGTTTTATTATCGCTACGCTTAAAACTATGTGAGGCTATTTAAGACACATTATTTCTACGTTTCATTAATATTTCAGCGATGACAATTAATATGAAGTCCTTTTCGTTAATAAATGAAAAGTATAATAATGTAGAATAATACCGATTTTATTCAGTATCCAATGCATTGTCATTGAGTACCTAAATATACACATCACAAATGTTATGTATGGATAATAAGAATGTTTGTTTGCTTTTAGTCCTGCTTGATGCCAAACAGTGCCTACACTATGTATTATGTATTTAGTACCTACTCGAACCTAAACTACACAGGAGGGCTACCTACTGATGTGGATGTTATCTAGTATCTTAGAAACGTAAAATTAATACATATTCTTAATGCAAATTGTGTTATATATTTAGTGTACAATCTAATTAAAGGTTTTAAAATAGTTATACTACCCAATTTTGTATATTTGATGCTCTTGAAGTCACAAAGCTTATTTTCAGGAGAGCAAACTTGACATACACAATCTTATTAAATATGATTTTTTACTAAGACTGAATAGTACTAACCCTTCAAACTACAAAGAATATAAGTTTGTTGTAGGTAAACATATGTTAGCTCTATATTCAAAATTGTATATTAAAGACTATGGTGAGAGGCCTACATTCAACAGTTAAGAAATAGTTAGGGAAATAGAAGAAGAAGATTGTTTATTGTACAATATCTGTATTTTCTAAACACGTTTATATTCATTCAATACCTACGTACGAGAACTAACCTATCGTTATTATAATATCGTTGTTGTACGTAGTCTTAGTACATAGTAAGAAGTTTATGTCAACTTCTCTGTCTTGTATTGTTTACACAACACTATCCACTGGCGTGTAAATACAGTTTTATCTTTTCTTCATACAAACGTGACGGCAGAATAAACTGTATCAAATACTACTGACTCGGTATGTATAATAATATGATGCTTTTCCTCTTGTATAAAAATAGTATTAAAAAAAATCGAGCAAAGTACATTTATGTAGGTATTTGTTTTCTAAACAATACAGTTCTGTAGCAAAATATGTCCTTTTTAGTTTATGTAGATCAATGCTATTATATTTAAATATTTAGTTTTTCATTTATATACTTAGTTGATTATTTTATTGTGACAATATCATGTGTCGATCTCTTCTTTTTGAGTTTCTTGAACCCGTTTAGTTCGACACACTTGTGCACACACAATATGACTATTTCAGTTTTAACAAAATGTATCTATCTATTGTCATAAATTTAATGATTACAAATGTTAGGAAATCGTGAGGTATTCTGTATCTATTATGTTTAAATATTATAAAAAAAACAATTACTTAGGTATTTGACAAATTTAACCAAAAGATTGTTTAAAAAATACGTCTATTTGTGTACCTAAATGTCTATTTGTGTACCTACATAATATTACTACTTACTTACTTACTTCCCATGGCCAAACAGCCCTTGTAGGACCTTTGCCTCCGAAACAATAGATCTCCAAGCCTTTCTATCCTGAGCAATGAACAGCCAGTCGTATTAATATTGCTGAAGATAAAATATTTCAATTCAATGTACCAATTTATTCATATCTTATTCAAATACACAGATGATTTAGTACCTAATTTTATAAAATTGATGGAAAAAGACAGAACACTATGAGTCAAACTGAAAAAATGCTAATTTTGTTTTTCTTTCTGTTTTGTTTCAGCGGACGCCGATAGCGCTGAAGGAGATGCCACTCAAGATTTGCTGACATGTGGTGGATGCCAGAAGGCTTTCGCCCTGGCTGACATCGTCCGCTTTATCCAACATAAGGTTCTTGCCTGCAATAAGGAGAATTTTTCTCAGTGCTTCCCACAAGGTAAGAAAGAATCTATCGATACCACCGCAATATTTTCCACAACTGAAGTGTTATCAAACATAGTCCTCTTTATTCTATGAAATTACCAAAAAATAAAACTTGGTTAGGTATCAAGCTTCGTTTGTTAGTGTTTATTATGTATACACGTAAAATTTTCATGAATATTCATGTAGTATGTAAATTTTGATAAAGTGATGACAAATAAAATCAACATAACGAAATAATAATATGCAGATTAACGTCAAAAGACGCGGCTATTTGAAAATCATTCCATACATGACTCATGTACTCATTACGAGTATGATAAGGTTTTTATTAAGGATGTGAGGTATTTTAACTAGGAACTTTTGTAGATTAAAGAATAATACATCATGAAAAAATCCACGAATTGTAGAAAGATTGGGAAAATCGTTAACCATGATTATGCTGCTATCACATTAACTACACCAAAAGTTTGTCATATTTTTGGATTTATTCGTAATATATTTACAAACTGTTTTTTTTTTAATTCAGGTCCAAATGCAGACCGTGATAGTGACGAAGGTAGCCGTCCACTCGGAGTGGCAAATGCCAGACGGCAGTCTATATCAGCCCCCATGGGTGGTTCCGCAAGAAGTGGTAAAAACCAAGCGGGCTCCAGGGTACATACTCCTCCTCCAGCTTCTCCTGGTCTTCCTATGCCTCATCATCTGCAACAAGATGGAGCGGCGTCTAGTACACCTAAAAGACTGCATGATGGTACGTTATCATTTCATTTTTCTTCTAGTTTATTTTATGACAACATGCAAAAACTTTGTATGGTGATTTGACAGCAGCCCGAATACAATATATTTGCAATGAATCATTTAGTCAATAGTATAATGATAACGATTTATGTAAACAATTTTTAGTACTTCATAATGGTAAATGGTCCTTTGCCAATCTTATAGCAACGTAGTCGAGAGCTCATCTTCATACAGTTTTATCTGCATTAAATTTCACATTAAAATTTATCTTGACCTGCAGCTATATAATTATCCAAATTCGGCAGCATTATTATCGATATCTTATCAACGTGTCGTTTCAGAGATAACAGAAGATACTAAGAAAAATTAAAAACAAATTGCGCTTCCCCAAAATTAAGAGGCGACCTTTACAATATATTAATTATACATACTCAAACTATTCACGACGTAATTTGCTAATTGGCTACTTGGGTTAATGAGTATACTTGTATACTGTACCTACGCAAAGGTATAGAGGTGTTGCATATTATGTACAAGTGTACACAGTAGGCTCATATTTGAACTTTTGTATCAAGATTACTCATAAACCGATTAGAATGGCGCCGAAATGATATGTGACGGATCCAATATTTTAATATTGGTTCATCTTAGAAATAAAACTCATCTCTCCACTGCTGGCTATAGACCATGTCCATTATTTTCGGTATCGAGTAACAGGAAACTATTTCTTTGATATTGCTTTGACTCTGCCATCAACCCTATTGAGATCTCTGTTTCTTTTGTCCTCTGACAGTTTTCACTCTTAAGATCCTAGGCGTACATCTGCTATCCTCTCTTCTAACTAGATATAGTAATGACTAACTTTTTGACATTTTAAATTGGATACATTATCATTTGAATGATATAAGAAAAATAAATAATGTTTTTGTAATAAAAAAATATTTAAATATTATTCATTTAGCGTTGACAGGAAACTAAAAATGGTTGCTGTTGATATAAACCAACAAAAATACGCATAGTATAATTCTGTTTGCATATTCATTACAATGAAAGAAAACATGTTTCTCAGTAGGTATCTAAGTATTTGTTTGATTTAGTTGTATATTTGTTTTGTGACAAATTAAACATTTAGACGATCTATTTATATGTACATTATATTATTTCCAACACTTGTGTTTGTTCAAATGTTGACCACTGTGATACATGAAAAAGATATTTCAGACAATACCTATTAAGTTTCCTAATTTTGATGCACTATTTCACATCTCATTAGTATCGCAGTAACAAGCATTTACCACACATAAAATTAAGTTGATGCAAGCTCTTAAAGACAATACTCCTACCTATAAAATTCAAATCTCAATATAGTTGAACATTTCCAATCAGAAAATCATTAGTGCTTTCCATATATATTTGCATACAAACAATAGCACTTTAGATATACTGCAATATAGGTATGTAGATGAAATACAATTTTATGGATTCTATCATAGTTTGATCTTTAAATAAAAAGAAGTAAAAAAAATGTTTTTAAATAATATTTCTAAATATAAGTACTACACAATATCTGCTTGTATTTGCAAATTTGTGAATAAGACTTACCAAAATATTTATTTTTAATTCAACGTCCAATGAAAATTGACCACATGTTCTATTATTAATCATTTTTGTTATTAATGCGAATTAATATTAGCTATTTTCAGCTGTGCAAAGTAATTCATATGCCATATTTGTTGTAGGAATTAAACAAACAACAGCAAAATAACATAAAGGTTGTTCATATGTGAAGAATTGAGTGAATTCCTCAATAAATGAAAAGTATTTCCAGCCTTTGTTCACTTTGTTGTCGTTAGAAACAAACACTTATTTTAAGACAACTAAAAAATGTTTTTGTAAATATACGTAAATTTAAGCCATTGGTCAAATAAATGCTAATTGATCGTCATTTTCTTTTTTAATTTAGACGGAGATTCAAACACACCGAAGAGACGTGCTTCCAGTTCTCCCATTGCCTCCAGTTCTTTAGAAGAGGATGTAAAGCCTCAGATCAAACAAGAGCATCCAATGGATACCAGTTCGTCTCCTGAAGATGGTCAGAGAAAGGCGAGAGCTGAAGTTGCTGATGCTGAATCAAATACCATGCATAGTGGTACGTATTATTATCTGTTAAAATATTATCCATATTTGGACAACTTGCATATTTTGTTACGTGCAAATGGTTTGCTAGTTACCCCACCTATAGGAAATACCGTGATGGTATGAATGAACGACAATATTATTTCAATTTTTTTCCATTATTTTCGGTACCTACCCAATACTTCTCGTTGCTGTTTGGTGTCAGCGCCTAGTGACCTCGGCGATTTTGAAATAAACTTCTTTGTCCTGCACTAAATTAGTGGTCGGTTCTCTTATTCTTTAAATTCCTCTCCAAGTTCCGCTATTTCTTAGCCAGAATGTTTGCCTGCTTACTGCGATACATTTACCTTCAATTTCATCTTTTAATAATTTGGTATAATAGACCATACTGTTCACAGCACATCTTTAAATCTCGTTTACTCTCTCATTAACATATAATCATTTGTGATTTAAATTAAAACTAATAATAATAATAGTATTCCATATGATATAATACGTGAATAATAAAAAGAGGTTACTACTTATCGGTTTAGAACTTCACAATACAATGAAGATGTAGGTATGCGTAGTTTGTTCTATAGAAGCTAGATATAACGGTAGGTTTACACGCGTCTGATCTAATGACAACAAAAGGTAAGAGGGGTCATTGTGGTGAATAGATTTATGCAAAACAGACACGCGCCCGGGTCAGATTGGATATTACATATTATTATAAAAGAGTAAAAAAGGAGAGGTCTCAACTCGACATGATTGTCATAATGTCACATACAATGCCTCATTTTAGGGATGATTATAAAGAGATGGGACGTCGCGTGCATTGAGGTATAACTTGTAATACCCATAATAATTAACCGGTTATATCGGACAACTTTTATTAAAATTTAAATGCAATGACTTTATAATTATTATGATTGTCTGTTGATTTTATTTTGATGTTGTTAACATTATGATGGTCGGCACGAAAGGTATTAAAAATATTTAAAGCATTAATATATTGTATTACAAATATTCCTTTTTTGTATGAAATTACCTCTAAATATTATATTTAATGATTTTCAATAAGTGTTAGATGCATGATTCATATCCCCAATTAAAAAAAATAAGTACTTATTTATTTTTATATTTTCATTACAAACTTCATTTGATCGCAGTGGGCTTAAAACTTTTCAAATTTGTTTATAAATGCAAGATTAAATATTCAGAGACGTGTTTTCTATATTTTGGTAAAAACGGTGATGGAATTAGTAACAGAAAAACTAAATATTATCTGTGAAAATTTCGTCAGTACGTAACATGACCGTATTTTGTTTATTTTTGTTAAACTAATGTGAGGCGTTTGTGGCACTGGAACAGAAAGCTAAAATAATGGGACTCACCATCAATGAAGATAAAACAAAGCTGATGGTAGCATGTAACGCAAATGGTCCCATTCTACGAATCTTCACGGCTGGTGGCTATAATTTTGAGGTGAGCAAAGAGTTTACTTACCTGGGCTCCACAGTAACTAGTAACAAAGACATACAGGATGAAATTAGGAGGAGGATAATGGCTGCAAATCGTTGTTACTACGGTCTCCAAAGACAATTAAGGTCAAAACTAGTCAAAAGAAATACCAAAATTGTATTGTACAAAACCCTGATAAAGCCAGTCCTGATATATGCTTCTGAAACCTGGGTACTAACAAAAGCTCTAGAGAGATCCATTGCAGCATTTGAGAGAAGGATCCTCAGAACAATCTACGGTCCTGTGAGAGATCATAATGGTTGGCGTCGTCGATACAACAAAGAGCTTTATGACATTTATGGAGAGCCCGATGTGATCAGCTCCATCAAGGTGGGGCGCTTAAGGTGGGCTGGTCACATAATCAGAATGGACGACGATAGCCCTGTAAAACGCCTCACACTCCTCACACCACAAGGACGAAGAAGACCAGGAAGACCCAAACTGCGATGGATGGACTCTGTCAGCGCCGATGCATCCACACTGCAAATAACTAACTGGAAGACAAAAGCAAAGGATAGACGAGAGTGGAAGAGACTACTAGATTCAGCCAAGGCCCACCCAGGGCTGTCGAGCTCATGATGATGATGATGAATGGATGATGTGGAGTTATGACAAATTAACAATAAAATACTGAATTAAAATTATATGGGCCATCGTTGATACCAGTTATAATATATTGTGTAGGTATATATATTTGTATGCTACTGTTTGAAATGGATATTGTTTTCATTACTGATATCAATGTCAACTTTTTGAAAAACAAAAACGAAAGCTGTGACTGACATTGAAGTCAGATAACAATATTACAATCCTTCTATGTGCTATTGTCGTTATTATTATTACGTATATATAGAGACCATGGGATGTGATTTATAATATTATTTTATCATTCCTATATTGTGGAAAGTTGAAAGGGTTGCGGGTATTAAAGAATATAGATATCACTCTCTCATATAAAGTAGCTAGTCAACCAGTTACTCACATCTCATAACGGATCTGAAATTAGGTGGTGGAAACATGTTTGATTTGTGAAGGGAAAACATAATCTCTGAAATACTCAAGAAACGAAATCTACTGTTCATATTTTGGGTAATTATTTTATATTATTTAACTAATAATAATTTGTGCGTTTTTTTAATAATTATTTTGTTCCTACATTATATTACATAAATAAGTTCTCAGAAAAGACGTACCATAATCGCTTGATTTTTTCAACTAAATGTCGAACTTGATTAAATGCTTTTAGTTTTATCATTTAAGAATATTAATTTTTCAATTAAATCGTATTAATTATTTGAAAATTAATCTGCCAACTATGCCAACAAATTTTCCAATATTTTTTTAACTATAGGTACCAATAAATACACACATATAGATCAGATATACAATATTTAAAATAAATAGTTTTTAAAAGCATTATACAGATGCTGTCATGAAAAGTGTCCTTATCATTTGATGAAATGTTTGATCATCGCATGGTCATTTTTTTATTATTATTCATCACACAACCCCATGATATTCACCCCATAAGTATTATTATATTCCCAGACAGTCCGGATATATCCGTTCACAGACGAGATGAAATCAACTACCGTAGTTAAAGAGATCATAACCCTATAATTCAGTGACCATCAACATAATAATTCACAAACTATTCAAAGAGAACAAAAAGGAGTTAGACCACTTGTCTACAGTCGAATTGTCAGTTCAGCAAGCCTAATATTAATCCAATTAAATTGATATGAATACTTGTGTGTATTAAAATAAGTACTGACCAATACATGATTGTGCTATTTGAAATCCGCAATTTTTTACAGAATCCCTTTTTAACCACTCTGGGTTAGTCAGTTTTGGACATATTTTTGATTTCCCGTTTGATCTATCACACAATCCTATTTTGAGCTCAGCGAATCCACTTCCCTTCTATAATTCGTATCATATCACTTGACCATTATTATCCGATTTTTCTTTCTTGTTCCAAGTTAACACTCAAGAAATATTTCTTCAGTTATTAATCGGACGAACAGAAAAAACTTTGCACATAATATCACACATATCTTTATAAATATCTGGCTATATTATAAAATTTTCAAATTATCACCAAGCATATTGTCTAAATAAATCATTGCTAAGATACGACATCACGTCTCAATTAAATTAATTCAAAAAGGGGAGAATTGGAATGAACTTCAAAAAAATCAAAACCTTTTTAACTTCCTCGTCACTATTATCAACGAATAATTCTCCAAATATTTTTATCATTAAGACTCGTGCTACAGAACATCTGTCACGAGCAAAAAATCCAAAGAACAACAATGAATATTTGTATTAAAAAAAATACATTTCATAATACAACTAATTTGAATATCATTTTCAGGTATAATATTATTATTATCTTTCGTGTTGTCTCCATTACTATTTCTATTATGTTTGATTATTTTTTGCTTCCTATTGATATTAAAAGTGTTCATCTTTTCTCTTACCATTTATTCAACCGTACTACAACAATGTATATTTTTTATATCTTAAAATTATCTCACTTCAGTTACGCGTGGCCAGATGGAAAAAGAAATAATATTTTATTATACTCAAAATAAAAATATTCATCTAATAATCAAAAACTATGATTAAATTAGCACCAATTGTTATCATGTTTATTTAAATGTCCATTCATTGTGTCGGTCTTTCTGATCCAGTAATCATAACTATCAAATCATTCAATTGCACATTAATAATCAACAACAAATAGTTTTTTTAAGCTTCATATATTTTTTTTCATTGTTTTACAAATTATTAATCGCTTCGCCGTTTTGAAATGTTTGGTTACAAAATTTTAGATATACATACCTAATTAAAAAATAAGTCTACACTTATAGGAAATTTCTTGAATGAATGAAAAAATATAATCTAAATTTTCAGCTATGGGAAATAAGTAGATGAATAAAAAAATATTAAATTTATCTACCCTTACTAATTGTTTGGATCACCTTTCTTGTGATATCTTTGTAACAACTGAATAAAGATATCATCATCTTAATAATAATCACCCCATTCTTACGACAATCATCCCTTAACCATACTTATATGGACAGTATACTTGTATTTTTCCATTGAATACAATAATATCCTTGCATCATGCCATAATTCATCCTTATGTTATCTTTCTGAAAGGGGTTGATTGTAGAAGGGACTGCTTAGTACCTTCTTTTCTTCCACAGATAACAACCGACCCTATTCATATCACTGTCTTGTGCCTGGCACGGGTCATGGGTTTGACTACTTCTATAAAAAAATGTTACCGCGTGAGTCTATGTTTATTTTATATATCTTCCTTTTAATTCTTAAAAACGATCAATGACCACATTTCTATCTGTCATTTCTTAAAATAAATTAAATATCTCATATTAAAATTAATCCAATTATATTGTAAATCCAGTTTACTTTCATAAAAAGTAACTCATTTTCCTGTTAAAAGATAACGGCCAGTTTCGAAGCATTCTGACTGAATATTTTTCTGGGTAAATCAAATACGTTTTTCTCTGAAATTATCCGTTCAACAATCAGTTTTATGATAACATATTATATCAATTAATTGGTATTGAATAGACCAATAATGAACGGAAAGTTTATCAATAATTTATTAGTGTCCAATACATAGTTAATAGTACAAAAACTAACTAAGTTAATTTCTCCTCATACCAGCAAATGCTGTCTAGAGAGAGAACTTATGAAGATTTTGAATGGAATATTTAATTGTGCTTGAAATGTAACTTATTTGTTCTTCATATAAATAAAGTTATGTTATTTTTATTATTATTAAAGATACATAGATTGCATAAAATCTGGAGCAATTTGTGATAGTTTTTGACATTATTGTTTTTTAATCAGAAAATTAATCAAACGATTAATCAAATCTACCAAAATTGACCATTCAAATGCTTTAAGTTACAAAAAAATATTTATGAAGATTATATTAGAGAAGTATGAATAAATATTTACAATTTAGAATGTTAGCTTTACTTTGTTACATAGTCTGATAGGATCGCTTAACATATTTTTTTTAGATGTACCTACATGAATTCTATACTGTGCATCAGTTATTTGAGTTCACATTATAAATGTGATGCAAATTTGTATTTGTATTTTTTAGATGTACCTACATGAATTCTATACTGTGCATCAGTTATTTGAGTTCACATTATAAATGTGATGCAAATTTGTATTTGTATTTTTTAGATGTACCTACATGAATTCTATACTGTGCATCAGTTATTTGAGTTCACATTATAAATGTGATGCAAATTTGTATTTGTATTTTTTTTAACCCTTTCTGCGCGTAATACCGGGTGGTCAATGTTTGCAATTCAACAAATACTAATAATATATCGTTCATCACACGTGAATTACTTGGTACAATGTGACAATATTAAACCGTTTCAATTTTCTATCGTGTTGAAGTGGGCACTCTGTCAAAGTTTATTAGATTCGCGAATCAATCATTTTATTGTATGCAAATGATCTAATCGGCCGATCTATGCGGACGAATTATCTTCAAGGACCTGGTGCTTGAAGTTTTAAACGTGCGGTCAATTTTTAAAGGGAGCCGAATTCATTATATGTCACAGTAGGAAACAAACTATTACATGTTATTATTGTTTTATACATTAGTAACATTAAAAATCCTTCCTTTTTAATTTTGGAATAACCAGCGATTTAAGATTTACTGTTATTCGACGTCCAGCCTTGGTTAGGTCTAAACAGTAAATGTTCTAAATATATCTATTAGTTTAAAGAACTATTCATCGTTCATACAGATACCGACAAGAATTTCATACTATTGTCAAGGCTTACTCTATACACATTTTGTTTTTTTTTCTGTCTATGCTATCATGGCAACCTGAACTCCAAAAGTGGAACTATTCAGGATTGCAATTTTATGTAGGTATATGGAGGTATTCTTTTCTCAAATTACAAAACTCTCTCAATTACATGGGCAATTTTCCTTTTCTGTCCATTGTCCATTACTATTACCTTCATACAATAGTCTCCTGCATAGGTTGGTAAGTAACAATGTAATACAGAGGTTATTCTTCTTTATTCAGTTGAAGGTACTCATTCACTCACTGCAACTGTACGGTCTAGTAATATAACTGATTGTTATTAAGTAATTGCACTCACTGAAGCGCAAATACAGGAAAACTATACAAAATTTTAAACATTGTCCACAAAATGCTAATGCTTAAAAATATAATTAAATATAATAAAGTTATACGTAAATTCCTTCAACGCTCCACCACTCAGAGAGTCCACATTATTTATCAGCGCTCTGATATCGTTTTCATAGGAATGGTGCTTTGTGAAAAAAGGACGTTTAGGCCATCAGAAACTCTGACGTATTTTTGCAAAGAAATATTTTATTAAATATATTTTCTAATATTATAAATAAGGGTTTTGTACCGAATCACTGTTACGTATACCTGCCCAGAAATATTTCAGTTAATTAAACTGTACGTAGATCCAGTAATATTATAACTTCTAGTAAACCACCTGTACTTTCTTTAACTCAGAGTAGGTACTACATACTATAGAACATCTACTAAGACTCTTAAAATATTCTCCATATGTGTCTATCGTTTTAAATACCTATAATACAATACTTCGTACTCTAGTCTGTCCATATTATTATAATAATAAAAATGTACCATCTACATTCTACCGTTCTTTCTGATAAGCCTTCCATTTCGCATCATTCCCATAGATATGTTAAGTAGTTTGATCCTCTTAGGAATAGAAAATCTTGACCCTTCTTTACCGTAATTTATAATAAAATTATTATGATTTCTTTATAGTCAGCACTACAATCAGATCGGCCCATAAAAGGGCCACCATGGAATAATACCACTACAATACGATTTTTTTTCATTCAACCTCAAGATTACAAATAATATTCATACTCACTTACACATACGAATATACAATATTTTTATGAAGTGGTATACACTTTTTTTTGTTATCTATGACCCAGGAAGATATTATTTCTTGTTGATATAATATAATAATAAATAGAACTGATGGAGTTATGGGATGGGCAATTCGAGGAATATTTTTCGAAGATTCAGATTACAAATTAAATATTATATCTATCTATATCTATTTATACCCTCACACCATGTCCCAGGTGGGGTAGGCAGAGAGAACGGAACGCCATACAGATCTATCCTTACATACTTCTTTCGCTTCCTCTATATTCATAGGTACATTTCTCTTGCACGTACGTCGATTCCTCTTTATCTTATCAGCATACGGCCGTCCTTGAGAATTTGGTACACAAAATATTTTAAATGGTAGAGTCTAGAAATTTCAATCGGAGGATTCGAGAGGACAAAATAATATTATCAGTAAGTATTAGTTTAAATAAGTAGGTATCAATTATGTTTTAAAAATATTGGAAAAAAATGGAAGAATACAATCATTTCAATATGCCCATAAAATGTTTCATACCTTCTGAATCGCAAAAGTGAGGATATGTATGGAAGCAGTGTAAGGGAAAACCAGGACAAATTTTACAATATCATAACACCAATATTACATAGTATGTCCACCTTTGAATTCAGCAATATATTTTTATTTCGTTCCGCATATAAGTTTCACTCCGTCTTATTGAATCTGTAAACCAATATTTTATGTTGTTTTTTTGTTGTCATTTTGCGGGCGATAATGGATTTTAACAACACATGTTGACAAGTGTCGCTTTATTAGTTTAAAACCTCCCTTATTTTCCTTTACACCCCACACCTTCGTTTTAGATATGGGGTGGACTCGGATTGTACCTACTACGGACGTTTTACGAGGTAGCCAAGACAAGGGATAAAATTTTTAGTATTTTTGAAATCTAGATATTGCTATATTGTATACAGAGTGATTCAATTTTGTACTGTCCAAAAAGTGTAGGTACCTACACGAAAAAAAGAGTTATATATCTAACCATATTATCACACAAATTTAAATAATTGATTACCTATGTGTTTTATGTAAAAAAATATATATTATTATGATTTCGATGAAAATAATTACATAATTATATGTTCTGTATAAATTGAATGTATATGCTGCCAAGATTTTTTAAATACCTACTGCGAAAATAAAGATGAATCATGCAATATTTTATATAGATTGCTAAATGCAAGTCTCAAGAAATTTGTGCATATTTTATAGATTTTCATACAATGGTTATTCATGCAATTTTCTAGTTTATTTTTCATTAAAATACTACTACTTCTACTACTATACCATCAAGGCATCTCCCACAAGTGGAGTAGCCAGAAGAACAATCACATGTAATAAACATGCAGGGCGTCCATTCATGTCAAAAAACAAAACTTTCATAAAATTGAAATACATCCTGTAAGTAGATATAAGTATTTTCTTGGTACATTCTACATAATAATAAAAATAATTCCGGGCATAATGTTGTGATTTCTAATACCGTAGCGGACATGGGGTAGTTATATTTTTTAAACGACAGGGTGTGACCGGCGATATTGTAAGAAGAAAGGAGGCATAAAAATGACATTAGGGGTAGCTCTAGCTACTGGCACGGCGAGGTTCTGGCATGGTGTTAGGCGTGGATATTTACATAATTAGGCAACAGTGTTGTCATGTCATACACATGCGAGCGATGTTGTCATATTAAAAAATATCTAAGTAAACTACCTACATATTATTATTATTATTAGAAAACACCGTAGTATCTAAAATCAAGTCCTTACTAGGTACATATATATTCCCATCAATTCTTTTACTTAAGTTAGAAACATATCAAGAAATCATTCTGAGTATGTTTATGAACCTACCAATGTTATTATATTCATATGTGTTTTCGTGAGGTTCCTAATATTTCTTTCAAAAACTTAAATATTTTTTATCGAAACTTTTTTTAAACTTTTAGCAATGAATTTATAAAATATGCATTAATTACTTCTCTAAATATTTAACATTGAAGAAAAACTAGAGATATGTTTACTATATTGCTTCAAATTCACAGTTACACGTCATATGAACGCATAGTAAAATGCACAAAATAAAATAAAAATATTCATATAAAACTTTCGCTAATATCAAAGTGTGGTGAGATCTAAGATGGTGGAGAAATTTAGCTTAAATAATCTAACAAGGAAAGTTGAAACAACTGATATTTCTCAATAAAGTGAATGGTGCAAAGGTGTTAACTGTTTTTTTTTTTTAAAAAAAAGATAAATCTGGGTTTTTGTTATAAACCCAAATACAACCTTACACACCTTTCACAGTAATTTACTAAAATCTTGTGTCGTGAAAGGGAAATTTGCCGGGACCTGGTATCGAACCACGGACCCCATGATCACGAGGCCGAGACTCTACCTCCAGGCTACCGACGAACTATTCACTGACATTTCATCATATAAATAAGTGAATATTATAATCAGAGCGTAATTTCTATATTAATATACATTTATAAATAATTTTCATTTGTCATGTTTCACAAGGACTACTCTTCTTTACAACGTATATTTATCTACCTGCTCCATCCGGGTCAACAGTTAGTTGTTCATATATTACGAATAGTATAATCATTAGCATGTAGGTATATACATGCGATACGCAAACATCTTATTGTAACAACCCTCGTCTCTGCTCTATTTTTCAATTCTAAATACTTTTCACTGTGAAGCATGCGGTCGACATTATGTAAAAACATGAAAAAACCTTTTCAACTCGTACTCTATTGAGACTAGAAAAGAGATTTCCCATCCCCCTACCCTCGACCATCGTCCGGAGTCCGACTTCCGTCCCGCTATTAGCCTTATGGGCTGCCGCATCGTGAATGCTAAATAGCCACCCACCCAGTGGGTCAGGCATATAGGACCAGTGAGTAATGGGTCCTTCATGCGGACACTTTACGTAGGACACCCTCAGGGAGGAATGTACGGGATGACCCCTTTTTACGGATGATTCATTGCGGCACTTTTTCTTGATATTCTTGAATTTGAATAGTAAGGCCAAAAGGGAAATCCTTTATGATATATTTCAAACAACTTTTATTTTTCTTGTATATTTTATTGTAAAATAAATCTAATGATTTTTTTTTCTCTTTTGTTACAGAACCTAGTAACTACGTATGCTCCACGTGCAAGACGCGAGTACATTCAGCATGGAGACTAGTTCAACATGTACAGCATTCACATGGTGTAAAAATTTATGTGGAGTCCCCTGGTCCTCACAAAAGTAATCATAGCTCAAGTTCTTCATGTTCCACGAGTTCATGTTCCTCAGGAAGTGCAGCTCCTTTACCACAATCTCTTCGTCATCATCCTTTGCTACCACCACCTCCACCAGATCTACATAGTCCATTTGGAGTAGGCAATTTATTGAGAATGCCGCTGGGTGGAAATTTACCTCCATTGGCTCACCCTCCTGGACCTCCGGCTCCATTATTCGCAAGACCTTCACATCATGATCACCGCTTTAGAATGGAACAATTGGTGTCAGAACAATTCAGACACCATGGACTAAACCTCGCTGCAGCCGCAGCAGCTGTAGCTGCTGGCACACTTCCACCTCATGCCCCTTTTCCTCCACCATCGGACAGACCACCAGCTCCACCAGTTCCCCCAAGAGATCGTTCTCTCCCACCTCCCTCCCAACAACTATCACTGGAACCACAACTGGATTTTTACTCGCAGCGCTTGCGGCAACTGGCAGGTACAACCAGCCCGGGGGCGGCCACAGGCAATTCAAGCTCACCTAGCCCCCGGAAGCAATCACCACCTTTCGCTTCCCCTTCTCCTTCTCACCTGACTCCAACAGCACTAACTAATAATAATAATAACAACAGCAACGGAAGTAATAGCAGACCACATAGTACCACTCCACCAGAAAAGCGCTCTGAAATGTCAGCAGCTCCCGCTTCGGCACCTGCTATAACAACTACACCTCGATCCGCTTCAACTCCTCCTTCAAAGCAAGCTTTAACAGGAAATAGTGAAGACGCAGTTCACGCTTGTGAATTCTGTGGTAAAAAGTTCCGCTTCCAAAGCAATTTAATAGTTCATAAGAGAGCACATACTGGGGAAAAACCATATAAGTGTACAGTGTGTGATCATGCTTGTGCACAAAGCTCTAAACTAAAAAGGCACATGAAAATACATCAAACACCTGAAGATCGTGCTAGTAATGCTGGCTCTGTAGAAACTTTAGATGAGGAGGAATCTAATGAGGAAGTTGAGGAAGAAGAAATGGAAGAAGAAGAGGAGGATGAAGAATATCAAGAAGATGAAGCCGAAGACCTTAGTGTTCCATCTACAGGTCAGCCTACTATTAAGCCTTTGAAACCTTTAAATCATCTTCAACCACCTGTTAGTGCAGCCTCCTTAGTTGGTGAATTAATGGACAAATTTGGATTATCCAATATTGCACAATATAGTGAAGCTTATAAACAAGCTTTACAAGAATCTGGTAATGCTCTCAAATGGCAGTTATCTAATAAGGATCATGACAATAATAATGGCTTAGGAGCAGTGCCTCCTGGATCTCAAGAAAAACTTAACGGTTTGCCTCCTGTAACAGCATTAAGACTTAAAGAAGAGTTTGCAAAAAATATGCTAGGACAAGCTGGTCCGGGAGCACCACCTCACCCGTTATTTAACCCATTTGAAAATCCATTCGAAGCCAGTAAGAGAATGAAGCTGGAAATGGAAAGAGGTGAAGGTTGGTGGTTACCTAATTTACATGGACAACGACCTCCGGAAAATATATTTGAAAGTTTAAAACCAAGCCCCAATAGCTTACTACAAAATC
The DNA here is from genome assembly GCA_947579605.1 of Athripsodes cinereus. Classification (NCBI taxonomy): domain Eukaryota; kingdom Metazoa; phylum Arthropoda; class Insecta; order Trichoptera; family Leptoceridae; genus Athripsodes; species Athripsodes cinereus. The sequence goes on along the minus strand of OX388320.1, from coordinate 11,995,922 downwards.
CTCTTTTGAAATCCAAAGACAGTCGACGAAATGACACTTGTGAATTTTGTGGTAAAGTTTTTAAGAATTGTTCAAATTTGACAGTTCACCGAAGATCTCACACAGGTGAAAAGCCTTACAAATGCGAACTGTGTTCATATGCTTGCGCACAAAGTTCTAAACTAACTAGACATATGAAAACCCATGGAAGACTAGGGAAAGATGTATATCGCTGCCGATTCTGTGAGATGCCATTCTCTGTTCCGTCTACCTTAGAAAAACACATGCGTAAATGTGTAGTTAACCAAAGCAAAGGTGGTGCTCCTCTTGGAATCATATCTGACGACTCTAATGTGTGCAAGGAAGAAGCCACGTGACTCTTTCCATGGGGTGGGTTTCGCTTACCGCCGCCTGCTCCGCCAAGTCAGATATTTTAAGAAAAACTTGGAAAACCCCATCGCAAAACTAAGCATCAAAAGAGATGTCACCGACTTGTAACGAAAACCAAATGAAAGGCCAGTTTTTCATATACTAATGCTCAATGCATGTGTTGTATCAAAAAACCGTGATTTTATTCAAGGCACAATAATTCATTGAAGGCAGTCAAATTTGATTCCGATATTTAAGGTATTAATAATATAAACATTAGGTATAATATACCGATTTTAAAGATTGGTCTTTTCTATGTACGAATACTCTTTTCCTGAAATAACTTTAGTTGTTATTGTAGATATATTTTGCGATCAAGGGAGTGGGCATTATTCGAGTGTAAGCATTACATACATATTAAAAAATTCATTGAACCCAAAGTTATATAACATCTTTATTGTGTAAATGACAAAAACGTAATTGGGTTCAAGAATGTTGTATACTTGTACTTTTTGGTACAGATAACCAAAATTATGTATAAAATTACTAAATATAATTATTGTAACTAGTCGAGTAACTAGCCATTACTCGATATGTTGATTTTGTATTATAAATCTAATAAAATTGTTTTTGTACACAATTCAGTAGAAATAAAGTATAATTATTATGAAACCAATGCCAAAGTATTGTAAAATCGTTGAGTTTTAATTTTAAGATTGTTGTAATAAAAATTATATTAATAATAAATTTGTAAATTTATAAATTCATAATCTTTATTGTTGTGTACGTATTTCCTATTATTTATACTCTTGTAAATATTATACAATTTATGATTAAAATGCAATTAACATTATTGTAATTAATATACTTAGAAATAAATAAAAACAATGAATATAACTACGTATAATTATTAAATGAATAAAATTTAGGCAATACAGTAAAAATAAATAAGTTTAAAAAGAAAATGCCTAACAGTTCGGTTCCCATATTTTTTTCGTTTATTTTTTATTTATTTATTAATATTATTATTTTTAAAACTTATTTTACGAAAATTTTATTCCCATAGAGTGAAATAATGATAAAATTCTAAAATTAACTCGTTTTTACAATATCTTTATAATATAATCGTAACTATTATTATTATTATTATTTGTCAATGAATAAATAATTATTAACAAAATTAACTATTTTTAATGCAAAATATAATACAATTTTATTTGTAAGACTGATTCAGAATTCCAGATTATAATTATTATTAATAATATAAGAAATGAGACATTCGTGCTATCTCGTTTCCTCGTGTAACCGGTGATTTTTTTTATGATTTTTATTATTATATTTAATTAAACTTCCTGTATACGTACTTAATTTTTTCACTATTATTTTTTTAAATATTTTTGTACTACTTATATTTAGAAAAATAATATTCTCTTAAACCTTGTTTACTATTTCAGATTTTCACACAAAGTGTCTGCAAAGATCCATTTTAATCAAAAAATATAAAGAATCAAAAAAAAATTTACTTACAAAATAAATCTCTAATGAGATCGATATTCAGTGTAACGTTTAGAAGAGTTCGTCGGTAGCCTGGAGGTAGAGTCTCGGCCTCGTGAACAAGAGGTTTGTGGTTCGATACCAGGTGCGGGTAAACTCCCCTTTCACGACACAAGCTTCTAGTAGCTTGCTGTGAAAGGTGTATAAGGTTGTATTTGGATTTATAACAAAGCCCAGAGATATCTTTTTAAAAAAAAGATAAAAAAAATCTTCAGCCTTTAGTATTATTAACGATAAATTAAAAACTTAATATTCTCTCTATATATCTATCTATAGTCTATACCTTCTCGCCATGTCCCAGGAGGGGTAGGCAGGGAAAAAGGAACGACTTATAAAAGAATGCGTACTAACTTGTCAATCAATCAAAATGTTGATTCTTTGAAGACATTTTGTTTTATAATTATACTAAACATGGTTAAAGAGATATTTATTTTCATTTTCCTATTTATTTCATTCCAGAATCCATACTTAACTGTTCTTAGCAAATACGCCAGTATTAGTTTAATTTTTAACAGATGATTTTATCTATTTTGTATTTTTTTTTTTATTTATTGAAAAACCAGTTATTCTATATTTTTACCACTGTTCCACAAAACCAAAATTTGTTTTCGATAAAGAAATTATGTATATTTTATATCGTCTATTATTATTATTATTTTCTCCTGTTTTATTTGAAATATTGAATAAAAATGATAATTTGTTATATTTTTTTGATTTTTATTTTTCTTTTTTCCTTAAAACCTTTAAACCTTTACCTGACCCTGGCCCGTAGTCAAAACGCATTTAATCGTTACGTTTTCGTTCAAACAAGACGAGGTTGCGAGAACGTGTCAATTTTCGTAGCTAAAATACACAAGTAGCTACGAAAATTGACACGTTCTCGCAACGTCGTCAACGTTTGAACGAAAAAGTAACGCTTAAATGTGTTTTGACTAGGCCTACCTATGCTTTTAGTTATTTGTGATTTTTTATTTAATTATATATAAAATGTAGAAAATTCACATTTATTAGAACAACAGGGTTTAAAAAATAAACAATAAAAATATTTTCATTATTATACGCCTACATTATATATTAATCTATGAAAATCTCCCCAGTTTAGAGGTTAAAAAAAATATCTAGAAGTTACCTTACATATTTTTTTTTAAGACATAAGAGTTTTCTCTTAATTATGTGCAATATTTTATAATTAAGAAAGAATATTAAACTTAATATTTAATAATTATCTTATCCTGCAGCCCAACTGATAAGGTGTCATGCGAAGTTCGATATCTTATTTTAGACACATAACTATAAATGGAAACATCCAGTATTTTTTGACAGTACACCGACTCGTTACTATGTATCTGCATGAAAAGAAACCTACATTTCTATAAACAACAATACGGCAATTTATCAACACCTTGCCAGTAAATTGACTCTTTTTTATCTTGTACGAGTAAGAAGCTAAAACAATTCTTTGAATGAAAGAATACAGTTTTCGGACAACATGAAAAAGAACATAAAATAAATGTTGTTAATTTTCCATAGTATCCTGTTAGTTCACATAACTAATATTTAAATCGTTTATTTTATAGATATAAAACTTAAAAAGAAATTATCTTTCCTGAAAATTTGATTCCTAAAACTGGTAATGCGATTGAAGATCTAATTTTATCAATCGATCAGTGTAAAACGAAATGTCGATTCTATATGCAAGTTCCTTTATAATTTTAATTAACGTAAAACCTGTAACTAATTATTGTGTAATAAATAATGAAAAAATAAATTGTAATAAATGTTGCATAATTTTAAGTGAAACTTTAGGCTTACATGAGGGTTTTAAAAATTGTCTTTGAAAAAATATTTCATTCTATTTTTTCGTAAATCTTATTTTTTTTGTTAGTTAGTCTGTCATATTTTTAATTGTTTACTAAAAAAACAATAATGAAGAAATACTGTTAAGTTATGAGACAAAAGCTTTAGGTACATGGCATTATTGGTTGGTAAATTAAAACTGAAAAAGATGGGGCTGCGAAAGTTTGCTGGAATAAGAGTATTCCACTTGCGCATTTACTCAACAAAACAACTTCAAAGAATAATATGTATTTAGTGGCGGAATCATCACCTAAAAATCAATATTTTTCAGCAAACCATGTTACCTGAAATAATAGTTCAACTGAGTCTGTTAAGGCTCCGTTTAGAATAATTATTTATCCATCTCAAAGGTAGTGTACTTGTAAATCGGAGAACCTTTAAATGATAACTTTTCAATCTTAAAAATCCATTCATATCACGTTTTGCAGCTTCTGTCTATCAAATACACTTATCATCACAATAAATACCATTGGCAGGTATTTCAGGTATTTAAATATCCTAAATTACATAATTTTCTTCGTCTTTTTTGTTAATTAATTTTTATTCAATGGATAAATTATTGTTAGTAATATCCATTGCAAGAATACAGGATTAAACTGCTGTACCTTTACAATTGTCTTAAAATAAATAAAATATTATAATATTATAAATGTGTCTCTAGATTATATACCTATTATTGTTCTACTCGTGTAAGAAATAAAGTAAAATATTATAAATTACCAACATACCATAAATATCTAATATTATATATACATAGATACAGTAAATAATAAAATTTAGGTAATTAGTTAATTATGTATTTCTGTTGTACCTATTACGATAATAATTCATAATTATTGTATTAAAAATAATTATTACTATTGATGTGTGTTATAAATTCAATACTCATTACAAATCTGAATAAGTAAATAAATAACTAAAGATGTCTGCAAGAAAAACTGAAAATAAATTATTCCAAAAATATATGCTTTCATTTTATCCCCCCCTTTTACCTTTAGCAAAATAACGAAGATCATTTAAAAATAATTTTGGATTAGAAAAAATGCCCCCCAAGCGCAATATGCTAGTATTATGAAAGTAAAATAGATCGGCTATGGGAGAATCCAAAGCACATTACATTTTACTCTCCGCGTTTCTTAATAATCATTGAAGGTGAAAGAATGCGAGAAAAAGAGCAAAATATATTATCATCACAATGAAGTTTTTCACTGACCACAGAATTGTAACAATACAATAATGAGAAAAAAGTAATAAAAATAATAATAAGATAAAAAGCATAAAACAGTACAACAATGAGCAGTCTATGAGCGGATTTGTTGTAATACAGCATCTTATTAATATTAATCATATTTTTGAACCACTCTAGATTAATCATTCCAATTGATCACACTCACCGATAGTCAACCTATTTGAATAGGTATTAACTAGGTAGGTATGTTGTATAATATGATACACATACATATGTGAACTTCCTTAAGGAGTACACAACACAGAGTCTCGACGCTTATGAATCGACTCAAGGCTTGGTTAAGAGTACTCTTTAAATCTAGGTAACAAACATTCCCGATTCCTCTGTGTCATGCTTATCACATGACTTGAAATTTTTGGAAGTTGTAGGTATATATATGATTGACATCTACACTTCTAGTAAGTAAAATCCAGTTCCCGACTTCCAGTTGTGTCAAAAAATTCATAACTTATTAATATTGATATATCTGTGAACTGTACTTATATATGTAGTTAACTATTTGTATACCTAAGAGTTCGTCGGTAGCCTAGAGGAAGAGTCTCAAATTCCCTTTTCACGACACAAGCTTTCAGTTATAGCTTTACGAAATGATAATGTTTAATAAAATTCTGTTGTTCTTAATGCATAATGGTTGTATGTTTTTAATATGCTTAATATGTGCTTTTGTAATTGGCTTCAGAGCCGTTTGAATTGATAAATAAATAAATATGCTACTATAACCCCCCAAACCCCAATCTATCCGGTTCGAAGGCCAAAAAATGGAGTGGATGTTAAATCAAGTATGTTAGATGTAGAACATCCGGAATAAGATACACAGGATTTGAGGAATGTGAAGATGGAATGGTACTTACCCCGTCCTGTGATCGCCAATGTGTGAACTGTATTCCGTAGTTGCTGTGATTGGTTTTGGAGAGTCACTTTCACTTATTTTTGCCTTGTTGAATAAACTTATGAAATGGAATGGATGAAAAACCGAATATGAATGAATATTATTCTATTTGTTTTATTCCGCCGTAAATAGATGTAGTTGATGTGAACCGTGTTGCGACCGTATGTATACTGATGTTATATGTAGGTACCATGGGATAGGTAATGAAAAAATGTAACAATAATCGGAATGATATCATGGGACCCAGGGTGTAGGTAGGATTAGATTTTGGCCCTCTGTTTCTTCAGTTACCTAACCATGTACATAATGAAAATTAAATATTGATAATATTTAACATATTCCCCACCCCAAAAGAAAAGAAAAGAAACAATGAGACGGTTATCCGAACCGTGATGAACCGATCTGAACATCCTCAGCTGTGAAAGATGTCTCCGAATATGATACAAAACATCAAAAAATACAAAAGAAAAATAATTGACAATCCGTTGGATGTGGTTATGCTTCCGAAGTGATTAAGAAGAAATGATATTTCGATATCCATAAATTTCCGAAATTGTACCGATATCTTGATATCTTGTTACCGACCGTAAGTATGATTGAAATGATTTTTTTTTTATCCAGATGGTATTATTCGTACAGAAGCTGTATTCCGTCCGTGTTGTAATTGTACGAATTCGCCAGAAAATTATACTAGGGGCGCTGTTGACCGAACCGTGAGTGTGGCCCCTAATATAATGCTACGCATTAAATAATCGCTGCGGAGAAGTTCATACTGGCTAATGTTCCTACAGTCATTTGTTGTCCATGAGTCATCCATAATAATAATAATAATCGAACGTTATGGAAATCATCCGATGTCACGTGACTTCTCGAAGGCATCTGTGTGAACCCCGTACTTGCACTCGGCACTTAATTCGTTAAAAAACCAACGATCTTTTGAATATAGAACGCGTCGCTCCCAAGCAAGTTCAGTTCGCCTGTCGCATTGGAGAAATCAACATCTCCACGGAGCTTGTCTCCGTGGGTACCCGCGAACTCAATAAGACAGTATTCCATTCTTAATAATAATAGATATATATTACAAATAGTTATTGCAGAGGTTGTATGGATAATCCATACGAAATAATATAGTAATTTGAGTAGTGTATGCCTCATAATAGTGCTGTTAATGTGGAACTTGTATAAACATGTAATGTGTTCCCGCCATTAGTAAATTTCTTAATAATAATAGTTCGTGACGCAAAATAATGTAGTTTCTTAAATACCATAATGTTATAGATTTTATATTTCTGATCCTGATATGGTGAAAATAGTTCTCCACCTACGTGATAATGATAATTAATCGATAAAATAACTCTCGCCAGTCGGCCTTGTTTCCCACCAAAAGTGTAACGTATCATGTGAATAGAAATGGAGTATGTGTGTAGTAAAAGTAAATAAACTGTTCTTAAATACCCGCGTATTGGAGTGATGTATAAAGTCTGATCAGTATAATACCAACGTTATGTGATGTAATAATAAATATACATCTTGGTAGATATTAACAGGAAATACGCGACGCTATACTTAATATCGAATAAATAGAGACATTCGTCAACATAATATACAGAGGAACATGTAGTCGTCTTTAAGAAATCCCTTCCTGAACGAATGTACCGTAGGCTGGACCAGCGTGTGACACCAGGCCACTTGTAATTGTCTGTTGGTAATAGACAAGACCTGCTTAGAGGATCCACCCACTGTCTGTATAGACGGTATAGCAGAACAACATAGGAAGTCATCTACGCGTTTGTCAACGTATATATCTGATTCGCCGTTACATAGGAACCAAGCGTAAATAACGTGTAATTTAATCTGTAAGTACATGCCAAGCTATAAGTTTAATTATAATCTGAGAACCATTGTAAATGCCACCTTATGTATTGAATATTTGAGTATCTATGTACCTGCCACTTTGTTTAAATGTCCGTATTGAATTTAGGGTATAACCATTGCTCTCATACTTTTATGTATAATCCACTATATATGTTGTCTGTGTAATGTTCTAATAATTGAGTTAGATATCTATGAACCATTGTTATGTATCACCCCTGTTTTTATTCAATACATACTGTCTTGTTTTATCTCCATTTACGAATTTTATTGCTTTTACATAATCACCTTCCCTTTATTAATAAAATGTACCTTCCGTACAAACAGATACCAAAAGTGGATATTGCTGGATATTGATATTGTACCAAACTTGTAACTACTATTGGATATGTATTAATGTACCCGGAAAAGGAGTTATTCCAGGCTCAATTCCGGAATAAGCTGAGCATATAAATATTCCATTATATATTATGATACCCTTGGGTTCGAATCCTGAGTGAAACTGTATGTAACGAACTTTTGTATGAGTATCTATAAGGGACGTGAGTACAAGAATCTAAAATGGAAATGAATATCAATCTATAATTCTACTCAAGAAAAGATATAAGTAGAATCTTTGCAATATAAAGTATGCTAACAGAAGAAACATTATTGCATGAATTACCTAAGTATTCTATAATGATATGATGACCATAAGAAAATGATGAAACCGAAGGATAAAGAATTCTCTGAACTTTACGTAAGTATAATATGTATAATTGAAGTATGTAACTGTCACCCACACACAATGCATTCCTCTTGCACATACCAGTAGATTCATCCCTAGACATGAACTTGAGCCAATATATTAATCTGTTTTACTTGCAAATATAACTGTAACTTTCTTTATATACTTTCTCTATCATATAATATTCTATGTGTTTCGCTTACGTACATTGCAAAATGTATGTAGCGAAGCTGGGGGTTACGAGCCAATTTATATACTTTTCTTATATACAATTCATGTAAATTCATTTCTTTTAATATTTGATAATTTCTCTTTTGATAATTTTGTAAAATGATATGATGCGATCGTCCTAGTGGACGAAATCGTATCAATTTGTGGGCATCGTTTCGGGATATTATGATTTGGATAATCATAGACCCTAAAATATTAAATGTATTGTGTGGTGAATATACCTAATCGTGAAGTTCAGAATTCTTATCTTTATTGTGTAATAATGTGTATTGATATTAATTGAAAATGTAATAATTTTAATGTGTGTATGTATATGAAAACAATTTTAAAAATGAAACAGGAATCGTAAAGTAAATAATTTAAATGTCCGTAATTAAAAAATAAATGTGTTGTTGTATAGCGCAAACGGATGTCGCGAGTATTGTTATAATGTGGAGTAAAAAATCGATGCTGCATAGAAAGAATTGTATCGTGAAAGTATTCCGTCGAATTGTTTCGTTATAGGCCGCGAACAAAACATCGTGAGCCGACCTACATAATAATAACGAAGATATAGTGTGTATCTATAATATCGAACGCCGTACGGATAAATAATAATATTATACCGTAGTTGTGCGTCGCGAGAAACGAGCGGTGTGCGAAAGGTGGTATACATAACTATGCAGCGTATAGTATGTACCTATACGTCGCAAGAGAGAAAGAGACATCATACAACCTACCTCAACATTGTAATAGAAATATTCACGCGCGAAAACGGGAACTCCGCTTTACTAGTAAAATGTATAGTTGAAAATAATAATATTGGAATGAAACGAAATATGTACCTACCTATACTGTAGTATGTATAGTGAACCATTTCGTACAAGGAACTTTGTTTTACCGATAAACAGAATTTCGTTGTAATGTTATTTTGATAGTAAATTCATTTTCGAACTGAGAATAAAAATCGATATTAAATTGAATTAAAATTTTTTGAAACAGTAAAATGTTGCATTTGGAATAAATATTTTTTATTGAACTCTTGGAGAAATAATATTAAAGGAGCGTTGTTGTATAAAATTATGCGTAGTAGAGTTTTGATAAGAATATATGTGTGCGTACGTAGTGATGTGACGAAATAATAATGATGAATAATATTAAATAAATATTTTTGTTTTAAGAAAATTAAAGTTAAAAAATAAATCGAAATGAATAATGTTAAACCTTCACGACCGTTCACGAAATTTGAAATATAAATACACTTAACCCTTAGTGAACCATGACCGAATTTGTTAACCCTTTGTAAATAGTAATTGAATTTTTTTTAATGTCAAGTTGTGAACTGTAACTGAATTTTTGAATTTAGTTAAGAAACAGTTAACCCTTTGATGACCATCGTTGAAAATTTTGACATTAACGTAAATAGTACAATGATGTTTTGAAAATTTTTTTTTTGGAAATTAAAGAAGTACCCATGTAACGATGTAGAATTTTTGCTGTTGAATATTAACCCTTCGTGTACGGAATTTGTTATCTTTTGTGAAGTAATTAATTTTCTTGAAATGTAATAATGTGACTTTTGCGGCTTATTATCAGCGTGACATATTGAAGTAACCTATGCCTTGTTTATTTGAGAACTGAGTCCGTTTAGTGAATTGTTCCGTTAAGGTAAACTAACGAACGCTCTTTGATAAAAAATGAGTTAAGTTTATGTAATATGTAAAGCCGTGGTAGGAGAGATGTGTTTAAATACTTTTTTTGTGACTTTTGTGTAGTCAATATAGAGACGATGTTATCTGGATGTGTGAAAGATAAATCGTAATGCTCTTTTTGATGAATGTAGACAATGTGATTGCTAATCGTTCATGCCTATTATTTTGAAGTTTGAGTTTATATGACGTTTAATTCCGCGTAGGACACGTAGTAATCTCTTATGAATTGTAATTGGAAATGTTTGGATGTAGTATATCCTTGTTGAATTAAATAATTTTGTGACTTTGTGTAAAAGTTGTTTATGTTGCTTGAATACATTGGAAAATGTGATAGAACATTTTGACATTGAACGGAATGGCTTATGAAAGACACAGAATAAAACCTGTAGTGGAATGTTGGCTACAGATATTCAATGGGATAATTTTAATTAATTGTATGTTAGTGAATAAAGATGATGTATGAATCTGTTTATGAAAGGTGAGCCCTGTATGAAGAAGTAAATGTTGAATTTGAATAATGATGTATGTAAAGAATTTATTGAACTTGTAACTTGTATATTGTGTAGCAAAGATCGAAAGTTGTTCAATGTATTTGTCATGTATTAAGCCTGTGTGAGGGTAGCTCCCTCTGAGATTATCTCTATGTGAGAAATCTGTCTCTGTGTGAGAATTGTGACTATGTGATATGCGTAGAAGGATTTGACGCCAATAATGAATATCGGTTACTGTATATGTGATTGCAGTCGTCGTGATTTAACATTATGTCATGTCTGCGTGTAAATTGTTTTTTTAATATGTGTATGTCTTTATTATGTATGATTTCTTTCTGTGCTTTGCCAATATCTTTGTATGGTACATGGTACATGAAATCACTTGTATATGAGTGCTATTAAGCTTAATGGGTAAAATGAAGCGTAAATGTGGTATCTCTAATTCCATCTATACAAAATTGTTTATATTTATTTAGATTCCTTTATGTTACTTTTCCCTTGCCGGATACATGTAACCGGAATTGAAAATAATATGAACCAACTTCTTAAGTATGTAACTTTTGTTTTATATGTTTGTCATGTTTAAAATGTTAACTTGTCGTCGATCGTAGTAAATGAATCCATCAATGAAACGTACGTATATTGATAGATTGAAAGAAAAATTTTTATCACCAATGTAGAACGAACCGTATATTGTAACGTAAAACCGATCCTGAGGTTCTATAAGATTGTATTGTAAAATGTTTAAAGTTGTTGTTTTCATAACCTGTGTTTTTCGTATACATACACATATGCACATGTCTATATATATATGTACTCATCTCTATATACTATTGTATTGTTATGATTGTAGCTATCAAACTTTTGATAGGAGCCCCGTACTAAAACAACCAAAGTGAATTTTGTGTTATTATTAAAAAGTGTAAGTCAAAATATGAAAACAGTTCGCATCAATTTTGACTATGGGCAATTTACCGCGAGTGTTTAATAATAATAATTGAATGGGCTATAGTGTGTAAGAAACAATTGTAATAGTATATAAGCCACCATTTTCAATTGTTTGTGTACCTATGTAATTGCTTATGTATCCAGTGGTTCTCAACTTCTTTTAACCAGTGGTACTCAACTTTTTCATGTAACCAGTGGTTCTCAACTGTTTTTTGTAGTGGCTCTCAACTTTTTTTTGTATAATTAGGGGAACTTGAAAATTTGTCGCTTCTCTTCAAATTTTCAAGAGGGGCCGAAAGGGAGAATGCTACGCATTAAATAATCGCTGCGGAGAAGTTCATACTGGCTAATGTTCCTACAGTCATTTGTTGTCCATGAGTCATCCATAATAATAATAATAATCGAACGTTATGGAAATCATCCGATGTCACGTGACTTCTCGAAGGCATCTGTGTGAACCCCGTACTTGCACTCGGCACTTAATTCGTTAAAAAACCAACGATCTTTTGAATATAGAACGCGTCGCTCCCAAGCAAGTTCAGTTCGCCTGTCGCATTGGAGAAATCAACATCTCCACGGAGCTTGTCTCCGTGGGTACCCGCGAACTCAATAAGACAGTATTCCATTCTTAATAATAATAGATATATATTACAAATAGTTATTGCAGAGGTTGTATGGATAATCCATACGAAATAATATAGTAATTTGAGTAGTGTATGCCTCATAATAGTGCTGTTAATGTGGAACTTGTATAAACATGTAATGTGTTCCCGCCATTAGTAAATTTCTTAATAATAATAGTTCGTGACGCAAAATAATGTAGTTTCTTAAATACCATAATGTTATAGATTTTATATTTCTGATCCTGATATGGTGAAAATAGTTCTCCACCTACGTGATAATGATAATTAATCGATAAAATAACTCTCGCCAGTCGGCCTTGTTTCCCACCAAAAGTGTAACGTATCATGTGAATAGAAATGGAGTATGTGTGTAGTAAAAGTAAATAAACTGTTCTTAAATACCCGCGTATTGGAGTGATGTATAAAGTCTGATCAGTATAATACCAACGTTATGTGATGTAATAATAAATATACATCTTGGTAGATATTAACAGGAAATACGCGACGCTATACTTAATATCGAATAAATAGAGACATTCGTCAACATAATATACAGAGGAACATGTAGTCGTCTTTAAGAAATCCCTTCCTGAACGAATGTACCGTAGGCTGGACCAGCGTGTGACACCAGGCCACTTGTAATTGTCTGTTGGTAATAGACAAGACCTGCTTAGAGGATCCACCCACTGTCTGTATAGACGGTATAGCAGAACAACATAGGAAGTCATCTACGCGTTTGTCAACGTATATATCTGATTCGCCGTTACATAGGAACCAAGCGTAAATAACGTGTAATTTAATCTGTAAGTACATGCCAAGCTATAAGTTTAATTATAATCTGAGAACCATTGTAAATGCCACCTTATGTATTGAATATTTGAGTATCTATGTACCTGCCACTTTGTTTAAATGTCCGTATTGAATTTAGGGTATAACCATTGCTCTCATACTTTTATGTATAATCCACTATATATGTTGTCTGTGTAATGTTCTAATAATTGAGTTAGATATCTATGAACCATTGTTATGTATCACCCCTGTTTTTATTCAATACATACTGTCTTGTTTTATCTCCATTTACGAATTTTATTGCTTTTACATAATCACCTTCCCTTTATTAATAAAATGTACCTTCCGTACAAACAGATACCAAAAGTGGATATTGCTGGATATTGATATTGTACCAAACTTGTAACTACTATTGGATATGTATTAATGTACCCGGAAAAGGAGTTATTCCAGGCTCAATTCCGGAATAAGCTGAGCATATAAATATTCCATTATATATTATGATACCCTTGGGTTCGAATCCTGAGTGAAACTGTATGTAACGAACTTTTGTATGAGTATCTATAAGGGACGTGAGTACAAGAATCTAAAATGGAAATGAATATCAATCTATAATTCTACTCAAGAAAAGATATAAGTAGAATCTTTGCAATATAAAGTATGCTAACAGAAGAAACATTATTGCATGAATTACCTAAGTATTCTATAATGATATGATGACCATAAGAAAATGATGAAACCGAAGGATAAAGAATTCTCTGAACTTTACGTAAGTATAATATGTATAATTGAAGTATGTAACTGTCACCCACACACAATGCATTCCTCTTGCACATACCAGTAGATTCATCCCTAGACATGAACTTGAGCCAATATATTAATCTGTTTTACTTGCAAATATAACTGTAACTTTCTTTATATACTTTCTCTATCATATAATATTCTATGTGTTTCGCTTACGTACATTGCAAAATGTATGTAGCGAAGCTGGGGGTTACGAGCCAATTTATATACTTTTCTTATATACAATTCATGTAAATTCATTTCTTTTAATATTTGATAATTTCTCTTTTGATAATTTTGTAAAATGATATGATGCGATCGTCCTAGTGGACGAAATCGTATCAATAAGTAGCAAAGCATTCATGTAATGTTAGCACCGAACCATAGAAGAGTTTACATGAATATAACGTAACCGTAAAACCGAATTTGTTGATTTTCCGAGAATGTATTAACCCTTTGAGTGTTCCGTTGACCGAATTTAACCGAAAATTATACTGGGGGCGCTGTTGACCGAACCGTGAGAGTGGCCCCTAATATAAGTAGGAATGCATTCATGTAACGTTAGCACCGAACCATAGATGAGCTTACATGAATGCACCGTAACCGTAAAACCGAATTTGTTGATTATCCGAATGTACCAGAGTAGGATTTCTGATGAGTGTGTAATTGACCGAATTTGACCGAAAATTATACTAGAGGCGCTGTTGACCGAACCGTGAGTGTGGCCCCTAATATAAGTAGGAATGCATTCATGTAACGTTAGTACCGAACCAAAGATGAGTTAACATGAATGTACCGTAACCGTAAAACCGAATTTTGTTGATTGTCCGAGAATGTATTTAAAATCCACAAGATTGTAGACTCGTACATCTATGAAAAATTGACCGAATTTTGTACGAATCTATACTATGTAGTTATTACAAAGGTAAAGGACAGATTTTCACCACAGGTCGGGTGAGAATCCCCGTGGATGTCTTGATAGTTACCACCCGAGTCACTTCATCTAATCCCGGATGCAAATTGATTATCCTTGCCATCTTCCACTTAAGACTGAGACGTCGAATACTTGTATTTTGCGACTTATCCTCTTGAATGAGAGCAATATCTAGATGAAAAACAGTAGCTTGCACATTTTTGACTAATGCAAATAGCGCCATATTGCGTTCCGATGTAGAGATGAAACCTGAATATTTATTTCCTTTATTTCGAACATTATGTATAAAACGTTTATACAATGCAATTACTCGCAAGAGCTTGGAAAATGAATAATATCTATTGAAGATATCCCACTCGTCGGTTTGATGTGAAATATGAAGTGAAGTTTCCACATGACTGACTACCTGTTGTGATTCCACACTTAAGGAACGTGGTTCAGATTGAGGCCATTCCGATTTTGGCTTCTTCAACCACTCTGGATCCCACCAGAGAGAATGATTGACAAGTTCCTTAGGTAGTAAACCCCGAGAAGAAGCATCTGCAGGATTACGGTTTGAAGGTACATATTTCCATATGTTTGTATTACACAATGAGTGAATTTGCGATATCCGATTTCCCTCAAACATCTTCAGCTGATGAACTGGAGTCTTAAGCCATGCCAGTACCACTCGAGAGTCACACCATGCTGCAACGTCAAACTGTATGAATTTTTCTAAAGTATTTTGAATGCGATTCAATGCCCGTGCTAATAGAAGAGCTCCACATAATTCCAAGCGAGGAATAGTAAGTTTTTGTTTGATTGGAGCAACCTTTGACTTTCCCATGAGCAGCCGTATTGTAACATTTCCATTGGCATCTTCCGATCTGAGGTAAACTGCAATGCCATATCCAAGTTGTGATGCGTCAGAGAATCCATGAAGTTCACAATGTACAACCTTATCCGAAGGTGACATTCTACGATCAATTCTAATTTTTCTAAGTTCCGAAAATTGACATACGTAGTTTTGCCATTTGCGTATAAGATCCTGTGGTAATATGTCATCCCATTCCAATTTCAATAACCATATTTCTTGTATAATAACTTTAACAGCAAAAGTAACTGGTGTCAACCATCCGCATGGATCATAGATCCGAGCTATATGAGACAGAATAGCTCGTATAATGTATGTTGTGTTGAATTCCTGCATCTGGTACTCAAAATAATCTCCTTGAGGAATACATTGAATACCCAACACTCCAAATACGTATGAATCATCATTGCCAAATAACTGAGGTTCTTCACAACACACCGGTGATATGTTTGATAGAAATTCTTCACTATTACTACACCATTTCCGTAAGTGAAAGCCCGCGCTTTCTAAAAGTTCCGTAAGTTCCGTTTTGAATTCCAAGGCTTCATTAACCGATGAAGCCCTGCTGACTACATCTTCCATGCAGATATCATCTTGAAGAATCCTACTAGTGTGTGGATGAGTATTAAGACCGATTTTTGCCAATTCTAACAAACACCGAATTGCTAAAAATGGCGATGATGCTACTCCAAATGTGACTGTAGAAAGACGATAAACCTTGAGTTCCTCTTCAGGTGAATTCCTCCAAAAAAGCCCCTGATAATTTCTGTCATCTGGATGAACAATAATTTGTCTGTACATCCGTTGTATATCTGCCGTGAAAACAACATTATGCAATCGAAACTTGAAAATGATATCCGCTATGTTATTCTGTAATTTCGTTCCGCAATAGAGTACATCATCAAGAGATATTCCGCTATCTGACTTCATCGATGCATCGAATACAACCCTCAATCGCGTGGTTGATGAGCTCTCCTTGACTACCCCATGATGAGCCAGAAAATATGTTATATCTGAAATCGGAACTTCTTCCATATGTTTTAGGTTTATAATATACTCTTGAATAACTTCTGTATATTCCGCCTTCATCGACAGGTTGCGCAATAACTTTCCCTCTAATGCATAAAATCTTCTCAAGGCAAAAGATTTCGTCATTCCAAGTTCATTACAATTTTCCCGGAAAGGTAATCTGACAATGAATTTTCCGTCCTCCGTTCTGTTCAATGTATTTACAAAGTTTTCCTCACACTTTTGATCTTCAAAATTTTCCGTATTTTCCAAAGGTAGTGCCTTGATTTTCCAAAACTTTTCCATCATAACATTAATCGTAATACTATGGGAAAAACATGTTGAGTTTTCACTGCTGATATTATCATATAATGCAGTTTTTCCCATAATGACCCATCCAAATATCGTTGAGTATGCATATGGCAGTCCTTGGTCGAAATTGATTCGTTTACCGTCCAATATTTCATTGTATATGTCTGCCCCGAGAATCATATCGATTGTCCGCGATGAATAAAACTCTGGATCCGCTAATGTGATATTAGTAAACTCCTTTAGAATATCTGATGAAACCGTATGAGTATGTAGATTGCCAGTAACCGAATTAAGTACGTATGCATTTACGTTGAGTAAAAGTCCCTCCGTATACACGGGTTTTACACAACATATGACCTGTCCTCTTGTTTGTTGAGTATTTTGTTCCACTCCTGATACTGCAATATCCTGTACATGAATCATAGCTGTAGCAAGAAATACCGTATTTGAACATCTATCCGATTTAACATGTGATGCACTGCATGAAACTGTATTCACGGTTTCTTCGTTACGTGAAGAAGAAGAAGAAGATAAATTTGACTCAGTCTGATGCAGCAAAGTGTGATGATTCTTTCCACATGTCCTACATGTATTCTTAGACTGACATTTATTAACAAAATGAGCCCTCAAACAATTCCAACATAGCCTTTTATCTTTTACAAATTGTCTTCTTTGTTTAATATTCATGTTAATAAATCGTTCGCAAGCATGTATGGGATGATCCCCCTCGCAACATACACACGCAGCAGATATAGCAGAAAAACACTTATGTTCTCGCAGATTCGCCCCGTCAAATCTTGATGAAGAAGAAGAAACATTCACTGCATCCATAGCCTTGCATTCGTTCTCTAGAAACTCTGGCAACTGATTTAAAGTAGGTATAGATAAATTGTTTGAAACCGCTTTACCTTCAGGTACATCCTTCATTTCATTTTTGATTTTACCGTATTGTTTAAACAAATATTTTACCTCATACAATTTGGATTCATATTCTATGTACTCCTGAAGATGTACATCTTTGTCAAAACCGACCCTTTTCGCAACTTCAATTGAAACGTAAATTTCCAAAAAGTTTTCCCACAACACATTCAAGTTATCGCATCGAACGAGAAATGAGTTTATCGCAGTTTCATTTTGCAAAGACACAGCTTTTCCCGATTCCAAAAGATTGTCTATCGAAATCTTTGCTAACCTATATTTAATTTCCTGAGACATCTTTCACCACACCGAAGTTGTATTGAAATTGAAACAAATTAGAGAAATAGAATGTTGTATGTATATTTGTACTATGTACCCGATATGTACTGTGTACCCAATATATTATATGAAATTGTTGCAATGATAAGTGCCCCTTATGAAAAAATACCCGTATTTAAGTTAGCTTGTATTTATTCCCGAATGTGAGTATACCCAAACAAAAATATGCTACTATAACCCCCCAAACCCCAATCTATCCGGTTCGAAGGCCAAAAAATGGAGTGGATGTTAAATCAAGTATGTTAGATGTAGAACATCCGGAATAAGATACACAGGATTTGAGGAATGTGAAGATGGAATGGTACTTACCCCGTCCTGTGATCGCCAATGTGTGAACTGTATTCCGTAGTTGCTGTGATTGGTTTTGGAGAGTCACTTTCACTTATTTTTGCCTTGTTGAATAAACTTATGAAATGGAATGGATGAAAAACCGAATATGAATGAATATTATTCTATTTGTTTTATTCCGCCGTAAATAGATGTAGTTGATGTGAACCGTGTTGCGACCGTATGTATACTGATGTTATATGTAGGTACCATGGGATAGGTAATGAAAAAATGTAACAATAATCGGAATGATATCATGGGACCCAGGGTGTAGGTAGGATTAGATTTTGGCCCTCTGTTTCTTCAGTTACCTAACCATGTACATAATGAAAATTAAATATTGATAATATTTAACAATAATTATTATTAATAATATAAGAAATGAGACATTCGTGCTATCTCGTTTCCTCGTGTAACCGGTGATTTTTTTTATGATTTTTATTATTATATTTAATTAAACTTCCTGTATACGTACTTAATTTTTTCACTATTATTTTTTTAAATATTTTTGTACTACTTATATTTAGAAAAATAATATTCTCTTAAACCTTGTTTACTATTTCAGATTTTCACACAAAGTGTCTGCAAAGATCCATTTTAATCAAAAAATATAAAGAATCAAAAAAAAATTTACTTACAAAATAAATCTCTAATGAGATCGATATTCAGTGTAACGTTTAGAAGAGTTCGTCGGTAGCCTGGAGGTAGAGTCTCGGCCTCGTGAACAAGAGGTTTGTGGTTCGATACCAGGTGCGGGTAAACTCCCCTTTCACGACACAAGCTTCTAGTAGCTTGCTGTGAAAGGTGTATAAGGTTGTATTTGGATTTATAACAAAGCCCAGAGATATCTTTTTAAAAAAAAGATAAAAAAAATCTTCAGCCTTTAGTATTATTAACGATAAATTAAAAACTTAATATTCTCTCTATATATCTATCTATAGTCTATACCTTCTCGCCATGTCCCAGGAGGGGTAGGCAGGGAAAAAGGAACGACTTATAAAAGAATGCGTACTAACTTGTCAATCAATCAAAATGTTGATTCTTTGAAGACATTTTGTTTTATAATTATACTAAACATGGTTAAAGAGATATTTATTTTCATTTTCCTATTTATTTCATTCCAGAATCCATACTTAACTGTTCTTAGCAAATACGCCAGTATTAGTTTAATTTTTAACAGATGATTTTATCTATTTTGTATTTTTTTTTTTATTTATTGAAAAACCAGTTATTCTATATTTTTACCACTGTTCCACAAAACCAAAATTTGTTTTCGATAAAGAAATTATGTATATTTTATATCGTCTATTATTATTATTATTTTCTCCTGTTTTATTTGAAATATTGAATAAAAATGATAATTTGTTATATTTTTTTGATTTTTATTTTTCTTTTTTCCTTAAAACCTTTAAACCTTTACCTGACCCTGGCCCGTAGTCAAAACGCATTTAATCGTTACGTTTTCGTTCAAACAAGACGAGGTTGCGAGAACGTGTCAATTTTCGTAGCTAAAATACACAAGTAGCTACGAAAATTGACACGTTCTCGCAACGTCGTCAACGTTTGAACGAAAAAGTAACGCTTAAATGTGTTTTGACTAGGCCTACCTATGCTTTTAGTTATTTGTGATTTTTTATTTAATTATATATAAAATGTAGAAAATTCACATTTATTAGAACAACAGGGTTTAAAAAATAAACAATAAAAATATTTTCATTATTATACGCCTACATTATATATTAATCTATGAAAATCTCCCCAGTTTAGAGGTTAAAAAAAATATCTAGAAGTTACCTTACATATTTTTTTTTAAGACATAAGAGTTTTCTCTTAATTATGTGCAATATTTTATAATTAAGAAAGAATATTAAACTTAATATTTAATAATTATCTTATCCTGCAGCCCAACTGATAAGGTGTCATGCGAAGTTCGATATCTTATTTTAGACACATAACTATAAATGGAAACATCCAGTATTTTTTGACAGTACACCGACTCGTTACTATGTATCTGCATGAAAAGAAACCTACATTTCTATAAACAACAATACGGCAATTTATCAACACCTTGCCAGTAAATTGACTCTTTTTTATCTTGTACGAGTAAGAAGCTAAAACAATTCTTTGAATGAAAGAATACAGTTTTCGGACAACATGAAAAAGAACATAAAATAAATGTTGTTAATTTTCCATAGTATCCTGTTAGTTCACATAACTAATATTTAAATCGTTTATTTTATAGATATAAAACTTAAAAAGAAATTATCTTTCCTGAAAATTTGATTCCTAAAACTGGTAATGCGATTGAAGATCTAATTTTATCAATCGATCAGTGTAAAACGAAATGTCGATTCTATATGCAAGTTCCTTTATAATTTTAATTAACGTAAAACCTGTAACTAATTATTGTGTAAATAAATAATGAAAAAATAAATTGTAATAAATGTTGCATAATTTTAAGTGAAACTTTAGGCTTACATGAGGGTTTTAAAAATTGTCTTTGAAAAAAAATTTCATTCTATTTTTTCGTAAATCTTATTTTTTTTGTTAGTTAGTCTGTCATATTTTTAATTGTTTACTAAAAAAACAATAATGAAGAAATACTGTTAAGTTATGAGACAAAAGCTTTAGGTACATGGCATTATTGGTTGGTAAATTAAAACTGAAAAAGATGGGGCTGCGAAAGTTTGCTGGAATAAGAGTATTCCACTTGCGCATTTACTCAACAAAACAACTTCAAAGAATAATATGTATTTAGTGGCGGAATCATCACCTAAAAATCAATATTTTTCAGCAAACCATGTTACCTGAAATAATAGTTCAACTGAGTCTGTTAAGGCTCCGTTTAGAATAATTATTTATCCATCTCAAAGGTAGTGTACTTGTAAATCGGAGAACCTTTAAATGATAACTTTTCAATCTTAAAAATCCATTCATATCACGTTTTGCAGCTTCTGTCTATCAAATACACTTATCATCACAATAAATACCATTGGCAGGTATTTCAGGTATTTAAATATCCTAAATTACATAATTTTCTTCGTCTTTTTTGTTAATTAATTTTTATTCAATGGATAAATTATTGTTAGTAATATCCATTGCAAGAATACAGGATTAAACTGCTGTACCTTTACAATTGTCTTAAAATAAATAAAATATTATAATATTATAAATGTGTCTCTAGATTATATACCTATTATTGTTCTACTCGTGTAAGAAATAAAGTAAAATATTATAAATTACCAACATACCATAAATATCTAATATTATATATACATAGATACAGTAAATAATAAAATTTAGGTAATTAGTTAATTATGTATTTCTGTTGTACCTATTACGATAATAATTCATAATTATTGTATTAAAAATAATTATTACTATTGATGTGTGTTATAAATTCAATACTCATTACAAATCTGAATAAGTAAATAAATAACTAAAGATGTCTGCAAGAAAAACTGAAAATAAATTATTCCAAAAATATATGCTTTCATTTTATCCCCCCCTTTTACCTTTAGCAAAATAACGAAGATCATTTAAAAATAATTTTGGATTAGAAAAAATGCCCCCCAAGCGCAATATGCTAGTATTATGAAAGTAAAATAGATCGGCTATGGGAGAATCCAAAGCACATTACATTTTACTCTCCGCGTTTCTTAATAATCATTGAAGGTGAAAGAATGCGAGAAAAAGAGCAAAATATATTATCATCACAATGAAGTTTTTCACTGACCACAGAATTGTAACAATACAATAATGAGAAAAAAGTAATAAAAATAATAATAAGATAAAAAGCATAAAACAGTACAACAATGAGCAGTCTATGAGCGGATTTGTTGTAATACAGCATCTTATTAATATTAATCATATTTTTGAACCACTCTAGATTAATCATTCCAATTGATCACACTCACCGATAGTCAACCTATTTGAATAGGTATTAACTAGGTAGGTATGTTGTATAATATGATACACATACATATGTGAACTTCCTTAAGGAGTACACAACACAGAGTCTCGACGCTTATGAATCGACTCAAGGCTTGGTTAAGAGTACTCTTTAAATCTAGGTAACAAACATTCCCGATTCCTCTGTGTCATGCTTATCACATGACTTGAAATTTTTGGAAGTTGTAGGTATATATATGATTGACATCTACACTTCTAGTAAGTAAAATCCAGTTCCCGACTTCCAGTTGTGTCAAAAAATTCATAACTTATTAATATTGATATATCTGTGAACTGTACTTATATATGTAGTTAACTATTTGTATACCTAAGAGTTCGTCGGTAGCCTAGAGGAAGAGTCTCAAATTCCCTTTTCACGACACAAGCTTTCAGTTATAGCTTTACGAAATGATAATGTTTAATAAAATTCTGTTGTTCTTAATGCATAATGGTTGTATGTTTTTAATATGCTTAATATGTGCTTTTGTAATTGGCTTCAGAGCCGTTTGAATTGATAAATAAATAAATAGCTTTTCCAGCTTTAAATTTTCGAACTGTACTACTTGGATTGTTTTGCGACATCTCTCTGGAGTCTGGAGAGTGCATCCAGCGAGTAGGTAAGAAATCAATCACTGTACCTTCATGATAATGATAAAGAGATACTATCACCTGAGTTTTATGCAACCGTAATAGCATACCTGTAAAGGTGTAGGTAATCTAGTGGGACTTTTATAAGAAAAATACGTAACTATATAGGAATAGGTAAATAAAAAAGTAAATTAGTATTCTGATGTATTATAATATAAAAATACTATAAACATATAACAATTATATTATTTTTTTTTACAAACAGAGATTTCGTACCTATAGAAAGATTTAAAATTTAATAGGAAATCTAAAATGAAGTACCAACTTGGTGTCTACCCGAATCTTAACGCAATGAAACTTGTATTTAAAAATTACAGCGATGTTAATGACCTGTCTGTTATTCAATAAAGATACTAAAAAATAATTGTTAAATAGTAAATATGTTTTTCTAATATTCGACAATATGTGTATAACCTCGCGACACATTAGATTCCAGTTAGACCAAATCTGTTGGTACTTTTATAGTTTATCTACTCTTCGCTAGATGGTGGTGGTAACAGTACCGGGGGAAATGGTGTGATCCGTCGCTAACACAACCCTTCACTACAATCGGTGTTACTGTTATTAGAATTGTAAATACCAATCCCAAATCAATGCAAAATTACTTTTCTGTAATTTATTTTTTAACATGTTTAGAGGAAAAAAGATTATAAATATCAGAATTATTTGTATGACATAGAAAGACGTTTTTCTTAATAAAGTAAGGTTTTTATTTAACGCTATTTATTCATTCTCGTATGCTTTATACAGAATTCATGAGAATAGGTACTATACTCAATCAACGCATATCCCACATGTGGGGTACCCAGCAGACTTACTGCATGATTAAACATGCAGAGTGTTGTCTCCGTGCCAATAAAATAATAATAATAATAAACTTTATTGCACAATAAGGAGCATACATAATTACCAAGTTATAAAACAATGTGATACAGATAAATGATATATTGTGCAATGGGGGAATTTATCGCAGAAGCGATATCTTCCAACTAAACTAACCCATGAAAAATAATGAGTATGAATTTGTTTGTAATGATTTTTTACTATTTAGGGGAGGGTGGTGTCGAAAGTAACAGGTGTCGATTGTAACAGTCGCCTTAACTTTTTAAGTATTCATCGTTCGTTCATACAAGTAGCGCCATCTGATAGACGAGATCGAAATTCATCAAGGAAACCATTTTGTTTTTCGGTCAGTTTGACATTATCGACACAATGGGCGATTGCTGAATTTAGCATTGTGAAGTAAAAAAATCATCCAAGAGTTATACATTGATATCAGTGTAATCGTACGTGTTTACAAGTGTGTAAATATTCATAAGTATACATAATACTGTCTTTTTATATGATATGTGTATATTTTTGCGTCTTTTTTGATATTCTAAAATATAATCTAAAATTAGGTGAATGTGACGCATGGTTGCAATTGTAACACCACGAATGGTGTCGATTGTAACATGTTACAACCGACACCTTCGAGAGAATCATTTGTTACACATATAATATTTTAAGCATATTTTGTAATTCTAGGTTTTAAATGGTCAAGCCTAGGGAAAGAAAAACGAGTAGGGCAACGGCATGGAAAGATTTTTTTTTGAAAAGGCTATTAACTTTGTATATATAATGAGTTACAATCCACTGGATTGGTCTGCAACGAGTTTGGTTTTTCTTCTCCATTCGTCTCTATTCTCAGCCAGTCTTTTTAGCCCTACGTATGAGCCACAGTTCATGTCTCTCTTCAGTTGGTCCATATATGCGTCTCTTGGACGGCCTCTGCCATTTGTCCCCTCGGTCTTACCCTCTGCGATGGCGATGAGTAGTCCTGGATGCCTGATGTTGTGGCCAATCCAGTTAGCTCGTTGTTGGCTGATTCTCTTAAGGAGTTGCCTTTTTTCGCCTACCCTGTTTAATACTTCTTCATTTTCGACGTGCTCCGACCAATGGATCTTGAGCATGCGTCTGTAGCACCACATCTCAAAGGCCGCCAACCGTCCGCTTTCACTCTTGCTGATGGTCCATGTCTCACAACCATAAAGCAGAATGCTCCATACAAAGGCTTTAGTAAGATTCTTCCTTACGCTTAAGTCAATATTTGGGGATTCCAATATCTTTGATTTTTTGTTAAAGGCAATCCTTGCCTGGTTTATTCTGCTTACAATTTCCGATTTGGAGCGTCCATCCTGGTTTATTCTGCTGCCCAGGTACACGAACTCACTTACTTGTTTGATGCTCACTCCATTTATGGCAATGTTCGCAGTCGCTTCCTCTCTTCCGACGACCATACATTTTGTTTTTTCTTTATTTATTTTCATGTTGTACTTTGACAACAGAATGCTTTCCATTTTTCCTAAGGCTTCGTTCAGCTCCATCTCGGAGTCTGCGAGCAGTGCTATGTCGTCAGCATATCTGATCATGTCGACCTTTTTCCCATTTATTTTGACTCCTGTCCAGTTCTTCATTTCTTCTCTCAGGTCATCAATGGCTCGCTGTATATAGCAGTTAAAGAGAGCTGGCGACATTGAGCATCCTTGTCTTACGCTTTGTTCGACCCTTGCTTCTGCGCAGCTCTCTCCGCTTTTGATCACAGCCATTTCGTTCTTGTATAAGCTCCAGATTGCTCTTCTGTCTTTATAACTCATTCCTATCTGGTTTAGAGTGTTAAAAAGTTGTTCCCATTCTACTTTATCGAATGCTTTTTCAAGGTCGATGAATGCTATATATGTGTTTTTATTAATTGTTATTCTCTTTTCTAGAATAAGTCTGAGACTCAGGATTGCATCTCTTGTACCAGTCTCCTTGCGGAATCCAAATTGATCTTCTGAAAGTGTTTCGTTTATTTTATTTTCCGCCCTTTTCATTATAATGTTGGTGAGTATCTTAGAAGCGTGTGATATCATGCTTAAGGTTCTGTGTTGTTCGCACTTTGTCGTGCCTGCCTTCTTAGGAAGCGCTCGTATCAGACATTTGGCAAAGTCCTCAGGTAGCTCTCCTGTGTTGTATATTTTGCAGACGAGCTTATACAATGTATCAAGCATGCCTTTTCCCGCGCATTTAAGCAGCTCTGATGGAATCAGGTCGATGCCTGGTGCTTTGCCGTCTTTCAACTTTGCTAATGCAATATCAAATTCACTTCTTAAGATGTCATCTCCATTATTTTCTACGTCATATTCTGCTTCCAGCGCTTTGCTTTCCTGGAGTATGTTCTTTCCTTTGTACAATTGTTCTAGGTATTCCTTCCATCTTTTGACAATCAGTTCGTCCTCAAACAGCAGTTTGCCGTTTTTATCTTGTATAGCACATCGTGGCTGTGTTTTTTCATTGAAGAAGTTCTTTACTTCAGAGTATGCGGTTTCGAATTTCCTTTGTTTTATATTTCTGTTGATATTTTTGCATTTTTCTTGCAAATAACATTCCTTTTTCAGCTTGGATTCTCTGTTAATTTTGTTCCTGAGGGCTTTATATTCCTTTTTTCCTTCTTCTGTTTGAGAATTCTTTAGCTTCCTTCTTTCTTCGATCATTTTTAAAATGTCGTCTGTGATCCATTCTTTCCTAGCTTGCGGCTTTCTTTTCTCTAAAACCTCGTCTGCCGCTGCGGTTATTTTCTCTTTAATTTTCCTCCATACTTTATCTACATTATTATTGCTCTCAAAATCGCATATATCAGTTTTTTCGTCGTATTTCTCTTTTACTTCCTTTATTTTTAGCATCTTTAGGTCCCATCTTTTTGTGGTTCTCTTCTCGAGCCTTTTGAATTTCAGTATGGTTTCCGCCACAACCATATTATGATCGCTATCAATGTCCGGACCTGCATAGCTCCTGCAATCTTTAATTTGATTCCTGTATCGTTGACGCGTAAGAATGTAGTCAATCTGTGATCGAAATCTGTCTCCGGGAGATTTCCATGTATAGCGATGTCTATAGTGGTGTTGAAACCAGGTGTTGGCTACAAACATTTTATTTTTGGCGCAGAATTCAATGAGCCGGTTACCTCTATCATTTCTAGTGCCCAACCCATATGCTCCTACGACTGATCCCTCCCTTTCTTCCCCTACTACTGCGTTCCAGTCTCCCATTACAATAACATTTTCCTCGGCTTTTGTGTCATCTAGCAATTTTTGGATGTTTTCGTATAGAATCTCAATTTCTTGGTCGCTATGGCTAGATGTTGGCATGTAGACTTGGATCAAAATTGTGTCTACGGGTTTGGTATCTAGTTTGACTAAAATAATCCTACCTCCATAGTGTACGTATCCCTTAACCCTCATACCCAAGTCTTTACTTAACATTATTCCTACCCCTCCCTGTCCCGGTTTACCCTCTATACTACCACTATGGATTAGACGAAAGTTACCTGTCCACATATCTCCCGGGTTAACTTTGTAAAAAAAGAAAATATTTCAGTCAGAAAGGCGGCAAAAATATTTCGAGATATTCACGTACCTCTCCATAGATACATGAAACACAAAAATGGCAATTTTACTCCACCTTTTGGTTATAGAGCTCATAACAGAGTGTTTTCGAATTATTTGGAAAAAACTGGCTAATTACTGTGAACTAGCAGCGAAACTTTATTATGAAGTATCCAAAAATGACATATTCCCATTTATAATACACATTCCCGTGTAATAATATTTTTATATTGTGTTTGTTTAATTCATTATGCATTATTTAAAATATTTTAAATTCAATTGAATTGAATATCATTTAAATTTTCTTATTCACATTTGATTTTTATTCACTGTTACAATTGCCACCATGGTTGTTACAATTGACACCATATGGGTGTCAAATGTAACAGTTTTCCGATATTTTAATTTTGTAAATAAAACAATATTTTTGTACTTATCGTCTTCTTTTTACTATGTACATGCCTTCTAAATATGTGGAACAATTCATATAAAAAAAATCATCTAATTTTACCAGTAAATAATTTGTCTGGAAATCAAAATGTCAATTTTGTTACTTTCGACACCACTCTCCCCTACGCATTTATAACTAAAACCAATTATTTGATGAAAAATATTCTAACAAATGTCTTATCAAAGAAATTACTTTGGAGTACTTAAGTATTTAGACTATTTTCAACTAGTAGGTACCTATGATGATTTGTGTGTACATTTGAATTCATCAAAAACACATTTAACTCTTCCATGAAACTATATTTTTAATAGGTAACTAAATTAATAACCTTTTCTAAAATTAACGATACAGTAGGCAGGTCTATAGAAGTAAATCGAGAAAAAAATACTTGTTTAATGAAATAAAAAAATAAAAGCTAGCTAATTTATGATTTCAGACACACACTCGTATATACGTAATAATGTATTCAAGAGATATTAATTTATCATACATCATATTTAGTTTTATACACATCGTGTTACCTATACCTACATGTTAGGTGTTCCTACATGTTGTAACTTGTAACCACTAGAAGAATTAAGTTATATAAACAGGCCCTGGGATAAAAACTGGTAGAATGGGCATTTGCCCAGGGTGCTTAATTTCACCGGGCGCAGAATTTTAGAAAATCTATATGAGATGATCAATCTTCCTCTGGCAAATCTGTCTTTAATAAAACCGGAGAGACCGTAAAATATTTTAATTCTCAATACCAAATTGAAATTTTGCGTGGAAGTCAAAAGACTATAAAATTGTAAAAGTTTAGACCCAGAGAAGGTCATCACTTTTGAAAAATTTACCAACCTAACAATATCTACCAAATTCGGGATTCTTCAACAAAACCGAGGACGTTGTGGAACATTTCAAATTCGTCACAAAATCAAAAATTTGGCATCGAGGGCGTGGGAGTAGATTTTTTTTAGTACAAATGAAATTCTCAAAACTGAGCCCTAATATGTTATGCTTATGGAGCAATATTTATTTATTCATTCATTCTTTACTGTACATTGATTACAAACAATTTCATAGAAATTATACATTCTTATTCTTACAATTATACAGAAATTTCACAACGAATCATTGGTACGTACTATCAGATTAGGACCAGAGATAGTACAAACGATTCATTAGTACGAATCTATAATATTCACTCTTCGCAAACAAGTTGTTGGTAAATTTACCAATGATTTGTTTGCGAAGAGTTAATATTATAGATTTATACCAATGAATCGTTTGTACGATCTCTTGTCCTAATCTGATAGTACTGTACCAATGATTCATTTTGAGTATTTTTCTCAGTGCAGAGAGCGAGTTTATCGCAAAGGCGCGATCTCTTCCAAATAACCCAAATATTAGTGTGAAAATGGACGCTAGTAGACCATTTGGCCCAGGGCATTCTTCACTCTGGCCCAGGTCCTGAATATAAACAAAGGTCAATATTATACTAAAATAATATTATTACGCTACGAACTTTAGTGAAGCGCTAACTCACCACTCCTTTACAAGTTTCTTACAAAAGCAGAAGCAGATTTACTTTACTAACATCCAGGGTAAATACTTTACAATACACGATTTCAATATTCACAAATTATAAACGATAGTGGGTACATTAATAATCAAATTGTCTTTGTGTGCTTATAAAGCAAACAACATTTGAAATAACCAATCAGATATCTCGATTGGAGAACCATGTTTTCACAATGAAACGTTGTGCAAAATGTAATCGGAAGAAATGAGAGAGATGTCCCAACGCTTACGAATTGGCTCTAGGCTGGCTTAAGTGATCACTTTAGGTGTCCATGGACAACGTTCGCCAATTCCACCATTCTCAATGTCACGATGTAAGGTTCACCAATCGAGAAACGCTTTATGCAAGCCATAAAAGCAACTATCTTTTTAGAAATGGGAATATGGGATTTCGCACAATGTTTCATTGTGTAAACATGGTTTTCCAATCCAAATATCTGATTGATTATGTCATCTGCACCCTAATCCGGCTAGACAATTTAAAAAATTTAAAAATATTCCAATACATTTGAAAGTTTCTTGCCTTAGCAATTCTTTCTATCTATTCCATCACAGGTTTTCCCACGAATGGGGTAACCAATAAACTTATTGCATATAAAATATGAAAATCGTCGCCTCTGTGTTGATGACAGAATAAGACGGTAAGTGAAAAACTGAACAAAGAGTTAACTACCGGAAAAATTACGTAATAGTTAAAATAAATAAGATTTTTTTGAAGTTGTTGATTTTCAATTTTGAAATTACACTTTAATATAAATTTAAAATTTAATGACATCCCGTCCCTTTCCTTGCCGCGAAATTCCCGCGCAGGATAGATATAAAGTATCGAGCACCGCTAACTTTTTCAATGTTCACTTATTTCTATGTAGGTATGTCTTTAATTTCGTTAAGGGTCTCATTAAATGTTATTTCATTTAAATGAATAAAAAAAAATTATATGAGACGAGAAAAGTTGATTGAGAAAACAATTTCCCGTAAGTTTGCCAGTAATAATTATAAAATTCGAATTAGCTTTTTTGAATCACAACACTTCGTAACAAACATAACACCACATTTTTTTTGTTTAAAAGATATACTGTATCTGAGTTTTTGTTATAAACTCAAATACAACTTTATGGGTTAGTTGGAAGATATCGCGTTTGACTCTCCCATTGCACATAATTTATATCTGTCTAGTTTAAATAGTTCATTTTCTCCATTTTTTTGAAAAGATATATCTGGGTTTGTTATAAACCCAAATACAACCTTATACACCTTCCACAGTAAGCTAAAAGCTTGTGTCGTGAAAGGGAGTTTGCCGGCACCAGGGATCGAACCACGAACCTCATGTGCACGAGGCCGAGACTCAATTTCCCATTAGATGTGATTTGCGATATGCGAAACAATCCTCAACGTAATTTGGTATTGAGTGAGGTTAATTTAGATACTAAGTAACTAGTAGCTATACCTATTATAAGATAGTTAGGTCTATTTACACTGGTCCTCCATTAAACCATTCTCTTATCTCTTCATTTTGTATGAGTGAGCTTTCGAATCAGTATCCGTTATGTAACGAATCGTTGATACTCGTTAACTAACGAATAACGAACAGGGTGTAAAATGCGATAAGCGGATATGATTCTATTTGCTACGCTGCCTCTAAAATGTACCTACTACGGTAGGTACCAGCTACCATTATGACTATAACTATTGGATTTTGTACACAATGTGAATTGTCCAATCAGAAATAAGATTATATTATTATTGTAGGAATTCCAGTTAGGTACGTCTCTCTCTTCTGAGCGGATCCCAATAAGAATCTTACAAAGCTATTTACTGTTCATTTCAGATTGGACTTTTAGTTTATTCTAATAAGATTTATCAACCTATTACATATATGTAATATGCAACTGTTTTACTTTATTCGAGAGTATTGAATGAGAATCGTTAAGCTATAATTCAAAATATATTTATTTATTTATTAATACATTACATGGCGTGAGAGTCTGGTGTATGACAATATAGTTGACCAATAATTGGTAATGAAACACAATAATACTCAATACAATTATACGTATAAATTATATTTTTATCCATACAAATAGTTATTTAGAAATTTAGCTATTCTTTTGAAAAGAAGTAAATCCCCACAATCAGAATATTTTTTTTAAATATTTCTTGACGACATTCCGCCGGTCAGTTTTTATGAGATATCCCCCACTCCATGTGAACATAAGAGCAAAATCAACTTTCCCATTTATGGAGTCAATAACACAGAGAAACTCTGTTTTTGATGTCCAAGTAAATGTCTCTCACATGGAGAAATCAATATTATTGTAATATGGTACCTTGATAAACTTTCACAACTTTTACAGATAGGTTATTTTACTATTTTACGAACTCATGAGTTTACAACATGCAGTTAGTCCACTAACTACATAAGTACCTCACTTATGGGATATGTTGTAGTAGTGTAAAACTACAAATATTCTACTTAAAACACCTAAACGTTCTTGCTACAGGTTGGTTTCTGTCTATTCGCAATTTGCACGAATCATCCGAGGTATTAGACCCACGTCATGTATCTATTAGCTCACCATTCTCCTCTGCTCACCAAAGTTATGGATTGTGGAATGTTCCACCTTGGAAACTTTCTGTAAATGTGTTTAAGGTGGAGTACACAAAAGGCACTTGCCCGAAAATCCAATTAAATCGACTTATGCAGTTTCTTCCCTCCATCACATAATAGACATTCCCACCCATATTCAACTTCAACCACATCTCAGTTTAGACTTAAATATCTCTAACAGGGATGACAGTAACGACTTAAACTTTACACAAGATTATATTATGTAAATAATAAATAAATGTAGCTATTCTCATCTTATTAAGTCTTTTTAATCAGAGCTTTTAAATTCTCTTAGGTATCGGGGCATATAATTTTACATAGATAGAAATTAACCACTGAGTAGATCCTTGAATATTATTAATATTTTTAACTATAATTTTTGTAACTAATAGTCATTTAATTTTCCAAATACATTAGTGAGAAACTCAAGCCTAAACATATATTTTTTTGTTGATATTGTTAGATTCTAATATGAATAAATGATATTAGAATTTATTTATATTCATATAAGAGTAAATGGTATAAGAATTT
Source organism: Athripsodes cinereus (assembly GCA_947579605.1). Classification (NCBI taxonomy): domain Eukaryota; kingdom Metazoa; phylum Arthropoda; class Insecta; order Trichoptera; family Leptoceridae; genus Athripsodes; species Athripsodes cinereus. Next base: position 11,963,018 of record OX388320.1, on the reverse strand, counting down.
ATTCACATCCATATATGAGACTCCCTCCATCCATCCTGAATGTCTTAATTTTTTTTTTTGGCACAGAGAGGACAGTTTATATGTTTATTACATGCGGCTGGTCTGCCCCAATCGTAGTATAGTAGGTATGTGAAAATGGTATTAGAATTTATTTACATATATGATTTTGTGTATGTTCTCGGTAAAGAAAAGGTTACCCACAATTTTCTAAAGTTTACTAGTGTTCTGTAAAAAAGGCAGTTAATATATACAATTCAGCGATGAGATATACCAACCATCTTGAGTGTCTTGTTTTTTTAATTGCACAGTGAGGAAAATCTTCATATTTATTACTTGCCAGCTGTCCGGTCCGCTGGCTACCCTGTTTGTGGGATACGCCATGATGGTACAGTACTAGTAGCAGATATATGAATTTTATGAAATTGGGTTAGAAACCAGAACTATAAATAGTTACACAAAAATCGAAGATTAAAATTATTTCATTTCTTTATTAAAAATTGCACATTTATTGCATTATTGCACAGCATAGAACATACCGAGATATCCATACTAATTTCAATGTGATTCCAAATTAAAATATCAATAAAAATTTATTATCATTTTACTAAATATTAATGATCAACTTTAGATTAAATACCTAATTTACTTATTTGAATATACTTCAATGACATCCTTGTAGTTGAAATGGTTCCTTCATATTCCAGACTTAGTTGGAGAGTTTCTCTCGGAACTCTATTCAATAGTTAGATACTTATACAATTTTATATGTTATTATCATGGTCAAATTACCACAATACTTTGGAGTACTCTTCTACATAGGTACTTACCTATAGTGAGTAATGTCTACCGTAGACATACTCAAAGAAAGGATGTGTAATGAAGGAAATTGGAAGGAGAAGGTGGGTGGATATTTCGGAAAGGATTTTAAGGAAACAGGGGATTAAACAAGACTAGAGCTTTACTGATCAACGGCCGTTACTAACGACTTAGGCGTCAAGTATATCTAGGGGATGGTATGGCGGTGGTTATCTTCATTAGATACTTACTCACCTCCCTTATAATACGAATGTACCTACATATTATAAGTGTGCACATACTACTTACCTTACACCCTCAATACTCACCTAGCGATTTGTTCTGAAACCTATAAGCGTTCACTCGAACTGGTGCGGTCGTCAAACAAAGCTTTTCATTTCACCTATACCTGCCTAAATATATACTACATACTTACGTATATTAAAGTAGGTAAATAACTTTACCATTAATTACATTATGCCAGTGCGTAAAGTTTGGGACTTTCCTTTTCATTTCTTCATATTTTAAACAATCTTTAATTTCTTCGTTGTTATAAGTAGTTATAGGTAATTAATAATAATAATTGAATGATTCATTATGATTACATTTCAGACTTCCAGGGCTCGAATCCCGCATACAACTCTTTCCTTCTTCATACCACTTGGAACCGACTCCCCGAGGACCTCCGTAAAAACCAGCCGATAACAACGTTCAGGAGCAAGTTGAAGACATCGCTCTTCCTACATAGTTTCCCGCGCCCTTGAGATGGATGCTCCATTAAACGGCGCCGAACAAATCATCCAACATACATACATATATACCACATAAAATTATAAAGCCAGTGATGCAGAAAATCAAGCAATCGATGCCATAAAAAAGTAATAATCAATGTATAGTTAATTTCAGACCTCTGTGCTACAAGACAAATCAGCAAATTAGTATACCTACATTCTAAAACACTATTACAATGATAGGTAATAGAAAATAGTGAAACATTGTATGCTGAATTATTAGTATGATAAGTTGAAAGAACTAAAAAATCAATTTAAATGCATGCACATTTCAATCGGCTCCCCATACAACAGAACAGTTAGCTCAAAGTCAAACAATGAATTAATAATATGCATGCATTCATAGGTATACATATACTAACTATGTACATTACATACTTATAATCACTCTACATACATATATTATATGCAGTTTGTATAAGTAGGTACCTACGCAGTATTATATCTACCTATTGTTTTTGTTTCTCTCCCTTAATAGTAGTAGCGGTGAAACAGTTTTCTATGGGGATTTCTATAGACAAAAGACTCGTGTATGAATATAGGTAGGCACTATAGCGCCGACAACACTACTGTACCCACTGTAAACATTCTTCCGTACTTATTCTTATTATTTTTTGTTTCATACAGTGGTACTAGTAGGTAGAGAACATTATATTAGTGTACTTGTTTTATAATTGTTTGAAAGTGCAAATCAAGCGGCCATGTTGCTTTCCATACACAACATACAGATTTAAGTGTGTGTAGTATTCACATTGCTACTGTGAGTGTATATGTTTTATGTGTGTGTATGTTGACCAATGGACTTTCTCCCAACCCTCCCTCACTTGTCTCTTAGGGGCTGTGAGGGTGAGTTAGATGCAAAATGGCGTCCATTCTCATTGGTCAAGTGCCTAACGAGAATAATAATAATACAAAACCTTTTTTTATTTATATTTTATTGCTTTCCAAGCGTAACTATGTGTAACTTTTTAGATTTTTCTTTGAAAATTTCCCACAGTTGCTTAGATTTATTAAATATGAATTAATTAATTCTAAAATTAAACTTTTGGAATAAAATCTAGACAAAGTATACTTTTTAAGATAAATCTGGGTTTTAAATAAACTCAAAAATACTCAAACATTCTTTCAGTAAGCAAAATCACGAATGTGGAATAGGTCGGAAGCGAGAGGTTTTGAACCCGGCATCTCTAGATTGGAAGTCCGAAATTTTATCACCAGACTACCGACCACTTCTTCTTAAGATTTATTAGAAACAAAATGAATCATTTAGTCTTTCACTCTTCAAACGGAAACAATCCTTCTATTCACTGTGTCGGTGTTTAGGTAGTAGAATTCCATTTCCAAATAAAGAAAACACTTGTTTTATTTATTTGGAAACAATCCTCTTCAATTCAAAATAATTTGATTGATGAAAAATCATGTCACCTCTTTCTATGAAATTTACAATTATTAAATTAATGCTCTAAATTTTGTTTTTACGATTAAGCGTTGTATGAGTTTACAAAATTATTTATTTATTTTTTCTTTACTGTACATTGATTATAAGCAATTCTGCATATAAATAAATGACAATACGAAATAAATCCAATATACAGAGGCTGGGTTTGTCGATTTAATTTTTTTTTACATATCTTAATTCAACATAAATGAAACCACCATATGAGGCTTAGTAAAGACAACGTCACATTATTTGGTAATTCCATTGAAGCGACTTGAACCTATAACTTATATTTCACAAGTCCCGTCTGAGAAACAACCAAACATGGTAAAATTGACTTTTCTAAGTTTTATAATATCAAAAATTATCAGTGTGTTCAGTACTCTATAATATAAGATTAATTTAGGCATTCATGACACAACAAATAACATAGTTATCTTAAACAACCAAATATCAAAATATGCTTTTTTTAATACTTATTTGGTATGAAAATTCCATAAATAGCTATGTACCTATGTGAAATTTTCTCCATTTATGATCCTCTACAAAACGTTCAGTAGATAATTATTGACTTCTTCAGATATTTTTTTGTAGTCAGTTTACTTAAATCGAGGTGATATTCAAAGTAAGCAAGATATAATATGTAAAATAAAATAAAACTCGGTAACTTTGAAAGAATTTATTGAGTTTTCTCTCAACTGTTTGCTTAAAAGTGTATACTATGGCATACCTAAGATATAAATTGAATACCTACAGGTATTTCTACCAAATATTATTACAGGAAAATTTTGATAAAAATTGTAGAAACAAAATATCAAATCAACAAATTTGTTAGTCTGTTTTTTCTTCCGTGTTAGTTCCTTCCAAAATGCACCGTCCTTCACTGACCTGAACAGGTCAATACTTATGAATTTTTGATTTTGTTAATCGCCTTAGCATATTACAACACTTTATAAACACTTGATACTCGTACAAGATATGTTATTTCACATATTTTTTTTTACCAAAATTACCAAAAATATTTCAAAAAAACACGCGTAGCATCAATATAGATGATGAAACTTTTTCTTATACACTGTATTATTCTCCGATAAACAAATAAGTGAAACTTTGATATCGATATCATCCGTTAGTCTATATTACATGATAATGAATATCAAATTGTATAAATTATAAAGTTTTTTGTTTGTAAAAACTTTTGACCTCGTACATTTTGTCACGAAAAAAAAGTGTTTTAAAAGTTCAAAAAATCGCGTCTTCACGATTCAGTGTCTAAATCATTACTGATTTCATTGCACAGAATTCAATGTTATTATTATAAAGTAGACTAAAATGTCTTTTGCACGAAGTCTTTGTAAGGCGTTTTATATAAAAAGAAAAAGTATCAAGAAAAGATTGGCACTTGAAACAAGTAATGAGAACCTCTATAGCCAACAAACGCAATTGAATGTTTTGTTTTTGGTTCCGCACCCGTCTCTCTAAATTATTAAATATAGGAAATACAGTATAATTTATAATGCAGGTTTTGTTATTAAAGTTATCAAGTAATTTTTGGTTTTGTTGGTTATATAAATTAATTGGTCACGAGAAAAATTTATTATTATTCATCACAGAGTATATAATGGATAAGGAAAGAATTATTATAATATAATGGTTAATTAAGGAATCAAAATGGAATTTTTCCAAACCGATATTTATTAGTTTTTGTATAGAATTAAAACTAAATATAAAATAACACCAAATCCTCCTCGAAGTTGCCGAAATACTAAGAAAAAATACTATAAAATACTTGAAAAATATTATTTATTTATTATTTATTTTATTTCTCTTGCACATCATCATTCACATAACAAAATCAACAAATCAGTTTACACAAGAAAGAATGTGATGATTTGCAGTGGCGAGATTATCACTTTGCAGTGATTTCTTCCATCTAACCACGATTATCATTTTAGATACAGAAATAAAATATTACGAGTAACTGTAAACAATTATTAAAATTTATCATATATTTTTTTATTAAAACTGACAGAAATGTAATGGTAGATAAACCTTGAAAGTAAGTAAAATTAAAAATATGATATGTTGAACGGAACCATAATATATTAACTGAACAAGTTCAATAAAACATTAGTTAGAGGTTCACGGCGGCATTTTAAACGGGCAGTCTTAAAGAGGGTAGAAAGTTTCAATGAAATTTCAAAAGCTTTTGCAAGAATGTTTCTTTAATAAACTTACCGCGTTTTCTTAGCGCTCCATAATTAATTCAATTCAACAGATTTACACCAAAGGAGAGACGACTCTTGCTTCGTGGATTTATTAATCGTTTCTAAATAGGTGTTCTCTAATTCTATCAACTTTTTTTCTCACAATCAGCTGTTTACTTGACAAATATTTTTATCTTTTGTTTAACCACGAATTTTTGGATTTCAAAATACGGATAATAGACTGTGAACAAGAATGGCGGTAATTGAAACATTGTAGGTATACGAAAATCAATGTGTAAAAGGATGTTGACCCAATTATTATTTTTTACCTATTCTAATGGCACGTATAGGTATTTTATATTAATATCATTATTCTACATATTCGATATCAGAATCAAGAAGCGTAATAGGTAAAAAATAAAATATCTTGGAATATATAATTTATTATATTCCTTCATCTTATGAATTATATATTCCTACATCTTATGAAGATATATATTTTTTGGTAAATGTTGATGAAAAAATTATCAAATATATCTTTCATTCATACTGTCACGGCTTTTGCCACAAGTGGGGTAGCCAGCGATCTAGCTGCACGTAATAAACATTCAAGTTGTCCTCTTCGTGTCAATGTGGCACCCCCCACCGCTGAACTCAAAATATTAAATGTCTTGAATGTGAAGTTTAACGTTTTTTTTTTAAATTTAAATCATAATTTAAATTCTCAGAAAAGAGTGGAAAACTTATTTTTCACTTAATTATAAATGGTCACTGCTTAGAACACTTTAAAATTTAGGCAGAATTCCACTATTTTTTGTGTAATTGGTTCTATGAACTCTATCTACTTTCGTTAATATGATTCTAGGAGTAATCATTGTTGATCCATTTTGTATCTATATAAATATATTTGTACCATCACATCCCGCAAGGTATTAATATTAGCCAGCGGATTATCTGTATGGAACAAAGTACTTGCGTATAATAAACAATTAACCCATATATATAATATGTCAGTGAAATATAATACAATCACAGAAAAACATACACATACTGTAGAAATCAACACGAGGTAGACAATAAAAAACATACAAATTAAAAAAATTAAAAACACTGTATTTTCCACTTTTATTTTCAATTAGCCCACCGTTTTCGAAACTTGCTGTTTCATCTTCAGAACTTAAGTAAGTTTCGAAAATATTAAGCTCATTAAAAATAAAAGTTGAAAATACAGTGTTTTTACTTTTTTAATTTATATATAATATAAATATTTTACAGTTAAAATTGAATCCCACAACATTAATCACAAATATCTCTTAAGGAAAATCAGCTGTATTCACGAATTCTTTAAAATGAAATGTAGCTACTAATTACCTATTTGCACCAAAATAAGAATAAACTATTCAAGGGAATTTACAAACTATCAATAATTATCGCACCTTCCTTTTTTAGAATACAAGCACACCGCACATGTTAAAACTCACAATCGAGGCATCAATATGAGTTATTTTTATATATTATTTTGTATTTGAAGTATTTTATTTAGTTTGAAGTATTATTTATTATTATTGTGTACCATTATTAACACAAGTTATCATTATAGAAACATGTTCACAAATAACGAAACATCACCACCACACTTTCATTAAATACAAAAATATTGAACATATAAATCTATGATGATATTAACCCCCAAAATTTCGAACCCAAAAATTATTTGACCCCAAGAACAATGGTCCAGGGTCGTCCCAAAAACCAGTTTTCCCCAACACAACGACGCGATTATTTTATTTCACGTTGTAATGGGTTGATGTTGTCGGCCAGTCATGTTGAATTATTTTATTTCATAGAATGATAAGGGTTTTATTACTGACATTCCGAATAATTTTATTTCGGGTAAAAAATAAGTCTAGGCATTCTGCTATGACGGACTAGCAAATTATGACACCCGTCTTTCAAATAATAATATCCAAGTCAGAATCATGGAAAAAAAAATAAGTAGGTAATTATTTTTATATTAAAATTTCATACCACTAACAAAATGTTAATTATATTATAGACATCTATTTAAAAACTTTTATCATATACCTATATACATACATAGGAATTCTTAGTTATTTATTAATTTACAAAGGTCTATAGGGATACGAGTATATTAACACCACTGATTTTAAATAAATTCATCATCCACGTCGGTCTCTTAATTCTGAGGATCGTGCCTCGTGCTATAGACCATCCATTACCATGCTACCATGAGCAATCCTCCGCCATTTGCAGGGGCCCATACAGTGAACTATGTGTGGGCTCCGTAATTTGGTCACTCCCTTCCACGCTTCCCTTCCCTTTTCTTGATTTAAAATACATAATTCAACAGACATTTTAATAATAATAAAACTTTATTGACAGAACATAATAACATATTTGTACAAACTACACATAATAAATAAAAACAGTATTAATTGTATCGGTGCACATGTAGTAGAATTCCATAATTATGTAATTTGAAACAAGTGTTTCTTTCTACTATTGATTGTAAATTCGCAGAGAGACGTCTTTCGACTTATAAGGTCATTATCAATCTGATTGATAATGAACTTATAAGTCGAAGGACGTCTCTCTGCGAATTAACAATCAATAGTAGAAAGAAACACTTGTTTCAAATTACATAACGTAAAAACAGTGTTCTGTCAAATGGCGGACTTGTTGCAGAGCAACATCTTAAAGCCAAACATTAATTATATTTAGGAAAGAGAAGCATACTAATCACAGTGTTTTTTTTATAATTGTTTAAGTTTTCACGTCTGATTATACTTACGTAGTACCTATTTTTGTTATCAGGTGTGTTTGTGTGAATGTTTAAGACATTTAACATCCACATGGCATACCCAAACATACAAATATATCACTAATTCATATAACAGATGTCACAAATTAAATTTTCAATCGGAAAAGTGACAGACGAACCTTAAAATTTTAATCTGAATTTATAATGGCAAACGTTATTAAATGTTTACTATAAACTTCCTCTTATATGATTATAGTATATAAGTAGATGCATAAAACTTTACATGCTTTTGTAGAAATCAAAAGGTTGGGATAAAAATAATAAAAAATATTTTATTCTTTCAAATCTTCATAAAGAATGTACCTACCTATACATCAAGAATATTTAAATAAAAATTGGGAGATTAGAGTCGTTGCCCTTTAAATCTGAACTTTTAGTACATAATAATATAAGTGGAGATAAGCACCATACAAAGATTTTGTGTACACTCGTAACATTTACAAATTTTTAGTACAATTGAGGGAAGAAAAGCAATTACTTACTATAAAATCAAACCATGTGCTCCAAAAAATATAAATGTATATTCTTTCATACAATCCTTAATTTTTTCACATATGTATATATACCTGATTTTTACTATGATAAAATGATGTACCTGTATATTGAATGACAAACAATAATAATTTTTTATTGGGTGAGTAGTTGCTCGAGATTTGAATCCAAGTGTTTATCAGTGTTTTAATCTTCCACTGTACACACAAACATTTTCTAGTTTAAAACACAAAAATAGTATGTAAGATTCCCGACGTTTTCAACGAGTACTTCTTCAAAAACGATTCTCATGTCCACAATAAATAATTCGAGTTGACAATACGCCATGTAAAATCTAAATCTACACCTCCAGGGATTGTCTTCAGAGCCACCCTAGTCATAGTAGGTGGCTAAAGGGGGTGAGAAGAAGAACGTAGAATAAGTGGTAGGTGAGGGGTTATACAGTGGGGTGTTTGTTGGGTGGCGGATAAGGGTGTTTTGGAGTTGACACCCTGCGGCATTTTGGCCCAAGAATTTGTAAATGTCATTAGCGTATGAGACGGTCATTACTTTTGGTCTGTAAAACTACTTACATATGTTTGTGTATGCGCCACATAATGTATGTATGTACTTGTACATATTATCATAAGATCTTAAATTATACTTACACATATTATTGTGTGTGTGTGCTCGTTTTATCTTTTATGTGATGTTAAGCCCAGCTGCATATCTTTATTTTAAGTTTTTAATAAAAATAATTAAATTTAACAATAATTATGAACAAATTATAATTGTAATTAATGTACAAATTTCAGACTTAAATTTCACGAGTTTCACGAGAAAAAAAGATAGATTTCAACGGGTTTTAAAATCAAATCAATAATTGAATCATCGCTTTTGCTTATACCTATGTTACTACATACCAAAATTTTAATATTTTTAGAAATACGCATACACAATCACTGCAGTGGATTAATTAACAATGGTCTCTTTGTGGAGCACAAAATAACTACGATATTTTTTACCTATATGGGAGAACTTTTATAAATAAAAATATTTTTACTTTTTTTCTTATCTTCCTTCTTCTGCTTTAGTTAGGACTGTGTCCTGTTGTTATGTTGTCCCGGAGCCTACTCCTGGCAGGTGGATTCCCAGCTATCCCTCCATCGTTTGGGTGGTTTTCCTGGGGATCTGCTTCCTGATATGCGCTCGTCTGCTGCAATCCTTATCCAAGTTATCTAAATGAAAACATTGGCCACATTTGATAGTTTAAAAAGCTTACAAAAAGTTTGTTTCCTTCACATACCATAGTTGATATTGATACACAATGTTTCTTTAAGTACCAATATAGTGGGGGAAGAAGATTTAAATTGATAATAATTTTACAATACTTGGTTCGTATAATATCTCTGCTATACCTAATAGAAGTAATAATATTGTTGTAAATGATAAATCTAAAGGAATTATTATTTTATGATGACATTACATTCAGGTCTCATCTAACAAAAGGAAATGGAGTTAGGATACAAAACATAAATGGCCGCCTTTAAAATCTTACTTCACCCTTTATAACATTATAATATTCCAAAAGGGCGAAATATTATTATTATTAATTTGTCCTTGCCCTTAGCGAGACCTATCCTTTCTCCCTTTGTCTCATTTTCATTGCGTGATTTTAATGACCACTAGAAAGGGATGAGAGAAGTTTTGATAGTTTTGTCTTTAGCTCGCATGGGAGTATTAGGTGCCTAACTATAGGTACAACATATTATAATGTATTATTATTATAAAACAAAAGCCTAGAATGATCCTTATACAGGGAGTACAGTACTAGGAGAGTATTATTGTGGGATGAATTTAAAGGGGTCGTTCTTTGTTTGCTCTCTCAAGTATTTCACTTTCCGTGTTTTTATTCGTACGCGTTTTCAATTTATAAATGAATACCTATTGCATATATATTATTGCTATGATGCACAGAAACATAGTACTTTTACATTGACTTTCATACAGCATCTAATATAAATATTTTTGAATGAAAGGCGGTGAATGTTTTTCTTTTCTCCTTAAGTTTACAGCCTATCGACGCTGGGTACGTTTTCTGGAATATTGAAGATAGAGTATTATCTCATCTATCCAAGCGAAACATGGACTTGGTTGAAGAAAGACGAAAGCGGAATAAATACAGTGGAGATGCGATGGCTGAGAATAGTGGCTGGTAAAACGTTGTGTGATAGATTGAGGAATGAGGGTATTAGAAAAATGAGCAGATGCAAGAAGAATGTTGTGGATAGGTACTCGTAAAATGAGTGTAAATAAGTTAAGATGGTTTGGACATGTGGAACAAATGGATGATGAAAGGGCGACAAAGAAGATAATAATACTTGTATGAAAGATGGGGTATGAGAGTGCGTGGACGTCCGAAAACCACGTGACTTGATCATGTGGATCTAATTCTCAAGGACGACCGTGTGTTAAGTAAGAGAAATCGACGTGCGTGTATGAGAAATTGTATGAATGTAGAAAAAGCGAAAGAAGTATGCCTTGGGTAGGTTGTTCCGTTTTTTCTAACTATCACACTTAAGATACGGGTGAGGGTTTTGTATAGTACATACATAGTATTAAAAATAAAATCATCAAAATACTGAGATTAATCTTTCATGCTCCTCTTAAAGACTATGATAGAACTATTAGACACTCTTGTCTAGTCAATGTACTAAAAATTTGACAACTCTCACAAATTAAGTAACGAGCGAACTCACTACAAGCAAGAAGCAGACATAACGTATTTGCTGTTCCATAAAATATAGAAATTCTAGTCAGTAAATTTTAGGTATAAAAATAATTATATAATATATATGAATATAACAGCTATAAGTACTTTATTTTTGAAGGACTAGGTACCTACTCGTAAATCAGTAAACATATTAGAACAGTATTTAAAAATAAAGAATGCATGTTTACAACCCAAAAATGGATTAACGCCCCATATTATCATCTGTATAAAATAGAAAAACTACCACGATGACAGAACATAATAAGCAATTTTCAAAAATAGAACAACACACCGGTAGAACCAGTATTGCCAGATGATACAATAATAATAATAAGATACCTACAATATATAAAATAATAATTTCACAATGATTGGGTAAGGGGCACTAAGGTGATTGATATTCCGGTTTTATTTTATATCACAAATAGCCACATGCCTTCCATTATTATGGTAACATCGTTTTGTCAACACGAGCATCAAATTATACAAGTTTCTATATAAAATTACTCATTGTGCTCTATTTTTTAAGCATCAATCATATTATAGGTGAAACAAATTATTTGTCGTCCTACAAACGTAAACGAGTTTTTAAATTAATAATTGCAACAATATTTTCTATTTTTTTTTTTCAAATCAATAACACATGACTCAAAATATAAAAAAAATATATATATACACCAAACGTCTATCTGTCTGCAGTGTCTTCACCATTACAGCATTCTACGTGTGAAGTGGCCAGTGGACTACCTGCACATAATAAACATATAGATTGTTCTCTCCACACTTCATCGCTAAATTAAATATGTCAAATGTCTTATAACTACATACATGGTGTTTTAGGAATATCTGCATTTTAGAGGAGACTCAAAAAGTTGTAGAAAAGAGTTAACAGCTATGGGATATATTTTATTTCGAGGACATAACCTTAGAGGTTATATTTTAAAAAACATTGATATTTTACAAGATTTATCTGTGTTAGAATAATACGCAAAACTGTTTAAATGACTCCATCGGATGAATTGTGCATATCTATTTCTTGTGTACCTAAGTATATTTTAAGTATTTTTAGCACACGTTTTCATTTATGTTTTGTACCGTGAATATTACATTGTTGGTAGATATATAAAATCTATACTCTCATGACACCTGATACCCGGTCACCTCACCATCCCTTGTTTAGATGCAATGCACCCTTATCTAACTACCCTTACAGGATGAGACAACATGACACAAGCGGGAGATCATATAACTAGGTATATATATACATAATAGTATTATCATACTTGCTCAAGATTTCACGTAGGTAATATCAATTAAAAATAGGTACAAAAATTACTTTACGTTGTATTTAGTAAGGAATTGAAATTTTCTAAATATTATAAAATACGCCAAAAAATTCGATTTAGAAATGTTGCTTAATCTTGCCTTTCGAACAACTCATGAAAATAGTATGAAATTAAAATAGTCTTAAATATTTGAGACATTGATAAGAGGCTGCCTTTACTGTAACAGTTTTTTCCCCTTTTCTTTTCATCCTTCATTACTTGTTTCAATTTGTTTCTATAAATTTAAGGAACATATAATTTTGATTCATATAGGGGAAGGTTACTAAGACGGGACAATTTTTTTTGAAACGTTGTAATTTAGTCGTGAATTGATTTTTTTTAAATATTTTTATTAAATATTTGAGTTTAAGGATTGGTCAATCGACCGAGATAAAATAATCGTGTTTTACTTCGTGTAGTTTTACACAATATCTTTTTTATTTTAATCTGTCTTTTTCCCGTTTTAGGTAACCGGTTACCCAAAACGGGACAAGGTGTTACCAAAGAAGGAACATGAGTACAAAAAGGTTCCTTTATTACTTTTTTTATAATTTATCAATAAAAACGTTTATATACATAAATATTAGAAAAAATAATATTTAATGAATAAACATAATATAAAGTCTTAGAACATAGTTTAGAGACGATCATTATCAGTATCAGTTTTCGGTGTTCCACTCATTGCGGTTAGTTTATCGTGCATATGAATATTTTGAAAAAGTCGCAACTATCTGAAACAAAAGAGAAATAAAGATGTACCTTTAGTTGAAAAAACTGCTCAACTAATTTGGTTTGTTCCTAATTATTTTATTTTGCATAGGAAAATAATGTGAGTATATGGGTTACTTAAGACGGGAGATGTCCCGTCTTAAGTAACTCGTGGTTGTCTCGTTTTAGGTAACCGTAACAAAAATGATAATTTGTTATCGTGTTCCTACGCCTTCATAATTTATAAATAAAAGTTTACATAATATATTAAATGAATGTAATACTTATACGTCAATGCATAAAAACATTGCTTACCTTGTAATTTTGAGGCGAAAGTAGACAAGATGGCATAGATAAATATTGATTCAATAATGCAGAAATCACAAATTACACACGCACGGTCTCAAACCTCAGTCAAATTGCGATCTGATTTAGGATTACCTACCTTCATTGTGTCTAGTATCTACATTTCTGTGTTGACAATAGTCTGCCATCTATAAGAGGATCGGAGAATTTAGCTTGTCCCGTCTTAGGTAAAATCCCGTCTAAGGTAACCTTCCCCTACACAGACTTTTATTACTAACACTTCTTCTTCTTCTTCGTTCTTCTTCAGGCAAGGCACCCGACACCGAGTGAATTATGCCTATTTGTTTATAGTGGTTATACTAACACTTCGTCGGTAGCCTGGAGGTAGAGTCTCGGCATTTTGAACAAGGGGTCCGCGGTTCGATCCCAGGTGCCGGCAAACTCCCCTTTCACGACACAAGCTTTTAGCTTACTGTGGAAGGTGTATAAAGTTGTATTTGGGTTTATAACAAAACCCAGATATATCTTTTAAAAAAAAAACAAAAAAAAAAACTTCTTACGCTATTAAAATATATACCTATTATGTATTGTATCAGCGAAAAACTTGCAATATTACTGCAAACTGTTTTGGTACATTAACTATGTAACTCACATTTTACAATATATACTGATTAACAAACCGTTTGTTTACATGAAATTAGATATGACCAACCTCATGTAATAAACATACAAGCTATCTTCTCTGTGCCTAAAAAAGGCATTCAGATGGGTGACGTACGTCAGCTGATATTAAGATGTAAAATATCGTTATTTTTTCAAATACCTGACTTTTACAGGACACGCGAAAATTTACGGAAAAGAGAAGGAGACCAATTCTTTGCCGGTTGCTTCACAAAATAAGACAGTAAATAGCTCACGGAACAGTAAATAAATAATAAAAAATAAAACATTATTTCACATTCGTGATCCTTTATCTCAATAAACTTTTAATATCGTTGATAAAAAATAATGCATTAAAAACTATGTACATCATATGCATACTTAGACATAAATAAAATATGTATTTACACGAGTACATTCTACATGAAAGACTTTAAAAAAAGTTTTCATAAAAGAACATAGCTAATAAGCTTCAAAACACATTGAAATGGGCACAAAACATCACAAAAATTCGTAATTACCCCAAGCTTTGCTACTGCTTTTACCAACAGGCAACAGCGTAAGCTCGCCTTTGTGGGGGAGAGCTTGCTGTGCTGTGCTGGCCTGAAAAAAAGCTTTTCATCATTGAAAATATATATGGAAGTCTTTGAATAGCCTTATACTGGAAACGTATAGAAAGTCAGATGATGTAATATGCTAAGCTGAACATGTTAAGCTAATGTACTCGTAACTGTACCCACTACATATGTACATAAGTATTACAGAAAGATGCGATATATGGAAACACACAGTGGTATTTCAAAGAAGAAGCAGAGGAAATAATATGAAAAATATATTTTGCAATCAAAATTGCAATTTTTGTCAATTCAAAACAAGTTTTATAAAAATGCTCTGCCTTGTACCGTTTTTTAAGTTTTTTACAATAAACTATCTGCATAATATTGTACATAATGACGTTGTCACTCAATTCATATAAGTATACTCCCACACGAACACTGTCAATTTCTAGTAGCTAATTGTTTACTGAATTGTTAACTGAAAAGGGACATGAACTGTGGCTCATAGGTAGAACTGAAGAGACTGGCTGAGAATAGGGAGGAATGGAGAAGAAAATCTAAACTCGTTCCTGATCAATCCAATGGATTGTAACTCATTATAAATATATGATTGTTTACTGCTTTTAAAAATCTTGCGGTCATTGTCTAAGCGTTTTAAAAGACACACCAAAAAGATAAATGTTTGCACTGTGCGTCATAATAATATGACAAATGTAGCTGAGTTATATCATATGTGACCTTATATGCAGAGCTTTGAAGTTAATAGGCAAAGACTCGAACGAGGACGCAACCAAAGCCTTTGTTATGACTTTCTATTGATGTTGGATATTATGCTACTTTACTGCTAATTCTCATCGCATGTTACTACTCAACTTGATACTTCATACTTTGATTCTAGTATTAATTTAGAACTACATTAGTACCTACCTATTCTAGAAATGACCCATGCATCAATAACTTGTACCACAACCGTCTGAAAACGGTAAGGATTATGCAACTTTAAATAAAACCTAATTTAACATTCAACAGTTAAAATCACATTAATTACTTTTATATTGAACAAAAAAAAAATTACTTTATTTTGATAAAAAAAAATTAAGTGTCTTTAAGATTTTTTCTTTTTATTTTTACTTTATTTTAAGGATCCCACAATCAATTACAGAATATTATAACAAAATATACATTCAATATATAAACCAGCAAAGCTCCTAAATTTACCAGAGATGTTAGAGTCAAAAAACAGTATCAAAGCTTAACGAATTATATATATTTCCGAGATTTTTCCATGATCAAATTACAGGTTTGACAAAAATAATCTATACAGGGGACCCTAGAAATGCAGAAATAATAGCAAAATTATCTGTGGATAATAATATAGGTAATCATCTTCTAGCATACATACATGTCTAGGAATTCTGTGGTATTTGACCTCTCTAAATATTGCACACGTACGTTCCTAGACAAATATCCATTTATAGATCATAATATAGCTAATAATGACAATAATAGACGAGTGGGTAATAATGCACAGATACTAGATACTAAGGTAGATATAATAATAATGTCACAGAAAAATATTTTCCACATGACTGGGCATTTTCCCCACACCATAATATTCTAATATGTACCTAAGTATTCCTGCCTCCGACGAGTCACCCACTTAACTCCATAATATAATCCCCATAAAAATATTTAAGTCCGTTCGTAAAAATATATTGAGATTTGTGTATCTTCCGTGGAAAAAGAAAAATAATACCCTCTACAAGAAGTCTCATGTTTTGAACGGGATATACGATTCTCTCTCATTGTACAACAAAACTATCAATTTAATGTGATATGGCACGCATCCTAAATGTCTTGACTTTTCTAAACACGTAAAGGACGGCTTGCATGTTTATTACAAGGAGTTAGTACTCTGACTAACCCACTTGTGGGAGATGCCGTAATTGGATGAATGGATGTACAACTCGACATAATAACTCCGCACATTGGTGTGTACGGTAACCCAGACTGCTGATAAAGATAAACTGCATTGAATAAAAAAATCGATAATAGGTTCTATCGCTATTTCTCAAAAATGTTACTTATGCTACATAGGTATATGCAGCATTTCATGATTTGTCAATTATTTGAGTCGAGAAAGGATGCTTATGCTATATACGGTGTTTCATGTTAATTTGTCCAATAGTCGAGTCGAGAAAGGATGCTTATGCTATATACGGTGTTTCATGTTAATTTGTCCAATAGTCGAGTCGAGAAAGGATGCTTATGCTATATACGGTGTTTCATGTTAATTTGTCCAATAGTCGAGTCGAGAAAGGATGCTTATGCTATATACGGTGTTTCATGTTAATTTGTCCAATAGTCGAGTCGAGAAAGGATGCTTATGCTATATATGTACAGTGTTTCATGTTGATTTGTTCATTGGACGAGTTAATAATAATAAACACTTTATTGTCACAATACATTTGTTCAAAAGGCGTACGAATTGCCTTGAAGCAATATCTTCCAGTAAACCTTATGAATGAAAGAATGCTTGTGCTATCTATTTATTTATTCTTAACTATAAATATAATATATTGATTATAAGCAATTCTACAAAGAAATACAATAAATCAGCCAATCAATATACAGAAAGCCAGATTATCGCGGAGACACGATTTTACTTTTCAGGCTTCGTCTCCTCTCACTGATATACAGTGTTTCTTGATCATTTGTCAATTACTCGAGTCGAAAAATGATAATATTTATACTATCCAAGAAAAGTCGATTTGAAAGCTAGTATGTATATACCTAATATAATATTCGTATAGGTACATAGTGAGTACATCCATCCCATACGACTGACTGTTGTTAGGCTTACACATTATTGGAATATTATATATTCATAAGATCTCTTCACTTTTTTGCCTGTAATACCCCGTGACGTACATAGATCTCTAAGTACACAATGTATACATAATATATCTACACCTACATACATAATGCTGGCAACATTCTATTTTAGAACCGTATTTACGTCAAGCAGCACACCTCCCAGTAACTAGCTCTAGTTTTACCATATTATTATTAGGTATACGATAAGGAATTGCACGAAGACAGCGGGGAACATGCAAATATTATATTCTATTATTTAATTCTAGATATTCCTAAATGTTTAAAACTAATAGAACAAAACTGTTTTGAGAATTCTATTTAAAATTCTATGACGTGACAAATAAATTTTGGAAAATAAATATTAGAATATTTTGTTTACTATCTATAATAATTACGAAACCAGAAAAGCTCTTGTAGAACTTCGGTTTAAGTAACGACAAATCTACAAAATATTGATCTTGTGCAGTTGATTGATAATCGTCTCTGATATTGAGCAACTTCAAACACAATTAAAGTTGTCCAAAAAATATATATATTTTATTTTGGTCTGTCTACCTACGAGTATTTTTGTGCACCAAATTTTTAATTACTAAGCAAACCGAATAAATAACTTGCAGCATAGAAATTTCGAAAACAACCACCACTATAAAAAAAATAAGACATTCAGGATGGGTGTCAAACCTCAAACCTGAAAGTTAAATGTAAAATGTCTTTATTTTTCGAACACCTTCCTTTTACAGAAAATTTACATAAAAGAGTGGGAGGCCTATTCCTAAAGCTCTAATTTATTTAAGTTTTCAAAGAACTCCTATATAATTTAAAATGCTAAATATTTTCCAATACTCGTAAATTCTGCAGAATAGGTACCAACGTGAAAAAAGTACAAATTGTATTGTCGACGTATAAAGTGATTAACTTTTCATCATATTTTCGAATACACACCTCTAACTCTCCCAGTCCAATCCTTCTCCTCTTTAATATCTACTCACATCAGGATTACATCAGGTAATCCCACCTCTCTCCACCCTCCCTATATAAAATAATAAGTATCCTGTATTCATGAAAATAAAATGCACGCATATAAAATTTTCTTTTCAAATCTTCTATTCAGCCTTTATCTAAATTTAAATCAACGTGAAGAACCAGTACCAACAGTTATGTTTGTGGAAATGAATTTTACATAATATTTTGATGATTTCTTTTCATTCCATTTAAGTATATTCGTATATGTAATCTGTGAACACAATCAAAAATGCCAGAGTTCTAACCACATTTAAAAATTCGATTTAAAAAAACTATGTGTTTTGAATTTGAAGAATTCTAGTCAAAATTTTACTTATTATGATAATAACACATACCTAGTTATATTTAACTATTTGATTTACTGATAGTAACACATATATTTAGTTTTTTAATTTTATAGGATCTTTGAATGTTTTATATACCTAGTTTTAAATCTCTATATCACAGATGCTAAACTCTTTATGATTGAAAATTAATGTTTAAGTTTGATTCTTTATGAACTATTGCAATATGGTGTTTGTGTTGTGATAAAATTTTATACAATATATGCGAAAAGGTTTTGTGTCGTTTATGATTAAATAAATAATTAATTGATAATTTTTTTTTTTTACAATATTAAAGAATCAAACAGTCATAACATAATATGTTAACAATTAATACACTCAACATGTGGACCAGCGAAGATTCCACTCTTACCAGAAATGTCTTAGTCTTGAGAAAAAAAGCATAAGTTAAAATTTTCTAAAAAAGTCAAAGTAAATTTAAAAACAATAATAATACAATATTTAAAAATAATACAAAAATACAAAGTAAAAAATCCCAAAATACTAGAAATCAGTCTTTTAGTCTCATTAGTCTTGAGAAAAAAAGTAAAAGTTAAAATTTTCTAAAAAAAAGTCAAAGTAAATCTAAAAATCTAAAAAGATATCATATTGATAAATAAACACAACATTAGGTATAAATAGTCATATAAGGATTATAATAATTATATTCCCATTCACCCTTTTGTTATATACAAAGAGCAAAAAGGCAATTCACAGTAGAGCGGAGCGTCAAGATGTTATTGAGTTGAGTGACATCGCGACGCGACGACTAATATATTTATAATCATTTCATCTATTTCAAATCATATAGCGTCCTATCACAATACATACATAATATAATGTTGTATTTATGTACATAGATTTTTTATAATATTTTTGGCATTCAATTTATACTCATAAAGTTTTTTTCCATGGCTTCTAATGTCCTTATCTTAGAACATATTAATGCGATGTTAAAATGTTCGTTAGCTACGTCATATCAAACAACTATGTAATCTCAATAGTCTTTCAATGCTCCTTCTGAGAACACTCCATTGGAAGCGTCTTTGTGACAAAATTTCATATGCTCTGATGTCGATGTCATAGAAGCAGTGTATTGTTAAAAAAGGATGTCCAGGCTGTTGGAACCTTTATGGACGAAAGATTCTGCAATACAGGAGATACAGTGATCCCGACTGGGCTATGTTATGAGAATGTCCAATGATAACCAATAAGAGCGCTTTTTTTATCCACAAGGTTTCTGACATCAGCTTATTTCAATCGAATTGTATATTTTGTTGTCGATTGATTGATTTTTTTTTTTATTATTGTTAAAGGAAATGATTCTAGAGAGACCATGTAGATCGGATGACTGAAAACAGAAATCGTACATATAGCTGCAAAGGAAACACCAGTCGGTTCACGGCCCAGAGAAAGACCACCAAAAAGATGGATAGACAGCTGGTCTTCAGTATCACAAGAGGCAACAACTTCCGAACTAACAGATAGTTGATCTACAGCACAAAAAAGAAGAAGAACATAATATATGACACGAGAATTTTACACTTTTATGGAATAAAACAATAAAAATCATAATAGGCATAAAAATATAATTTCTTTTTTTTTACAAAATTGCAACTGAAAAATTGCTTTGCTTAAATTATTTTATTAGAATCTCACTATTGATAATCAAAATTCCACTTTATAATTATGTTGTGTATATGTGGTGATTTTGTTTATTTGTTTTGTTTTGATTTCTGGTATTTTGGGATTTTATATTTTTAGATTTACTTTGACTTTTTTCAGAAAATTTTAACTTTACCTTCTATCTCAAGACTAATGTGACTGAAGGACTGATTTCTAGTATTTTAGGATTTTTTGCTTTTATATTTATGTTTTTGTATTGTTTTAAGTATTGTATTATCGTTGTTTTTAAATTAACTTGACTTTTTTAGAGAATTTTAACTTTTACTTTTTTTTCCTCAAGACTGAGACATTTCTGGTAAGAGTGGAATCTTCGCTGGTCTACATGTTAAATGTATTAATTGTCAACATATTGTGTAACGACTGTTTGATTCTAAATATTGTAAAAATAAATAAATAATAAATAAATAACTATTATGGTGAATATTATAATTGTGGTGTTTATAGTAGAACATTAGGATATTATGGTGAGTGAGTATAGATGTACAAGTACATTCTTCTTCTCTTTACGTACCTACCTATAATCTCTCACTACTTCTCACTTCTCACCACTCATCGTTATTCACAACACACTAAAACCTCTACGGTTCAAAATAAAGGAAAATACATTTATATTGAATCACAAGAAATAATTCAATTTTATACATTCAAATATGACTTTGTGGAAATTACTTCTTACTTACTTACTTCCGATGGTCGAACAGCCCTTGTAGGACCTTTGCCTCCGAAACAATAGACCTCCAAGCCTTTTTATCCTGAGCAATGGACTGCCAGTCGTCTTTAGCATTGAGTTCCTCTAGATCTCGGTTGATGTTATCCAACAATCTTTGTCTTGGTCTGCTTAACGGTCTTCTGCCCTCGGGTATACTCTGCAGAATATCTTTAGTCGCCCTTTCTTCTCCGGATCTAACGACGTGGCCAACCCATGCCAATCTAAATTAATAATACAAAAAACTATAATTTTATGTACAGCGCATTTCAACAGTGTTTTTTAATTATAATTACTAACAATTTAAACAAATATCTTCTCATAGAACTCGCGTACTCCACTAACTTGAGTACTTATTTTTATTCTGAATAATATGACAAAGAGTCGAAGTCTCTTACATCTTATGTAGAGACTACGAGCGGCAACCAGGAGCATAGGAAGACCCCCAATACTGCGGATAGATTGTATCGCTCAACACGCCGGGGTCAACTGGATGCTAACGGTGCAGAATCGAATGGCGTGGAAGGAAATGGAGGAGGCCTTCGTCCAGGAGTGGGCTGAGAAAAAGATGATGAAAAGACGACGAAATAAATTTATCTGTTTGAAATAAGGAATGTAAGAAAGCGCAACCGCTCGAGAACTATATGGCTCGACCACATGGACCAAATTCTTCAGAATAGCCGCATGCTGACTAAAAGCAATCGGCGTGCATGTAACTGTGAAAGAAAAGAGCAAATTGGTTTTCTGTCCTCTCTTTCTACCCCACAAGGGATGCGACGTGAGAAATTATACAGACGTAATTCGAAGGCAGAACTCTTTAGTCTATCTATTGCACCCCGGCATCGTCTGCAAACAGGGTAGTCAGCGAACTAATTCGATGCAACAGACATGCGAATCATCGTCTACGTGGTAATAATAAATTAAGACCTTCACAACGGGTGACATACATCATCTCTGAATTAAGAATATTAAATATCTTAATATGATGCTTCTCCGAGAACTTTATGGAGTATATACTCAATTTTTGCATCCATATTATTGTTCAGAACAAAAATTTGATGTTTTCATTAAAAAGTAACCTTGGCCAACACGAATCAATCTTCCGATTTGTTAGGAACGAAATGACACTCCACAGAGTTTGACTGTATAACCCTTGCCTTACACACATAGAATAAACACCCCACATACACATGCAAGTAAGAACACAAGGCATAATGCCCAGATAAGAACCAGAGTGAAAATTAATACATCATTATGTCACAGCCATATCTCGCTCCAGTACTACACATACATACATACAATGTACACGTACGTGTACATACAGTCTACCGACCTTTACATTACACATATGTACCAAACAGCGGCGTATCTAGAGTTATCATACTGAGAAAACCCAACCGCCCTTAATACAAATTTATTTAAAAACAACACTATTAATAGAATAGAATAGAATTTATTCAATAAAATGGTTTCAATTACAACTATATATAGAAATTATACAAGTTTTTTTTTTTTAACATGACACAATAATATCTAGTTCCCCATTCAGCACATGGAATTAAGAGCTGGTATGAGGGGAACAATTAAAATAATTACAAAATTGACATATGTAGTTAGGTCTGTTTAATCTAGCACTCATATATGCAAATAAAGATAAGAAAAACTATGCAGTTTAGCAATTTTGGTACACTTTCAAATAGTTTGATTTTACACAATTACACAATTTAAATTATTTAATTACATACGTAGTTAGGTCCGTTTTAATCTAGCACTCATTTTTACAAAGAAATACATGTAAAATTGTGCAGTTTACCAATTTTGGTACACTTTCGAATAGTTTGATTTCACACATTTCACACAATTTAAAGTTTTTTAATTACATCCTCACTACGCAGTCCACTCTAACAATATTGAAAGGATTCAGCATAAGTTTTTGAGGTATGTCAACTATATGATGCGCATTCCTATTGAGGAGATTGATTACTCTTACTTGTTGTCCCTTTTAAATTTAAACACATTGTCTGATAGACGAATAATCTCTGATCTGATTGTGCTATTCAAGATTGTAAGAGGGGAATTAGATTGCCTTGACCTTAACAGTTTAATAGCATATCATATTCCAACAAGAGCCACTCGTCAGGTTGTGACTTTTCATAGTGACGTAGTTGATACTAACTATTTATATAACTCGCCCCTTTATAGGATGCATAGGTTGGGGAATATGTATGGTCATTTGGCGGATGTTTTTGCGGATTCCTTATCCGAATACAAATGGAAATTAACAGAAAATTTTAAATCTGCGAGTTTGATGGATTGTGTTTAGTTGCTGGGTTTTGATGTGTTGTTTTTGCGACGAGATTGTATCTATTGGTGTATTCGGTTTGAGCAAGAGTGGAACAACCCGAAACTATGTATTGTATTGTTACCGACTTGGCCAGGCATTCCCTACATGAATAATTAATTGTATTTTGATTTTTTATGATATATATTAGGAAGTTTATAATCATTATTATTTTTAAGAGATTTATAATCATTATTATTTTTAAGAGATTTATAATCATTATTATTTTTAAGAGATTTATAATCATTATTATTTTTAAGAGATTTATGATCATTATTTGAAATTATTTGCTAGTACTACATTACAGCTACATTGTTTTTATCACTTGACTGTTTTCTTTTGTTATATTATGTTTGTAAAGGCTGGTTCAGCCGTTTATTATTATAAATAAATAAATAAATAAATTCGTATTTTTTACACATAGTAAATTTGGTACATGTTACACTGATTATGGTCCGCTAGACAAACTCAGTCAATTTAAGAAGTGTAAATAAAGCATATGACGAAAAAGACATCTTTATTTTTTATTTCTTTATAATAATGTACATGGTTTACGCCTTTTATACATAATGACAATAAAATATAACATAATATTATACCCGATATATTCAACTTGAATACATACGATCACTAAGCTTTCAGTATTATTTCCAAACGATTTGAAAAATAATACTATTCATGGATAGTCACATTGCACATCATTTATGTATAGTGTGTCATAACGTATCAGTACTATGATGAGCGAGGCAGAAATATGACAAAAAAGCCCAAAAAGCAAGCATACGTGAAAGCGGGACAAAGTGATATAACTTTCGTCTTGCCTTGTATAATATTTAGTGCACTTGCACGAAAACGCTAAGCACATGTTATTACGCATTATGGATAAACTCGAGAAAACAGGAGAGTGCGATATTGTAAATTCTCGAATCGTTATTGTGTATACTTTTATCATTTTTTTATTATTTTAAAACTCAAAAACTTTAAGATACGCCGCTGGTGCCAACATCATCACCACCACTACGACTAACACATAGACACACACATACATACGTTCACCCAACATATCCTATATTTTAATAATATGTACATGGATACTTACTAAATTTTATAACATGCTTCCTTCAAAATTTCCATACTTTTCATCTTTTTGTTGATGATGGGTCGAGAATATTGAAATATGTGTGAAACTGAAGATGTTGTAAGTACGTTGGAACAGAAAGAGAATACGCTTCTGGAGGTATCATGTTGATTCCATAAATTGTTATACAACAGCCCAGTTACAACCAAAAAAACCCATTAAGCGGTCGATTTCCAGGAAGACTACCTAAAAGATAGAAGATAGTCTTCAACGTCACAGGAGGAACCTAACTCCTAGTAAATAGGTGGTTGATGTACTACATGTGGAAGAAGAAGAAGAGACGAGAATTTATTCCTGCAAGACCCTTTCTTCAATGACTTCTATCTAATACTGCTTCTATGTCCTTTAGCCACCATAATTCTAATCTAAAAATACACAATGATACTAATATTTTATAGTATTTTTTTAATTTATTCTTAAGGGATACAAACAGTTCAACCTAACAAATATTTAAATTCATATTTCTCCATCAAACAAACCAATAAAGGTCCCACAAATTACCGAAGCGTATGACGAACACGTTGCTAGTAAACAGTAATAATACATACTTTACCTTACTTAAATCAAAAGCAAAAAACAAGACAAAAATGAAAATAAATAGTTAAAAACTACACTTCGATAGAATTTATAATAATTAAAAATTAAAATAATTAAAATTAAAACAGTTCAAATTAATTTTTTTCATAGAAAATCTGTAAATCTTCTGTCTCAGCCTCATGTCGTTGCCTCTTTTACAGAAGAACTGATTCTAATCTCACAAATATGCCTTCGTAATTTTTATTTACATACTTATTTGAAGCTCCTTGGTCATTCGACGGAAAATCGTCGCCCTATTGATAACTGAGCGCTTTTGGGTCGTATACATTTTTATACCTACTATTTTTTCAAACTGTTCAGTGTTTAGAAGTAGATATATTCATGAAATTTGTGATATATTATGTTATGTTATAGTTCTGTAAAAGTTCAATAATACGCTCATTGTTAGAAAGATCATATAATGAGATACAGAGAAACCCAAGCCTGATGAAATATTTATAGAATTCCTCATACTACCTACAAATAGTAACTTGGAGTCAGAATATTCTCCTACATTCGAAACATCGACCTTTTTTCTTAAATTCGTATTCCTTTAGGCCATTAAAAATAATATATAGGTTAAAATAATAACAATAACGATAGTTTGTAATGTTTTGTGGGAAATATATATCTATATAATATTCTCGGACATAAAATCAGCGCTTGCGGGCATTTTCCCTAAAAGAGACATAGATATTAGGTAGTATTATTATTTGTTAGATTAACGATCCCTGGATATATGGGGGTGTAATTAATGCAGGTTCAGGATGCGTCCCTCCCTCGTTTACCCTTTTCTACTACTACCCTTCCCTACATCAACGTCCATGGCGATCCAACCCCTTCTCATCCGTAGCCCAAGCCGCCACCCCTACAACAAGACCATTCTCCATTCTACTCTACTATCTACTATAATATCGTTGTACGAGTATAAACTTTTGTACCTATTCGGATGGAGAATTATTATTATAAATTTGTTTAGATACTACGTATATACACACAGGTAAGTATATATATTTAGCAAAGTTTTGTATAAACATTATCAATAATAAAATAGCAATATAATAACCATATTGAATCTCTAATTCATTTCAGCATTTTTCTCAAGAAAAATTTGAAGTTAAGCAAATGGGCGAATCATTGAATAATGTTTCAATTGTCTTAAATTCATTATAAACACCAAATTTTAATTTGAGTGATTTATTTCCTCAAAAATGCTGATGCGATTGATACGTTTTATGTTATGATGTAAATCACCCTCAAAAAATAGTTTTATTACGTGTAGTTTTACAGGTGGTCCTGGTGGTCCCTAAAAGAAGGATAATTTTCCCCTTGTTAAATGTGTAATATTTTAGAATTCTTGTGAAAAAAATCGAAAGATCTCAAACTAGCTTGATATTGTATTCTTCGTTTAAATTTCTGACCGAAAATCAGTCAAAATATCTTTTAAGGAAAGTGTAAATGAGAATTTAGTTCTAGACAAGGCAAGCGGAGGAGGGAACCCTTCCACATTAGGGGTTCCAGAAATAATCACGAATTGTTACATTTCCTACATACCTTATTCCTTTATTGTACTTTGAAATACATACTATTATTTACATAGTCAGCGTACAGAAATAACAATGCAATATCCAAACATTGAACCACACCATATACCTACTATTGTCTCATTTTCGAAAATATCTCAAATAATTTTATGCAAGTCTTATAAATGTATGAAATTTTCATCTTTAGAGTTATTTATTTATTTTTAAAATCACCGATGGAACCTGAGATGTGCCTTTATTTATCACAATTATTAAAAAAAAACCTTTTTCATATTTAGAAATTAATTTTATAGATAAACAATGATTAGGTGTGCTGATAGGAATATTCAAGAGAGTCTTTCACGTTGCATAGTCGAATTTTCTGTATAGTCTTGTGGAATTAAATTTTCATAGTCAACCAAATTAAAAAAAAAAAAATATTTTATTAAAAGTGGCAAAAAGCACACACATATCCAAAACTTTTAATGATTAAAAATAAAATAATATAAGTATGTTTATTCATAATAATAACATGAAAGAATTTTGACGGAGCTTACATTAAGCATAAAAAAAGATTATTACAGTTAACCCTTATGGTGTGGTAACCGTATAAAATCGGTCAATATTTTAAGATAATATTATTAACGCTGGGTGATGACGTTTTACTGTACATAATAGAACACTATAACGGCATCCGTCTAATTAATAACAATGATAATGATTCGACTAGACACTGTTATACCATTGTGATTCAAACATGTCACAGTTAGTGAAGGGTTAACCAATGGATATAATATTATCCTCAGTGTGGGTGATTAATTAAATTTTGTTTTCAATTAATTTAATCATGTATGTTTTTTATATAAAATGGTTATAATATATTCATCTTGTTCCTTTAATGTGCCTATCCTATTGAGACGTTCAACAGAGAATATCTCACTAATATTTTTTATATTAGGCATCCCTCTCGTATATAAATAATGAGAATTAAAAATGTGATTTGGATATAGGTTATGTTCCAAAATATTCTATTATTGTGGAAAATATTGTGTACCTACTTACTATTATAGGATGTTTAGAAACATTTTTCTTTTAAAAAGGTGAATCTGAATTTAAAATAATTCCCAAATATACTCCCGTTCTTCGAATATGTCTTTGTAAGAGACGAAACAATTATCTAGTCATTTATTTAAAAAAGACAAGTGTTTTAGTTCCTTCCAAGATGGAAAATACACAAAAAGTTACGGATTATATTAAATAGGTATATAAGGGAATAAAAGTTATAAAAAATAGAATGAATGATACTTGTCGTGCTTCAAATAAGTTGTATTTATATTATTTTCTCTATCTATCTCTACACCATCACAGCATCTCTCACAAGTGAGGTAGCCACGGACCGACTGTATTGAATGTACAGGTTTTCCTCTCCGTGCCAATAAAGAATGAGACATCCAGGATGTATGGAATGCCTTTTAATTGATAATGTTGAATGTCTTACTCGTGATATTTTAAAAATGTCTACCTTTTACAGGATATTTGAAAGCTTACAGGAAAGAGTGAAAGTCTTATTCCTGGCTGAGAACTCCACGAAGAATAGGTATATTAATACCTACATGAATTATTAAAGTATTGTGCGCTTGGGGTTACATATTAAGTTGTATAGGTATATAATGAATGTAAGTATTATATAAATGATGTATGGGTAGCGTATATAAGTATAATTATAATATAAATCCGTGGCAGATTAAAATAGATTATTAATTACTATTATACCGTCAATGTTAAACACTCCCCCATCTTAACCCTTTTGCCACCATTAGCTTTATTCTTATCAACCCTTTATCTCCTAAACATTAACGCCTTACGCACATACACACACACAATCCTTAAATGCAAAATAATCAATCAAAGTTCTCTCCTTATGTACACAAATGTCACACAGAATACATACATGCGTACTGTAAATTTTAATACATAATATCTAGTTGCCTGAAGAATCGACCCCCTCGACATCTAAAACAGAAATGGTATTCTTATCGGGTGTCCACCCCCTTTACATGATTACCAAAATTGTACATTTTCTATTGTGAATTACGACAATCTATTTAAGATTTTTTCATCAACCGTAACCGTCTTAATAATTTTAATTTCGGTAGGTTATGTAATATAAAATATGTAGGAACTAATATTAAATATAAAAAAACTACATAAATTTAACATTTAAAAAAATTATAGTTTTCAGTATCAGCTACTCTTGTAATATTTTTACAATTTATTAACATAATTCAGAATTAATGAGAATTCTTATTTTTAATTTACTTAGAAAAGATTTTTTTCAAAGTATCGTTTAACCAAATATTACTTACATGTATCTGGGATATATCAAATAATAATATCCTACACAATATTTTTTCCGTTCATAATACACGTGTATCTTTGTTTTTACATAGTCTTATTTATTTAAGATAAAAGCAGCGCTTTTCGTGCAAAGTTGCAACCATTGACAGCAAAAAAGACATATTGTTCAAGATTTTCAGAACGCGAGAACAATATATGAAGCAGAAAAACAAATATCTAATGACTGGATACTGGATGTTCATGAGTTCATGACCAATACATCAAATAACAGACTATGCTACAAATGGCTGATGAAAATAAGGTCAATAATTTTATTTTTATCAAAATCGCTTTGGTTATTATAAAATTCATAATATAAATTCACATTATAAATCACCCTTAGACAGTCCTTAATTATGATTCAGCCTATCCTTTCTATTACTACAGTCACTCTCTCCTCTTTTACCCTCCTCGCCAGAAGTCCTCTGCCTCTACCCCCTCAGGAGTCATTCATCACTACGAGTTTCTCCCATACTCCCAGGACATGAGACGACCAAAACACTGCCTCATAGTATCATCTACATAATAATAGAATACTACACACTCGTCACATACACTGCGGTAGAAAAAGAAAATTATACTTCCGATATTATATCTACCAACATCGATTAAATTGTAACGAAGTACAAACATACATAGGTATTAAACTGGGTTTATTTTTTTTTTTTGAGATTTAACTTTATGAATGTTAAGGATTGTTCAATTTTAATAGGTGGAAAATCCGTGATTAAAATATTAAAAAATAGATGTAGCATATCTTCAAACGAATTTCGGGTTATATTGCAATCTAGCGACAAACTCGCCTTCTGTACATTGAATTGTATAACTGATAATTTTATGATACTTTGTATTAATTTATAATTTTATAACCATTACAGTGAAAAATAAATTGAATAAATTTTCATAGGTATCTATTAATTTATTAAAATCATATTTTCATATTTTCAAACTCAGAAACTATGGTTTTGGAGTAATTTTATTTATTAATATATTTATTCTTTACAATTCATTCATTAAAAGCAATTTTACATAGAAATACATTAATATTAAATACAATCTATATTCAGAAGTCGAGTGAATCGCGAGGTGTATTAAAATTTTACATACATCTTGTGCATTTTATAAATATCACAAAATAAACTTAATCACAAAATAAACTTTACAAAAGCACAACAATTTATGTAAGTAACCTGGAGACGAAATTACAACTTGATTGTGAAAAATTGCTCCTTATCAGATACAAAAAAAGAGAAAATCATGTCTACTAGCGACATCACGTATCAAAATGACAAACTTACAGATCATCTTGATGTTGATGTTGTATCACATACAAAATACATATACAGCGTACTTTGGTAAAGAAAAGAGCGTTTGTAGCCCCTCTAGTACTGATTGTATTTATTCATATTAATGAACATATGGGGTTTAAGGTCCCTAACAAAAATCCCTACGGACACCAGGGTGTAGAGTGTGGAACATGTTTTGTTTTATTGCTTCTCCTTTGCTTATCTTCTTCGCCATTGTGAAATTTTAATGAGAGGTTAGGGAAAATCATATACGTACTTTGAAGTTGTAAACTGTATTTTCATATGAACACGTTCTGGAAAAGAGAGAAAGTGTCGTAAAAGTATGTATAATGGTACAACAAATTCTATCATGTAATCGAGATCCTATGATGGTCAATATTCTCGATAAAATTTTGTAAAATGAGATTCAGTTTATATATTCCGTTTCTGATTTTTACCCTCGTTGACATAATATGTACGAATTGTTTTAAAATTTTGAATGACGAATGAAACAAATTTATGGGAATGTATTATTTCAAAAAAGAAAACTTGAACACAATAATATTTTCAAAGTGTTTTTCCACTGTATTGTTCCTTTTTTATTTTTGGGACAGACGTTTTTCGTTCTTCAAGGACATCAATTGATATTTCAATGAGACACAAATCTTTGACATGATGACCAAGAAATATCGGTCGAATGTAGAACTACTCGAAACTCTGGGAAAACAGCAACATTTTTTGAAGCCATTACTCTTTGTGGGATATGATAAAGGCCGACCAAGAGACACCAATGTGGACCAACTGAAGAAGAACATGAATTGTGGTGCATACGTAGAACTAAAGAGACTAGCTGAAAATAGGGAGCAATGGAGAATAAAATCCAAGCTTGTTGCAGACCAATCCAATAGATTGTAACTCACTATAAATATATACATATTAACGTACATACGATTATAGGTAACTTAGTTTGTTTTCTGCCATAACCATATACCTATGAGAAATTTACACAATAGCCTTTGTGACCACTCTCTTAAGAGCACTTTCAATATGTCCAATAATTACATAGAAACTAGTTGACTTGTTACTGTACTTCAAGTTGTAAGATATATTCGAGAATAAGAGGGGGATAGGTATATAATAATAATATAAAGTTTCAGTTTCAGAAAGTTACGGGTGTTGGTTCTTACCAACTAGAAGCCATACTTTATCTAAAGGGTGCCATTCAGACGATGGGATGTATATCGCAGAAAATTGACCAACAATGCGCATATTTTTGTTCAAATAATGCATCAAATACACATCTTCAGAGAAGAATAAATGATTTTGATATGAAAATTTATATGCAGTTATTTATTGC
Organism: Athripsodes cinereus; assembly: GCA_947579605.1. Classification (NCBI taxonomy): domain Eukaryota; kingdom Metazoa; phylum Arthropoda; class Insecta; order Trichoptera; family Leptoceridae; genus Athripsodes; species Athripsodes cinereus. The sequence goes on along the minus strand of OX388320.1, from coordinate 11,930,912 downwards.
AAGTGTGTTAACTACTAATAGAGAGCATTGATTTTAATGTGACAATAGCAAGCATGCTTAAATTAGACTCATTTTTATACTATCACTCTCTGAATGATTAATTGTACAAAACATATGGAATGAGTTCGTCGATAGCCTGTAGGTAGTCTCGGCCTCATTCACAAAACTCCTCTTTCACGACACAAGTTTTTAGCTTACTGTGAAAGGAGTATAACGTTGTATTCGGGTTTCTAACAAAAACTCTTTATTTTAAAAAAGTACATCTAGTGAAGGGATATTTCTCGGAATATAATTATATCTCATCGTATAAACAGTGCCTTATACAGAGCAGCAGATTTTCATCTAGCTACCTTCTATTAATGACATAAGAAGGACATAATATGTTATAGTATTAGGTTGGTAGCTACTGAAACAAGTCTTGTGTGGTTGTGTCATTTTGTATGTACATAAAGTTGCAAATACTTTGCTGGTCTGGGTATGATGATATATGTATTGTATAATGGTGGGTAGGTACATGTATTAAAGGGGTACTAAGTAGTGACTTCATTTTAGACATAGAAATCGTATTATAAAACTATCTATATAATAGATATATCATACGAAACTTTTGTCATAGTACTAACAATTTTAGCCATAGTCTTTGTTATTTATTAGGAGTTTTACTGTTTAATGGTTTTAGTGATACATTATATATTTCATAATTTATATTGTTTAATGTAATAAGCTTCTTAATGAATAAATAATATGACCATAAATGCTTACCTATTTATTTTTATGATTATGTGAAAACTTGTCCAAAATGTGTATTTGAAGTAAGCACATAATTTTTCAACTCTACTAAATATTTATGCAATCTCTTCCTTTCTGAACGATCAAACAGCTGATTGACCAACTTTAAAGAAGCTAACATATTATGCATATGTCTATTATATGTGTGACGAACTAACTAGAGGTCCTGAAACAGCATAAATGGACGGGAACAACTAAAGGAAGTATTTACAAGCGCAACTAGGAAAAGGAGAATAAAATGTATATACGTATTATTTCTCTTATTTGCTTAAATTTCATGCGCACCTGATTGCTATATATGTATAAGACTTTTCAGAGATTGTTTAAGACTTTTCAGAGATTATACTAGAAAAAGTTTCTAACTCTCTGATGATGAGTGTCAATCCAAAGGCCTCCAAGGCTTTCTTGTATCTTCTTGTATGTAATTGTAGTACTTATATATTATTATTTGAATGCACATCTAGAAGAAGTATAAGATAAACAATTTTGATATTGCATGAAACAAACACCCTTTCAAAAACATCGCAGCACACATATTCATCCTGTAATATTATTATAAATCCAATTATTCCAGTCTGGCTGAATCACAAGTTCTGATGCTGCTCTAGTGCTTTATGATATATACACACATATTAACTATTTACTACACAATAATTTGTTTATAATTCACTCTTAATATAAACTTGATTATCAAATATTTATAAGAAATGACGCACTCAGTAAGTGAAAATACTTTTTTATTAAATTTACAATATGTAATGTTTTAAAATACCCTTTGTAGATAAAGGTAGGTACCTGTCTTATTAGCATATGATTGATTTTATTAACATTATTATATAGTGTACGTATGGATACGGATTCCACTGCCTCAGAACAGATTAAAAATCTAGTGAGGCAGTGTAATTTCTTCACTACATTGGAATATCTACGTGATAAATATTATTGCTTTGTTTTATTTGTTGTATTTTTTTTATATATCTAAAATTTGTTCGATGATTTGTTGTGAAGAAATAAAATTTATTTATTTTCATTTCATTTTCTCGTCTACAGATTGATTATTTTTCACCATATCTAATTTCTAATTGCAGTGTGTAATATTTTGAGCAAAAAGTTTAATACTTTGTTCAATACAATACTTTATTCAACAAATAATATAAAACAGGGACCATATATCATCAATGTGGATAAAATTATGATGCAGCAGCCTCACTAGGTTGCCCTGAATCGAGGCGTGCTGCGTGAAAGAAAACTAACATAATGATAGAAATGATTGTGATGATTAAGGAAAAGACAATATTTTTCTATTAATTTTATTCACATCAACGGCCGAAGCTTTTAATAATACAATACAATCTTATAATTTCAATGTAACCATATTAAAACGAAAACTGATAAATATATTTAGACATCTGACAATTGTCATGACCTAGTATAGAAATAACAAAAAAGTGCATGATTCAGATCACAATATCAGACTGCAATAGAATCTATGACATGAAAAGAGGGAGCATCTCTCACACTACAGAACATTTTACAGTTTGCATCAGATTATTTGATTTTCAACAAGAAACATAAACTTTGTGCAACTTAGTGTCTGATCACTCTTAAAACAATTTAATTTATTTTATGAACAGCATAATTGAATCAAATGACTATTTGTATGCCCAAATTTAATATTAAATACAAAGATTGTTTAAATAATTTACTAATATGCTCATAGTACTTGCTTAGATTGTGGTAATTGCTGATTCTGTCATTGTTTTATTTGTTTCTTGAAATAATATTATGTAAATATAGTTCCAATAGTTAGATTAGCCTGTTAACCAAATGTTCAACATTCTTCATGATCGAAGTTATCCCAATTAATGTAATATTTTTATTTGGCACTGTGGCACTAGGATTAATAAAGTTGCGTTAATCAATCCGGCTAGACCACTGTTAACCATTCATTTCAATGCTGGAGTTTTACAAATTACTTAGCCATTATTGTATTAAACTGGAAAATTGTTTAATTTAAGTATACTATATCGTTTCAGGGAATGTATCCCCCTTTACACAAGACTTGTCTTTTTAAGGGTGATTTAAATATATTTAGTGCAATATTTAATAAAATTATGTAACTACATATGTTTCTGTGAATATTTTTGACAAATAAATATTATTATTATTATTATTATTATTATTATTATTAGTTTGCTAGTTAATTCAGCTATTTGGTATATATTTGTTTACACCAATTTACCACTTTTTAATTAATAAGGTTTGCTTAACATCGTCTATTTTTTACATTATGGCTTTATTCGAACAAAATAGTATGTGAATAATTTTGATGTAGATACTTGCTTATATTTTATGTTGTGTAAACCTTACTTGTATCCAGATGTGCTGTTGATGAATATATAAATGTATAAAAGTAGTATTCTCTATTTTTCAATTATTGTATAAAATATGAAGTAACATCCTTCCTTATTCTTGTATGTACACGAGTACATAATGTGGAAACTGTGTGTAGTGTTTATTACTTTACAAGGCGTCAAATCAAAGCGCCTAATTCGAGCGTCCCGACGCCGGAAACAGACCGGCGTCCCGCCCTTCGCCCTGCGCCCCAACACCGCGCGCCACCGCCCCAACACCCCTAGACCGCAGCTGTAACCGCACCAGCAAAAGTTTCATACAGCCCATTCGGACCATAGTACATATTTCTCCATACTTACTATACCTATTTGTACATAGTATTATACTCTTCTATCTATTTACTAACTTTAAACATTCACGCTTCGCTAAATAACCATACTAATGAAGTTTGTCCGTTTGTTTCAAAACACATACTTGAACTACGTAATAAACTAATAACTTCTATGGACGTCACCGACTTCATCATAAATACATCTACATACATACATACTATATGTAACCATATAACAAGTCTATGTCCAGAGACTTAAAGCAAACTAATAGTACAAATCTTCAAAACTTACTCAATACCTATATAAGTGAGACGAAAATGTAGTGCTTACATAATATGTATATAAAAAAAACACAATTTACATCTAGGCATGTACCTATTTTATTTACGGAATCGGTTTTTTGTAATAACAAAGACACCTCTTGTTAGTAAAAATTTAATTTGCTTAAAGGTTTACAAATCCGATAAAAAGAACTACCATACCAATTATTTTTATGGCTCGAATTACCTATGGAATATGCAGAGCAGACCAAGCGCTATGTATGTACTCCTGTCCTTACCTGTATTATCTATCATCCCTGCATAATTACAAAGATCTTGTATTAAAAGTATACTTACTTACTTACTGCTAGCCTTCTTCTCTCCACTGCTGGATATAGGTCTCTTCAAAACTTTTCCATAATTTTCTACCTCGAGCAACACGACACCACTTTTTCCCATCATATGGACAATATCATCAACCCATTTTTTATGGGGTCTTCAAACACTTCATTTGTCTTCCCATATCTTCCACTCAAGAATTCTTGAAGTCTATCTGCCATCTTCTAGCCGTGATACACTGCCATTTCAACTTGGAGTATATTCATTAGTGTTTTATAAAAAAGTATTGTAGATTTAACTAACCAAAGCAAATAAGAGCAATAATTAGACTAAGAATGTTGGGAAAAAAGAGCATGTCGACAAAATGTTTTTTTATTTATTTTCCATTATTGCAAATTACAAAAAATATTACAAAAATATTAAATTATGACAAATTTCTATAGCATAGGTATACTTAATTACATAATGCACATACATTATTGTTGTGTCTAATCACTCGTAAACGAGTGAATGGCCTTTGAATTTAGAATAAAATTAAATGATATAACAAAGATTTACCTTTGCGTCTTTTAGAAAATGGACTCATCTTTCAGTGTTTGTATACAATATACAATTTGTTTTTTGTACGCCAAATTCTTAAAAATTTCAATATTCTCTTATTAGTAAACTATTTTCTAGTAAGAGTATTTACTAGTCGCCCTTTTTATAAAACATGATAATATTGTAAGAAACATGGAAATCAATAAATATTTTTTTCATTTTCAGAATAAAACGATTTTAATAATTTAAAAAAATATTTTAGATAAGTAATTTCTGTTACCTATGAGTAAAAGTAGTTTTTCGTTTTTAAATTATTTTTAATTTATAAAAATAATTCACATCTATGACATTGTTAAACTTTCCAAAATAAATTAAACTATATCGATTTTGTTTTTCCTGCCTATTTTATTTTATTGTACAAAACACAGATATTTATAACATGAAAGGCCATTATATATAAAATATATGTTTTCTTTTATATTAATATGAGTATATCCATGGCGACTCAATTTTTTTTATAAATGGACTAGATAAGAAGCCACGAAAACTAATTTGTAGAGCGCCGTTTACTCATAAAATGACCTCAAGGGCGCTATGTTATAAAGGTGTAATATGGGCAATGCCAGGTTATGATGAGAATAATATGTGTACATAATAATATAGATTGGTTGTAAAATTTAAGGGTTGAAAACTTTCTAGTAATATAATAGACGATGTCAGGAGAAGTAGTAACAGGATTTCATGATAATAATAATAGAAATGCTTACAAGGGGTTTGTTTTAATAATTGTATTACTCTAATATTATATCAGAATACAGAAATGATTGTCCTTGTACTACATACTTCAAAAGGATTTCATAGCTGTATTTTAAATTAATTGTTTATATTAAACAAATCTCTCTTCTACTAAAAGATACCAAAATATTATGAAAAAAATTAATGAAACTCTCAACCTATCATAACATCATTCTACTATGAAAATATATATCTTACCATTGCAATAATATACCTAGTCTTTTTTAAATACGAGTACATTAAGCATCGATAATTTGTGTTATCACTATAATCGAATCTTCAATCAATTTGATATACTTATTTTTAAATTGAGTACTAGATTATTCTGTCTCCCAAAAAGCGTTTGACTATGAATACAATAATAATGTGATACAAAATGAACACAAAATATCATAATAATACATGGCAAGAAATTAAGTTTCCCTCCAGAGAGCGGAGCCATTAAAGAGGAAGGTCTTTGCATGTTAACAATTCATCCGGAGCTATCAGGAGAATATGATAACAATAGCTATATGCTGTGTGTACTGGAAATAGTAATTATTATCAAATGGCGTGAATCACTGACTATACGGAATAACCTCCAACCAAATAATACCCTCTGAACACCCTCTTCCTATACTGCTATCCTGATATCACATTTTCACTATTCCTTTGCTCATTCTCCCTACGCCCACAGTGTTAGTTATTCAAGCAAAACTAATTTATAGATAATGCGAAAATTTCAGGTTTAAATGTCTAAAACACTAAATTTAAACAATCTCAGATTATCACAAACAACTCCAAAAATAAAAGTTTAATTACTGAACTCCTTGAGTAGCAATGAATATCCTGAACATGAGTAAAATGTAACGTAGGTATTTTTACATTTTTAATAAATCTCCAGATCTCAAAAAGAAAGAATAACAATATATCGCCGATTATAAAGGTTTTGATGTATGAAACATCGTTTTGACTAAGCAAATTGAAAACATAATGCTTGAATTATTATTATCAAACATGATCTAAAAAGATAAGCATAAAATTTATACTTTCTCAAATGTTATTTTCCAAGATGGTCTGAGTTGTTAAGTAAATTAGGTATATACTATCTTCTGTAATATTCATCTATATTTAAGTTTGTTTGTGTATTATAAATACGTAAGTGTGTTAGGTATAGGTATATGGAAGATAATAATATGTATGTATAATATTATATTGCTGTACCTGTTTAGGATTGAGGCACTTTTCACTACAAAAATGTTTGCATTGTCTATTAGTATCCAATGGATAAATGGTGCGTGATTCCAATAATTTGTATAAGTTTTTATTGGTTCCCGAAACTCACATTTGTATACTGGATATACTAACTGACAACTTTGAATTCATAGTCTACTTATGTATTTAACCAAGATGATTTTACACAGAATAAAGTATATAAAATAGTAGACTTCATATTTAAGAATATAATAATAACATTGCTTATCCTAATAATATCATATCTTGCAACTAGAAATTCCCATTTCGTAGTATGAAAACGACAAATTACAGCATGAACGTGTAGAAACTAAACTGATTTATCTGAAACTAAACTGATTAATAAAAAAAAACTTTAACGAAATTGGTGGGGAGGACAGAGAAACTTTCTACGTTAAAAAGTAGAAAGAAGACTTATGGAAGAATCATAAATAGTATGTATCGTAATAATAATAATTAGACATTTTTTTTAAGATGCGCCGTTTTGTGGGAAAAACACCACAAAGGCCTATTCAAGAATCATAACACCTCCTGAACAATAAGGTCTTTGATCCTGCCTTGAACACCTCCACACTCTCCAGACAGTCCAGAGTTCGCAAATCATAGGAAATTTTGTTCTATAGCAACTGACCAACCACACAGAAGACACGGTCAACATAGTTAATCAGACTCCCTCTACGCGGCACCACAAGTCTATTTACAGAGTCTGTGTTGGCAGACCTTAGTAATTTTTGCCTTTCCGCTGCCTCCTCAGAAATGCAGAACTCCAAGAGATTGTACGTGATATTAACATCTTTCACAAACTTACAATGTAAAAAGGACTTAGGTGTTTCACATCTGATACAAGGATGGGTATCCATAATATACAATGTTTATACATAATGTATAATCATTCGTAGAATTTAAATCAAGTAATTTTCTGGGATAGGCAAAAAGGGTCAATCTAAGAGAGGAGTGGAAGGGAAGGGAAGTGGGGTATGTACCCATTGCTTGCTTATATAAAACCATACAATCATAATAATAATATAATCGTCGTCCTTATATCACACTTACATCTGATAATCATTTTGTCTGTATTTTACTTTACCTGTAAACCAACAGTAGCATTATAGGGACAAACTTCACGTCGTATCGGTCGAGTGATTGAGTATTGCATTTTGCCGCACGTGGCGACTGAAACGGTAATTATTATGTACTAATAAATACTTACCCACTACGCTAAGGCGACGTACTCACAGCAGTGAGTATATGTATATAGGCATAATTCACTCGATGTCGGGTGCCTTGCCGGAAAAAAAAGAAGAAGAGTATTACCTACTATTTGTATATTATTTAAGCAACAACTTGATGTCTCCAATTATTTTTTTTATTTAACATTACACGACTAATAGCCATTAACAAAATTATCACAAATAAAAACATTTGTATATTTTATGGAACGCATTAAACTCTATCGCATCTCATATCTATTATCTATCATATTATCTATACACGCATTATCTATCATAAAAACAAAAAGTAATTGAATGAAAAAAAATCAAAACGAATTTACAAAAAATTATACAAGTCTTGATGAATTTATTTATTTAACTCTAAAAATATATTAAATTTCAAATGCGGTTGATGTCAAAACATAGAGTTTCCTGCATAATAAGTATTAAAAACACTGTGTTGAAGAACACTGCAAAGTTTAAAATTAGATAATGTTAATCACTGTAATTTTAAAGTAAAGCATACTTATAACAATGAACAAATTATTTAATATACATATTCCTAGAATTAGATATCTATATACCCATATGTTTTACAATTTAGAAACGAGAAATTTTTTTAAAAATATCTCTCTGTTAATTCATATTTCGAGTTCGTCAGTAGCCTGGAGGTAAAGTCTTGATGACCTCGTGAAAAAGGGGTCCGTGGTTTGATCCAAGGTGCTGGCAAACTCCCATTTCACGATGCAAGCTTTTAGCTTACTGTGAAATAAAAGGCTGTGTTTGGGTTTATAACAAAAACCAGATATTTCTTTAAAAAAAACTGTTAAAATTGACGGGACGTGATTCTTGTAAAATATAATCCCGAGCAACGGCCGTTTTTCCGTCGAGCTTAATACGTAAAATAACAAAGAGACGAGGGTTCGCATCCATTGCGTACCCTCCCACCAGGGTTCTTGTGGGTTCACTGAGTACCCAGTACCCGTTGCCAGCCATACTGTACCATACCCTGCTACTCATCCCAACTCCTTGCAATACCTCCCTCCTACCAACCCGTAAGAGTGGATTAACGGAGTATTCTTAATGTGAATTTATCTTAATATGAATATTACAGGGAAGCCAACCACGAAATCTTTCCTAGTATCAATACATTCGGAGGACAAACTCTTTCGTGAAAACTCCATTATTTTTAAATTAAATTCTGAAAATTAGCTTCAATCTTTTTAATGTATTGTTCCAAGAGTACTTTTTTCAAAAATTTCTGATAGAATTGATTTTATTTTTTGTATTTCATATGTGCATTATTTGAAAAAAAAAATCTTACTAAAAAAAATTCGCACTAAAATCATAATGAAGGAGGCTTTTTTCAGACCAAAATAAAAGTTGAGGATGAAAGAAAGTGTTATATCAAATCATCTTTCCACATTGACAAAAAATACAATTAACCATCTCTAGATAATAATAACACTAATCTAGATAAGTAAGTAAATAAGTCTCCATCTTTAAGTAATTACAATTAAAAATAATTCAATGCATTTTTTTTATCCGTGAATAAAACTTTGTAGACTGCACGTACAAATATTGCATGATGACCACTGCACCACTGGAACCTGAAACAATAAAAAAATATAAAACACTAAAATATTATATGAAGCAAATATTCAAAGTGTATTGATGACGATATTAAGATAACTTGATTTTAGTGGCATCTCACAGTAGGTACTTAGACCGTTTCAAGGTATCCAGTAGGTAAACCGTTCAGAGTTCATTTTGCTTCCAAAGGTGGTTATCAGCTGTTGATTGTTCCTCAGTGCAGTTAGTAGGCGGTTTCACAAGACAGCCTGTTTTATATATTTTGTATTTAATGATTACATATTATTTATAACTTCACATTAGTAGACAGTAGATATAGGTAGAACCCGTTTACTTATATATCTATCAGTAAGGATGTATGTGAGTGTGTATATATATGTACAAGATATGTATTATTATTAGAAGCAGTATATAGGTAGATTGTATATAATATGCGTGAGGTTTTCTTGTTGGGTAGAGACGAGAAGAGAAGAGAAGATATTATGTATTTGTTTGGGTTGGAACCCTCATGGGAATTAAAAGGGCAGAAACTAACTAAAGTAGGAAAGAGGAATTTATCACTGTGATTATAGAGGTCTTTGCTGGTGTTATTGTGTGTGATAAAACGGGATAAGATTGTGATACGAATAATAATATTTCATATTATATTTATACCAGTTCGTTTGTTAGTATATTAGTGATTTAATTTCTACTTGCATAACAAATATTGGTAATGTTGTGAAATTTTGAGCCAAAAAACAGCATCATTGCAGAGCATTTTCTTATGATGACCTTTTATAATATGTATTTAAACAATGAAAATTAAGACAAACCTCATATAAAACAGTTTTGTTTTTTTATCTAAATTCCTATCAGGTAACGAGGAAAGTCATCCCTACACCTGCAAATTGCTAACATAGATTGAATTGCAAAACATAAAACAGTTAATAAATATCTTTTAAAAGATGACGAAATTTTATGATAATTTCACTCTCTTTGCATTGAATTGCACAGTAAAAAAAGTTATAATGTGCAGTGTGTAAATAGGTGCATAATGTTTATTAAAAGTTGATATATCTAGTGGCATTAATCATGAAATTATTAAATGATTCTGACTTTATTGTATTTGAAGACTATCTAATAATGTTTAATTTATCATCTGTTATAAAAGGTAAATGCTGTATAATTATGGTTCAAATAAATACATATATAAATATCTTACATTATATTTTATTATAATCATATTTATGAAGTACAAACTACTAGACAGTTATGATTCGTGTTATCATCGAATAATTTGCACTAGTATTCAATATTTAATATCCGATGGAAATCTTTATAGAAAGGGTAAAGTTCTTAAAACATATGCCCAGGGATAATACCCTATACCCAGTACCTAGGTATATTATATAGGTTGTACCTTGTATATGCGGCAGTGCAAATACAATAAGTAGATGGTGTATAATTATAATACTAGTAGCTAGAATGCCTAACAATTAACATGCACTCGCAATACATAGATAATATCTATGAATTTAACATTCTGCACTAGGATAATGCATTATAATACCTATATTTAATCCTCAGATACAAAGTACATATGTATATAGTTATACTATCCATATTACAAGCTGACCTTCTTAAAATATCTTGCTATCTTGATATCTTGCTGGTTTTCTGAAAATATTACGGTTTGAATCCATCAAGAAGATAAATTGTAAAAAAAACACAATATGTATTTAACTTCAAAATGAATTTTATTAACTTCGCGTACTAGTATTCGGAGACTCTCGACTCTATCATCAGGCGATTAGTAAAAAGTTTTTTCAATTTATCTTGGAATGGACTTCCAACAAGTACCTTCCTTTGGTCAATAACATTGAAATTTCCAACAATAAGTATATTACAAACGTGCACAGATAACACAGAAAAGACTACCTCTAATTTATTTTTTTTATATTTTTTAAACAAAATACATTAACACTGTTTATTGCATACATACTATACATATTTTGTACATTTTCTGGAAAACAAAATAAGTTTTTTACCCCTCCAGAAAGTGGTGTACCAACACTTGTGTAATATAAATTCACTAATTACCCCAATTCTGGAATAGTTGTAATATAAGGATTCTCATTCAACATCGTAACCATAATTTCTAAAAAATGTGGCGAATCCAAGGCAAATGTTACAAAGAATATTTAAACAATTAAATTGTACCACAATATCCCTCTTACAATACTAATATTTACGTACATTTCAACAGAATTTGTATATGAATACATCTCCCAAACTGGTTTACTTAGGCAGGTCATTTCAATGGTCCACAGGTCAAAGTTAATAGATCATATTGTATCAGGGATGCTGACATCAATAAAACAGGTGAACTATTCATCTATCAACAAAGGACCACCTTGTATAGAATTGGTGCTTTGGGGAAACTAGATTATTTAATTCCTGTTTTATTCGACAATGGACCAAAATATGAAGCTGACCAACAGGATTGAGATGAAAGGGATCATAATGTGAAGGGTTAATTAGGAGTTAAACGTGTCAAAAGTCACGGTTGGGGAGAAAAATCTTTATAGCTTAATATTTTTCACGTATGCTAATGCGGCTTTTGAATATTTTATAACATATGTGATATTATGGTAAAATTTTGAATGGGAGTTTATTATCATTCCAATATTGTTTTTTTTTTATTTGATTTTTTTAATATTATTAATTGTTACGTTAAATTAAATAAATAATAAAAAAAAATTTAGAGCAAAATAATTGCACAAAATTGCAGTTTACATATCTACCTACTTAAAAATAGCATGGTGCACTGCAGAAAATTAATGCAAATCCACATTATATATTGAGAATCCTTTATAAATCTCTGCCTATCCAATAGAAAATGCGATTTGGCTGGAAAAAATAAATTGGAGGAAAAAACTTACCTATTTGAACATAAATTTAAATTAATTTTTTACTTCTTGTTGCTTCTTGGTGTATAGTTACTTATTGTCCAATTTACAGAATAGCTACAATTTTTATTTAAGAAGGTAATTGTATATTACGAACTGTTATTAATTATTTCCCAAAAACAAAAACAAACAATTTAATTTGCATATTTCAAAAATAATTACTGTACATATCTTTACGTGAAAGGATTTTACGATTTCCCTCATGTTTCCTACACAACAAGCAAGCAAACCCTCGTGTATTAAGCAAACCGAAGGAAAGGGAAAGCCAACAATGAAAGGCGCGTCTATCATTTGTACCCTGGAAAGAATTATGACCATTGCGCGGTGGCATTCCTCCGAGACAAAAGGCATTAAGAACAAAAGCCTTACATATTATTCTGGAATGGCCATACGTTCTAAATGCCAAGAACATCGTCTCTACTAGGACATAGAAAGCTACTCGTGAATATTTAGAGGCGGATCTGCTGAAATCAAAATCCGTGCAAAGGATGTGAACACCTACTCAACTAATTATTTAACAGGTGTGGTATATTATGATTTATGATTACGAAACAATTTATCGATGCTATTTTTTTACAATTAACCATTGCATCAGCTCACATAATATGTATATTTAACACACAAAACTACCATATAAGCCTTAGAAAAGACGACGTCACGTTATTTAGTAGTGCCCCAAGCAGGACTTGATACGAGATAAAGTCAAATCCGATTGCTTAGTGTGTTAAATTTACATAAAAAATAATTGTTTTAGAAGGAGGATAATTACAATAACTTGTTAATTATTTTTTTTTCATAATATTACTTGCCAAATAAGTATAACCTAGTTAAGATTTTAATATAAGGTTATCTGAAAAAAAAACTTTGTTAAAAAATTGTATATTTCGAATAATATATACTACACAATATTATTTTTCTTATTTTTTGTCGATCATGAAGTCTAGATTTTACTACGAAATGTTAATATATTTATTTACATATTTGGCACATCACCAATTATATTATTGAAATTAACAGTTATAGATACATGCATAAAATATATCAATTATAGGTAGTTACATTACCTACTCAACTAGTTAATATTTTTTTTATTGTAACAACTCTTGGTGTTTTTATTGTAATATGTAAATAAAAATAAATATGTACACAGTTAAAATTAGAAGATTCTTAATATAAACGTGATACAGCATTACCTGAAAAAATGCAAATGACCTTTTGAACATTAAAATATAATAGGAAATTCCTTGTATAAATTAAAAGCTTTAAAACAGCCAACGCTGTGACCGGAGGGGATGAAATTAAAGGCTGGAGGGTGTAGACAGCAGACAAGAGTTAGAGAAATTTCTGAGAGTCTGTGGCTCGTAGAGGGTGGCAACGACTTTCAACACAGTTTTCGAAATTGTGTAATAATAATTTGTAAAAAAATCGACATACCCAAAATGCATGTATATAATTTGTATTATTTGTACACTGTGAACATATCATTAGATTAAGTCTGATTAAGATTTTGTTATCAAAACCCCAAATATTTAATTACAAACAATAACTATTTACATTCTTATATAAAAAAAATGTACGTTTATTATGCAATATACCTACGATGATCCGATGTAGGCTGATAGTAGAATCTCAAAATTTCAATCAAAAAATCCTGTAATCGAATTCCTCTGCCAACTATTACTGCACTTTTCATCATTCTTATCACTTTGTTAAATGTGTTTTAGTGAATATTTTTATATCAATTACATATTTTTTTTAAATAAATTTCCCTATACAATAATTTTCAATAATAACGTTAGGTATGACAAAACATTGCAAGTCTCTGACTATAAGGTGTTTAGTGTTTATATATAACATTAGGTAGGGAAATACCCACAACAGGATAGGGGTCTACCGGGTGGTATACCATCATCTAACTACTAACCATTGGTAGGTGTAGGTAGGTACTTGCCTGTTTCCTTCAAGAAATGTTATAATATTCAAATATTTTCCTAGGGATGACATTTTCGTTTTGGCTTTAAATACTCCTTCAGGGTGGTGGGGAGTCGGGTCAGTAAGAGGGATGTAAAGTCGCAAAAACATCGATAATGGATATAAAAATATTGGCTGACTCAAAATGTTATACGTAAATTATCTTCACATATCGAGAATACAAATATATTTAACGCTTTAATCAATTTTTTTTTATTCTCATAAAATTTCTAGTTTATAATAATTCGTATATGATCCGTATCAATGTTTTTTCAAAAATATATTTCCAAAAATGCCTTTCAATATTTTTGAATAAGCGTAAAAACACACACTCTCGGTGAGTATTTTTTTTCTGACTACGAGATCATCTCTTTTTTATTCAAGATATTAAGTTAAGTAAACTGCGACATGAAAAGCCCTTTCACGGCACAAGCTTTTAGCTTAATGTGAAAGATGTGTAGGGTTATATTTGGGTTATTTACCAAAACCCAGATATATCATTTTACAAAAAAGACATTCCTTACTTCTAATTAAAACAATTAGCGATTAATTTATTATTGTCACCATAGTGATTGTAGGCAAGATGTTGTTCTGCATAATATATGTAAATGCAATAGTAAACGAATTTGAATATATTTTCCAACGGAATAGATGAATATCAAATAAAATTAGAATAATGATTCAAGAAAATTCAAACAATTTACCATTTATATACCTACTACGTACCTATTTATTTTAATTTTATTTATTTGTTTATTCTTTACTACACATTGATTTAAAGAAATTTTACATAGAAATACAATTATTTAAAATACAATCAATATACAAAGGTTGAGTTTATCACAAAAGCAGGTGTATAATTTCTATAATATTTCTAAAAACCGTCGATGAAAGATTAGCATCTCTTTTTCATAACAGTGACAGTGGTAGAAGTGAATGCTGCTTTGTTATCTTAATAATAATAATATAATAATGGATAAAAGGACAGGACATCTCCCCAAATAGGTAGAAGTAGAGACACCATCCTATCCCGTATTGTCTTAAAAAATATCAAGTTTCAATATCGGGACCTATTTTCATCACATCATTCTACTTACATATTATATTTACAGCATATTACATACGCACACAATACGCCATCACCATGAGTCCCTTATGAGGTAGGCAAGGAAGTTTGCTGTCAGTCTGATTAAATTATAATTTGAGACGCTGGTTTCTATTCCCGTTCGAGTCGTTCATGTTTTCACGATATTTTTTTTGCGAAATTAATACCTGCTTATCCAGGTTTTCCTCGTTTAAAAATTACTACTCTCATTCCTTGACTGAACCTGGGTGAGTAAAACAAATTATCTTCAAAACAATCAGATCGCAGTATGTTTTAATATTTTAAGTACAACACGAACTATTATTCTTTCTCTAAAGTCTACAGAGACCAATCCACCACTATAATCAGCATATACATATATCAGAATTGTGTATGCTTAGATATTATTTTCTATCCGCGACAGATATTTCATTATTAATATGAGAGGGTCTTTTATTATTTACGCCGTGCGAGTATTTTAATATTCGCGCTTCTCCGGGTTTTGTAATTCGCGGATCGGACCTTTCTTTAAATTTTAATGTAACCACACAGTTGTATTATTAGAATTAGAATAGACCACAAATAACAATCACTGCTCTTTTCTGTTATATTCCGACATTGAACAATTGTTCATTTGGTATTAGAACAAAATAATGATAATCGCGGTATAAATACTTTGTATGATAATTATATCATCATAAGTCTTTACTATACACCTATGTTTCCTGGCATTGTGAACAGTCCTTTTTTATATTTTCATTGCTAACTTATGTATTTAAGACTTTCGCATTTAATTTATGAAAAAAAAATATAATTTCTTGATTGCTTTAAAATTCGATTATATTGAGTTCTGCTGTTGGATTTTTAAAATTGCATTTAAACTGATTCAATAATGGATCCGTTCTTTTTGTATTTCTGCTACTTAAATAACAGCTACAATTACTTGTAGCTCTGTAGTTATACCTACAGAAGGGGTTGGTGGCTGGTAGTGTTAGTGGAGGAGGACGGTGCGGCCCGGCGTGGGGTTTGGGTTTGGGTTGCTTTGGGTTCGGGGTCCGAGGGGGCACACTGAAGATATGTGACAAGGGATGACATTGTGAGTTTACTTTACATTTTAAACACGATCTACTTTCTCTCTTTCTCTACTTGTCTTTGTCTCTCTACCTCACCCCCCATACTACCCAACATTGTAATAACCTACACATTCCACACACTCTCATCCTTATTTGAACCTCTCATTCCAGCAATCAACACACGATTTTCACATTCCCGGATAAAACTACTCTGACAGCCCGACCAGAAGAAGATGAATCGTCATTAGAATTAGGACACCATGTAATAATATATCAACTCACTATGTACCTATATAAAATATCTTTTGTTAATTCTAGGAAAAAAATTACCATCTTCTGAAACAACATTTCAGAAACATTTATTTTTTAATTCACTATATAAAATAACATAACCCTATACTTTCCGAATTCTTACTAAATTTTTGTAATTTGTTTACGGCTTTAATTTGACTTAATTCGATTTCGATTCGAATTATTGTTCGCTAGTCATCACACTTCAGTAAAATATGCTCATTGTACATATATTTACTTTATTAGAACTCTTCAGAATTTATTTTATCACAATATATGCATTTAATATATACTTGAATAAGTTTGTAGATTATATTAGTGGTTCCTAAAGATAATAATATGCTCATTGTACATATATTTACTTTATTAGAACTCTTCAGAATTTATTTTATCACAATATATGCATTTAATATATACTTGAATAAGTTTGTCGATTATAATAGTGGTTCCTAAAGATAATAAAAGTATGAAATTTTATATTTATACGTAATTCAATTTGAAATAGCGTATGATTTTAATTTTTACACAAAACCTCGTAAAATACTTAATTCAATATTGTATCAGTTTAAAAATAGATTATACGATCTAGCTATCTATGCAAATTTTAAAACATAATAGATAATAAAAAAAAAACTCGATTTAAATGGTAGCATATGCCATCGGATACTTTTGATTGTAAAAATGAAATATTATATTACACATGCAAAAATAAACCATAAAATAAATTTAGATTTTTAGAAATGACTACCAACATCTATTATACGAAATAATGATTTGCCAAGAAATTTTACAAACCCTTTATGGCGAAACTCGTTTTGCAAACATAACAATAATGCAATATTTTATAATGTGTCTAATGTAATGTCCAGTTTTATTTGACATATGACAACTGAACAAGCATTTAAAAAAACATTTCTGATTCAAAGTTTTATCATCGCATAAATAATATTTGAATCAGTTTGTTTATATGTTTGTATGTATGTTTAAATAAATATTATCAGGCAAGCCAGAGAAAAGCTTAATTCCATTCTTTTGGTAAAGATAAAGATAATCACTACAATTACATATTTATCTGACAAAATGATTATAATTTTAATTATACTCTATCAGAAATCAAATGAATTCATCTACTGAATTTGTATAAAATAAATGAAAAAATCTATGATTTTCAATATTATGTTTACGTAAAAATGTTGCAACTTATAATAAAACGAAACTGCTTCTCATGAAATCAATGGTTTTTATTTTCATTTCAATATCATTTACTTAAATAATCTTCTGGTACATGTACAGAAATATGATGCTCACTTATGCACTTTCTTTTCAATATATCCTGAGTATAGCTGGGTTAAAAGTTAGTTTTGAATATATTGTAACCGGTTTTTTGCAAGCTGTTGCAAAAAGAAACTACCCTAAATTGAAAACATCACCCTTTTCAGATTTGCCGGACATTGCACACCGTCAGGGCAAAGACCCTAACTAAACAATGTTTTTTTTTTTATTGTAAGATATATTCACGACTAAATCGTAGGGAAATTATGAATTATGATTTGAAGCACTTGGTACGTGCCATGCAAAAATTTATATTAGAAGATTTGTATACTTCTTTTTATATTGAACACGTTTGGAGTGAATGTTGTTCTTCCTATTAATTCACTATATTTATTTATGAACAAGTTGTAGAGTTCTATAATAGATACTACTACTACTACTACTACTACTACTATACCATCACGGCATATCCCACAAGTGGGGTAGCCAGCAGATCAGCTGCATGTAAGAAACATGCAAACTGTCCTCTTCGTGCCAATATAAAATCAAGACATTCAGGATGGGTGGTTAGATACTCATAGACACTACTTAACAGTAAATACGTTTTTATTATACATAATTGTTTAAACCACGAAAAAAGCATTTATATTTATTTATTTATTCTTTATGCCTTTAATTACAAAATATTACAAAGTATGATTTAAATCAAAGTATGATTCTACAAAAAAAAATCAGAGTTTTAAATTGAATCTGAAAGATATTTTTAAATAGGTGTTCAACTGCTCTGTTGTTGAGTTTTGTTAATAAACTGTATTTGGTTGCTGTTTGTATTGTGGATATGTGTTTATTTTTGTTGTTGTTTGGTGAGCGCTATTGTTTTATCGAAATTATATAAATATGTTTAAACCCTCAAAGCACGAGCACTGCTCAATTTTGAGGGTCAAATATGTAATAAATGTGTTTTTTTAATAATAAGGTGTGTATGTAATATTATTAAATTGTAAATTTTATCTTAATAAAAATATTTGAATTTGAAAAAAAAATTGAATAGTGTAGACAATTTTACAAAATATACAAGGTATAACTATGAAAACATTATGACTACAATAACCATAATACAAATTAAATTAAATTATAAAAAAGGTATCAAAGACGATATGAATGTTAAACCATATAATAGATGTGTAATAATAAAAAAAATATTTAAAATCTATTAAAAACTAGACAAATATTTTCGTCTTGATAGGATATTGTAATTTTATGAAAAAACGAATATTATGAAGAAGAATAATACTCTTTAGGTTTTAATAAGCATTTTTTATGAAGAATTAAAATGTTTTCCTACTTAATTTTCTTTTTTAGACAACATTTTTTACATAGGTTGGATAGTTATCAATCATCATTATCGATCTAGATTGATATTGTCCTAAGAGGAAGATAGATGTATCTCTCGTTTTTGTTAATCTCTATGATAGATCGAAACGCTTGTTTCAATTTATCCAATTATGGAATTCTACTTCTACTAAAAAAATAAATACTACTACTTTACTATACCCTCACGCCGTGTCCCAAGTGGGGTAGGCAGAGAGAACTGAACGCCAAACAGATCTATCTTTACACACTTCCTTCGTTTCCTCCACATTCATACAGTTTCTCATACACGCACGTCGGTTTCTCTTACTCAACACGCGGCAGTCCTTGAGAATTTGATCCACGTGGTTCTCGGACGCCCGCGTTTCCTCACACCCTTTCTTTCAGACAAGTATATCCTCTTTGTCATTCTTACCTCGTTCATTCGTTCAACATGCCCAAACCACCGTAGTTTATTCACGTACATTCTGTCCACAACACTCTTCTTGCATACGCTCATTCTTCTAATATCCTCATTCTTCACTCTATCACGGAGCGTTTTACCAACCATTCTTCTCAACGATCGCACCTCTACTGCATTTATTCCACTTTCGTCCTTCTTCAACCACGTCCATGTCTCGCTTGCATACGTAAGTGACGGTACCAGAATGGTATTGTTCACCAACATTTTAGCGAAAAATAAATAAGTTATTGATATATATTTATTTATTTATTGTTGACTACATTGATATCAAGCAATTTTACAAAGAAATATAATTAATATACAGAAGGCGAATTTACAATTACATGAAACGTTAACAAAAAATATTTATGGAAGGAAAAGAAGAGGTACAAGAGAGAAGAAAAGGTAGGAAAATATATGTTCATTGCAGTCGAGTTTAGTAATCTGTAAGTAATACTAAAACTTATCCAAGAACCTTCATTGCTGTACATATCATTTTATAAAGTCAGTAAACTTGCGATAAATTAGTCGATATAAATATATAAAAACCGAGTCACAAAATATGAATATACTTTTTACTAACCCTATGTATTGAAATTTAGGTAATAAAAATAAAAATATAACACTGTATAACTTTCACTATTTAATATATTAAATAGTGAAAGTTATACAGTGTTATATTTTTATTTTTATTACCTAAATTTTAAAAATGAGCTTTCATAGTGTTACCTCTTCAAAAATAGAAAAGTTCCTATGTATTGAATCGGTCAATATTGTCCACCCTTAGTTCGACCCGCCCTCTGGATTAAATCATGTATAATGTCATACATAACTACAAAAATAACATGAAAAATACATATTTATATCAATATGCAGCAATATATGTATAACTCTATCTGACCCGTTCAGACCCTTTCCTCTATACCCCATCTACGCCACCAATTATTCAAGTAGCATCCAAAGGGTTGAATATATATGTAAGAACGTGACCCTTTCTGGAAATTTCTACAAATGTTCTGAACATAACAGTCATATAACCATATTCTGAGTACCGGCTACCGAGTATACGAGATTAGAATGGTTAGACGATATTATTATTCCCTCTGTATTGTACAAAGGTTGAAGTGGTCGACTCACATTCTAATGTCTCTCTCGATGGTCCGCTAGAGGCTTGGCCGTTAGGGGTTAGTAAGAACTTGTATTTTGTAAATGAACTTTCATTATAACAGGCATTATGTAGGGGATGTGATTTTCTCCCTTATTTTTAATGACAATAAAGCTGATTTTCCTTTTTGTATTTGCAAGGATGTTTGTTGATTTGGTTTGAAATTAAAACATATATGTTTTAGCAAATAATAATATTTCTTATAGAATATTGTACAATGGATTCTGAGAAAGCATTGTTTCTTTGGTAATTTCCAGCACTTGAGCAATTTTAATTAATTTTCTCGACTTGATTTGAAAATAGGTATTTTTTAGAAAATTTCAATAAAATAATATGACTTTTTAGAAATAGAATATTCAATAAAGGAATGCATATTAACAATTCAATATGCAGATGACGAGTTTATTGTATTATGATACCTTCCAACTAACCCGTTAACGTTTATAAAAATACCACAGTCATCCATTAAAATGTTATGTTTCCATTTATTTCATCGTTGCTGCAAACATCACATAAGTGCCATCTTAGATAACTGGATGAAATGCAGAATATTTCTAAAGACATTCTTCTTATATGACGCTTTCAGTAATAAACCAGAAACACAGAACACACACGTCTCTTGAACATCTGCAGGCGGATTCTCCACTCCTTTATAGACATAGTACGGAAATACATATACCAGAAAAAATGTCTAATTATTACGTATGATATAGAATGATTAGGTAAATGAAACTACCTATAGTGCATACACAATATGATTGCTTGCAATGTATCAAGAAAAATTTAAAGTAATAGGAGAATAAATACATTAAGCATGTTTTTAACGATCATCAAGATTTAAGTATCAACTATGGAAGAAATGAACACTTACCCTGTTATTAAAATATTTTTACAATTTTTTTATTGTGTAACCAGATTTGGGCATAACGCGCAGATTACAAAACCAATCAAACATCTTGATTTGCGGCGTACAGACAGCTGGATGCGAACGTCAATCATCAAGCATCAAGCAAAAACCTCAAATCTTTCGGCGACAATTCGGAGCAGTCTCCGAAGAAATATTGGAATGAGTACCTTCATTACGTCTCATGGACGGGTAACGAAGGCATTCATTCCAATATTTCTTCGGAGAATGCTCCGAGTTGTCGCCGAAAGATTTAAGATTTTTGCTTGATGCTTGATGATTGACGTTCGCATCCAGCTGTCTTTACACCTCCATTGGAGAATGTATCATTGTGTAAACATGGTTCTCCAATCGAGATGTCTTATTGTATTTGTATCAAATTGTTTTGGCCTTTATCGCCTTTTGGTGATTGTTAAAACATGTAAGCGCACCTTAATAATTGGCTGCCATAGAATTTTGTTTATGGTCACCTTTATCTATATAAGCCATTGTGATCTATGTGTCAACCTCTCTGTCACTTCAAACTTCTGTGAATAAACTTCGTTCTCTCCGATTCTAGGTGTTTTTAAATAAATCCCCGGTCACATTTCTCGAGATAGAAGCTGGCCTAATTCAACAGTGATGATTGTTCATCATATTCAAAAGTATAATTATGTAACGTTGTTTCTTATATACTTGGGTTATATGCTTATGGGTAATAATAATATGTATCTGTGATATGTAAATATGTATGTTTTCTTCGTATGTATAATTAGATAATAGATATGTTTGCATTATGTAGATGTATGTGTATATATGTAGTACAAACATAATGTGATATATAACATAACATACACCAAAAACAGGATTCTTAATGATTCCGCATGGAGGCTTTACATGCGTTAGTCTTAATTTTAAAACGATTCTAGAATCAAAGTTATGTAAAAAAAATGTTTTAGAATTAAGATGAGTAAATTTCGTTTCCTTAAAATATAATAATTTACTAAAAATTTATTGCAACGTTAGAATAAAGATTATTAATATTGGTTTTATAATTTATTTATATTTTATTTCAATATTCTTGATAAGAATGACCAAAGAAGATAATTCGATGACCATGTAATGCAAAAAATATCCAAAAATTAGGTATTATAATCAATCAAGTACCTAGCGGATTTTGTTAGGGGAAAAGTATATTTTTGTAAATATCTTTTTACTGCCACTATTCAATATTACAGAAACTCACCTTCCTAGTTTCAATAAACAACTGTGTGATATTATTTTATTTTCAACTTTCTGAGCTTTTATTGGTCTATCCTTGGGTATAGGTCTCCTTTTGATCCTTCATAATATGTTCTAAAAGAAAAGCCTAATATTATTCTGTATAAAATAATTTCAGTATCATTTATTTTATTTCTATTGTACATTTGTAATAAAAAAGGTAATGTTGTTCTAGTACATACTTGCATTAAATTTACTGTATTGAAAGTTATTGATAGCCAAAGAATTCGCCAAACCAGAAGACCTGCAAAGAAATGGCGAGACAGCTGGAGCTCTGTGTCCCAGGATACCTCGACGCCATACAAACATATCTATAGATCTGTTAAAAGAGGAACAAAAAGAAGATAGATTTTAGTATTATATTGATATTTTTATGTATATCTAGTCTTTGAAATATGTTTGATTTACTAATCGTTTCCTAGTGCCTACGCACACACATTAGAGTATTATTCGTTGTTCGCAAGACCCAACGCCGCAATCCGTTAAAATTTTCGTTACGAGAAGTTTTGTCCGTGGGGCCTCTCGCAACGGTCGTTAATCATCCCTACCCCCTCCCCTCCTTGTACCAACCACTACAACTACCAACACTATGTACTTCTTCTTCTACTTCTTATGTACCTATCTACTCTCCGTTATTATTCATTATAACGGATAATAATAATAGTAAGTACTGTTAACTAATAACATCTTTCTAACGGATGACGGCCATAATAAACGAAGACTTTACGGAAATGGAGACCCATCTCATAGGTAAAAAAGACAGCTTCAGGTTAAAATCTACATTTCGTGCACCTAAACTTACAATACTTGAGCAACGCGAGTTTTGAAAACAATCATAACAATTGTTACTCTTAACTGTGATACCTATAGACATACCTTGTTTGAATATTTTGGAATAAAAATTAAATCATATGCATTTATTTTACCTGTATGACTATTTTTGATTCGACACATTCATTGTAATTTTTTTTATGTTGTTGTTCTCTATTTTAATTTGATTGTTAACATGTCAAAGGCTAAC
Source organism: Athripsodes cinereus (assembly GCA_947579605.1). NCBI lineage: Eukaryota > Metazoa > Arthropoda > Insecta > Trichoptera > Leptoceridae > Athripsodes > Athripsodes cinereus. Next base: position 11,906,663 of record OX388320.1, on the reverse strand, counting down.
GCCGTGAATATATGTAAATATAAAAATACATAAATATAATACCTATAGATATTATTTGTTACAATAATTTAGCACAAAACAGAATTATTTTTGATATGTTGAACTAACGCAAGGCAATTAAATCGAGAAGTGAATTACTCATTCTATAGTACTTACAAATCTTACAATTTATAATCTATTATTAAGTTAAATGCAAACTAAAACGATACTTTGATCAGATTTATACAGTACTTGTATGAAAATTTGCTAACTTACTAAATTATTTAATTATTAATTCATTCAATCATATTGTTATTTTTACATTAGCAACACTAATGCATTTATAATTTTGAACTAATTACCTACAAAGTTAAACTTATCAAAAAACTAGAATTATTTATTAAGAATTTACAGATTGGTAGATATACTGAGAAAATGTTAGTAAACATTTCAAAAAGCTAATTTTGGAGAAAAATTATGATAATTTAAATATATGTGTAACTATCCGAGGAATTAAGTTTCTCGTCAAATAGTTCAAAATAAGTGTATCAATAATATTATATTATATATCCGTTCTACGTCCCAAGTCCCTTTGAGAGAGCCTCCTCTTGTTTTGCTAGTTCAGGTGCGCTTGTGGTCAGTTTCATACCTAATTTCCCGCGTTTTCCCTCTTCTTCATCTTCTTTATCGATGTCTATGCCTCTTGACAGTTTGTGGCGTATTTATTGAGCCGCCATTTTATTATTGCGTCTTTTGTTTACGCTACAGACGGTCGCGTCGTATTTCTGTGGTTTTAAATAACGTTTTTTAATCCGAATCGGGCCTATTTTTGCGTTATTTTCCACGAAGATTATTGTGGTCAGCCATATATGTGATAGAGACACTTTGTTTTCGTTGAAAACCGGAAGATTTGCGTCTTTTAGTGACATAACCCCCAATAGTGTTAAGTGCAGAAATTGACTGTTATTTTTCGGTTTAAGTTATCTATAAGATACAGATATTGACTGTTTTTAGTGAATAGTTGTGAGTTATCGCCCAACCATGGAACAAGATTACGAAGCGGGTTACTCTTCGGAAGACGAAAGAGTCCCGCGCGGTGTTGCCGCCGACCCTCGCGTCGATGCCCTGATCGACCAAGTTAGAATATTGACCGATCATATAATCGGCGGCCGCCAATCTGTTCCACAGGGAACAAGTGGAACAGACACATCAGCTGGGCCGAGAGCCGGCACTTCTACCGCTCCGGTAAATACGGGCAGTTTCGGAGTGCAACTGGAGCTCCCAGGGGTGGTGACGCCTGCAAAGCTGGACCTAGGAGGTTTCGTTACGGTGGCGAAAGAGCCGTTAATACCTCCTTCAGAGGAAGCAGACATCCAGGTTCTCACGGAGATCCAGATGTTGGGGAAAGAGAACTGGGAGGATATAAGATATTTAGAGGCACAGAAGCCTTATCTCTCGAAGCCTGGGTTCGTCGAATGCACGACAAATGACGACCTGAAGAGGTACGATAGAGATGTTAGGCTAGCCCAGACTGAGAGGACTCTAGCTGCAGTGACGAAGGCGCTTATACGCCAAAAGCAGGCGCTCACACAGTCCTTACAGGAAATTATTGACTGGGCGGCCAAGCCAGGGACTTCAGTGGACAGCACAGCCTTGTTCCAGAAGTTCTCAGAGGCATTTGGTGCAGGCTCATCCCACAGCACCATATCAAAAGATGTTTTGCAGATGGTATGTGGAAAGAGAACGGAGTGCGTGAAGCTTCGGAGAGAGGCGATCTTGAGGAACATCCCGGATAGTGCCTTAGAGACGAAGCTGAGGAAGATCCCGCCCTCCCTTCAGCACCTCTTCGAGGCTTCGCAGGCGGACAGGCTCCAGCTTTCTGAGCCCTCCACTTCAGCACATGCCCAACAGCTTCAAATACCTCGAGGTCAGAAGCGACAACGCAAGGTGTCCTTCGGAGAGACAGACAGACCACCTCGCACACTTCCCAAGAAGGCCAAGAAAGAAAAGCCCTTTCGGAGGGGGGGTAACGCCCCTACTTCAAATAGAAGTAGGAGCGACAGACAAAACAGGAATCGAAGACAATGACATTCCGACTTTCAAAGGGGGCCAGCTTCAAAAATTCTTAGGAGCTTGGTTACAAGCGGGGGCTCCGAGGACAATTGTGAAGTTGATCTCAGGAGCTCGAATACCGTTTGCGAAGAGACCCCCTTTGATACCCCTCCATGGCCAATGGTCAGAGAGGTTCGAAACAAAAACAACGAGGGAGATGACAGTAGAAATAGAGAAGATGGTGAAAGAAGGAGTTCTCGAACCAGCCAATCACACACCGAGCTTCCTATCGAAGATGTTTCTTGTTCAGAAGTCGGACGGTGCAAAACGGCCGGTATTCAATCTGCAAGGCCTGAACGAATACGTTCAAGCCAGACCCTTCTCGCTGATAAACCTTCACAAAGTCCCAGACTTTTTGCAACACAAGGACTGGATGGTAAAGCTGGACATCTGTCAAGCCTACTTCCACGTACCGGTAGCCCAGAGTCACAGACCCTTTCTGAGGCTGGTGTACAACCATCAACTGCTGCAGATGACGGTACTGCCATTCGGCTTATCATCGGCTCCGAGAATGTTCACAGTGATTACGAATTGGTTGGCAGAGAAACTTCGAGAAGCAGGAACTCGATGCATCGTATATCTCGACGATTTTCTGTTAGCAAACGCATCAAAAGAAGTACTAACATCACAAACGACTATTGCAATCAGGTTCCTACAAGATCTAGGCTGGTGTGTGAACATTCAGAAGTCCAGATTGACACCAACACAGAAATTGGAGTACCTAGGCATCGTGTGGGATACTCGGCAGAACCTCAGGTCTCTCTCTCCAAAGAAGCGCTCAAGCCTTCGCTTAGCCCTTCGCAGTACCCTGGAGAGAGGAAGTTGGTCTCTCAAACAGGCCCAGAGCCTTTTGGGACGTCTCAACTTCGCAAACTTTGCCATCCCACAAGGGAGGCTGCATTGCAGACTGATGCAGAGAGAAAGTCGCTGCCTAAGAGCAGCTCATCCGCATCTAAAGATGACTTTCTCTCAAGGGGTACGAGGGGATCTTCTCTGGTGGAGCGCTGCGCTCAGTGCCTCCTCCACCATTCATCCCCCACCGATGGATCACTTCCTGACGACGGACGCTGCCGACACAGGATGGGGAGCACTCTTGGACGACCACCGCCTTGCGGGAACTTGGTCCACAGAGCAACTCCAGTGGCACAGCAACAGGAAGGAAATGTACGCAGTCCTGGCCGCACTATCGTCACCCGGTCAATCTCTAGGAGGTGCACACATCCTCCTACAGACGGACAACCGCACAGTAGTGTCCTATATACGAAACGAGGGGGGCACGAAATCCCCTCAACTTCAGAAGCTGACGCTGCAATTGTTTGCGGTTCTTCACAGCTCAAACATAAGACTAACAGCTCAGTACCTTCCGGGCCGTTACAACGGTCTCGCAGATCACCTGTCGAGAGGAAAAGGGCTATCGGAATGGTATTTAGAGGAGAACGCGTTAACAAGGATATTTACCAAACTCGGAACGCCTCTCATAGATCTCTTCGCATCGGAGAGATGTCACATCACCGAGCAATATGTGAGTTTGGACTGCAAGGATCACAGGGCAGTATTCCACAACGCCTTCAGCCAACAGTGGAATTATCAACTAGCATGGGTGTTTCCCCCACCGTGCCTGATTCCCAGAGTTCTCAATCATCTGAAGAGTGCGAAAGGGGAGTATCTTCTTGTAGCACCCAATTGGACGAAGTCATTTTGGAAGGCAGATTTGATGAATCGAGCATCCCGGCCTCCAGTGACTATAAAGAACCTCGAATTAGTTCTCAAAGACATAGTCACAAATCGACCACCACCACAGGTGGAGGACCTGAAACTGCAAGTGTGGAAGGTTGGGGGTGGGACCAACACCTAGAGACATGGTCATCAGATGAGAGGAAGTTGTTCTGTACTAGCTGGAGAGAGTCCACTCTTAAAACCTATGCGCCAGCCTGGCAAAGATGGAAAACATGGTCACAGGAAAACAGGGTAGATATGACATCACCATCAGGGAGTGAAGTTGCAAGATTCCTCGCCAGTTTACATTTAAAAGAAAAACTCGCATATAGATCTATTCTACTCCACAAATCTGTGATATGTACCTTCAGTAACCCAGCTAAAGACCTAGCCTCAGATCCAATGGTTAGGAGAATTTTGAAGTCAATCTCCTTGACGAAACCAAGATCAAATAGGTCCCTTACATGGGACCCTACACTATTGGTAGACTGGCTGAAAACAAATAGGTTAGATACAAATATCTCTTTGTTTGAAGCTTCCCGTCGCACTGCGCTACTCTTCCTTCTAGCGTCGGGCAGAAGAGTACACGATCTCACACTACTGAAGATAACATCAGATCATATGGAAAATAGAGGCGATGATATAATCTTCTGGCCAGCTTTTGGATCCAAGACAGATACTGCGAGATACAGACAATCAGGATGGCGTTTTTCAAAGAGTGAGGACGAAGCAATCGACCCACTTTTCTGGATAAAAACATTATTGACGGCATCCAAGGATAGGCGGGGGGATATAACGGAATTATTCATTACTACCTGTGGGAAACCTAAAAGGGCTTCAGCAACGGTAATAGGTGGCTGGCTAAAGACTGTGTTCAAGGAAGCCAATATCTGTGCCCCTCCTGGTAGTATTCGTTCAGCTGTAGCATCCCTCAGTTGGATTGAACAATCTCCAATAGAAGATATTCTGGCCAGGGGAAACTGGAGAAGTGAAAACACTTTTAGCCTGTTCTACCGGAAAGAAATTCAACCGTCTCGCACTTCACAGGCTGTGACGAGACTATTTTCACCAAATGAATGACATCACATTGCGTCTATGCCTCACCAGACGATAACAAACACATCTCAAAGGGACTTGGGACGTAGAACGGATATATAATATGATAATTTTACCTACCAATAAAATTAGTATTATATCATCCTGAGACGTCCCAAGTCCCGGCAATAGCTGCCTGGTGAGAGATACAATGATAAAATGGCGGCTCAATAAATACGCCACAAACTGTCAAGAGGCATAGACATCGATAAAGAAGATGAAGAAGAGGGAAAACGCGGGAAATTAGGTATGAAACTGACCACAAGCGCACCTGAACTAGCAAAACAAGAGGAGGCTCTCTCAAAGGGACTTGGGACGTCTCAGGATGATATAATACTAATTTTATTGGTAGGTAAAATTATCATATTGTCAATTTTTGAAAGAATAAACAATAGTATAATCTAATTTATTATCACTGTAGGCAGTGCGCCCAAGTTCGAGTAAATCATGAAAGGTTCGATATATAAATTTATTTATTTAATTTTAACTGTATATTTATCACAAAACATACAATTTTATAGAGAATGCATTAAAATTAAAACAATCAACATACAGAGGGCAAGCTTATCATGAATGCGTGATTTTTTCCAATAAACCATTTATAATAATTTGTTAATAGTATTTATTTTTATAATCATTCATTATAAGAATAAAAGATGCTAGTTTCTGCTCTGCTAGGACGAGATAACGATTATTTATAATAAACTTACTTAAAAATGAAAATTCCTCATTTATATTTTTTATAATAGAAATTCGCAAATGCGTTTTTTAATATTAACTAGAGCTTCAGTATAATATAATATTTTATTACCTAGGTGAGCGTATCATAACGCCCTAAGTATTTTAATTGGTTTAGGGGTAGCAGTTAGATTGGCTTTCGTTATCCGATGTCCGCCATTTTGTGTTAATTACTATTTCTCATAGCCTCCCTAATATAATATTATATAATATACCCAGTACGGACGGTCTCCAACGTCGGTCGACATCGGAGTGTGTCAGTTAACACCATCTCAAATACATTTATGTTATTGCATAGAGACTATATTGGTTTATCTCTTATCTAAAGCATCGCATCATATTGCTGCTGCTACTATGTCTTGTACTTTGCACAGTAGCGCCGCAACGCGCGACGTCACGGCTGACGATTGTTCATTGCAGTAATGATATTATTATTATGAAAGTATTAACACTGTTGCACTATGGGGTGAAAATGTTTTTAATATTTACAATTTACACGTGAGCTATTTTTTCATTACAATTATTCATGTTATAGGTATAATATTATAATATTATTATATTTTTATTTTATTACAACATACAGCGTGAGCCTTTTACATGTAGAAAATATATGAAGGACATAAAAAGTACATTCAAACAAGACAAGGAGTAACCATGTTTTTACCATGAAAAAAACATAACCATTATGAACATGTTTAACTGCGTCTAAACAATAGATGCAAAAAACAAATCGTACATATTTTATTAGAATGTTTTCGACTCACGATATTTATTTACAGAATATCTTTAATTTAATATCAGATTATAAAAAAATACATTTTCCTGTTTTGGAACAACGATCTTACAAAATTCAGGATTCCATCTGTCCTTCTGAGAATTTCAACAATGTATTGTACGAGTATGTACTTTAATTCAAAATCTTTAGAGTAATTTTCAGAATATTTTGATAGATATTATTTTTATAAACTTAGCTGTAGAAATGCAATGATAATTAAATTGTTCTTATTATATGCAGCTAGTCTGCTGGCTACCCTACTTGTGGAATATGGCGTGATAGTATAGTAGTAGAAGAAATGCAATATTTGAAAAATAAAAACTGACTTTTTAATAAAACCAAACTCACCTTGAATACCTCTATAGTATATAGAAGAATTATGGGTGTAAAATAAATTCAAGGGTCTCCAGCTTGACAGTTCAAAACTCTTATACCGACCACATTATTAACTCTAATAATATATTAATTACATTTCTAGTGTTTCCAAATAAATACATATATAAATTGCAGCTCGAATATTTTATTTATTTATTTTTATTTTATAGTTTACGCAAACATACAGTTATTACAATACATAGGTAATACAAAAAGATAAAAAAAAATTGCCACATAAACCAGCAAAGTTTGCTAACCATTACAAAATAAATCTTAGCAAACATACTACAATGAAAGAAAAAAAAGAATATTATAAATTTATTATTGTTTCAGTCTATCTATCTATACCATCACAACATCTCAGTGGGGTAACCAGCAAACTAACTGTATGCAATAAACATGCAGTTAGCTATTCGAGCAATCATATTCTTTCAACATTATATTAAATTCGTTTAGTAATTTAAATAGCATATAATTATATTGTTCCCAATCCGCACCTGTAAGGGCATTAGAACCTAAACGCAAACTAAAGGATATCTCATTTCTGGACTCTCCTTTACTCGCCGGATGTTCTAGGGGGGGACAGAATGGGTGGGATTCCAGAAGTGGTTGAGTGGTAGTGGGGAGTTTGCACGGTGGGTAAATTCAACCCCACGAGAGGACTTGAGAGAACCTTTTACTATTTGTACCCTCTATACTCAATGGTACAGTGGAACCCCCCGCTCACCGCACTTTTGTCCATTCGACCATCCCCTATTTTCTCTCTATCTTTGATTACCGCCGAGTTTGCATAAAACATTCTAGTCCTTTTATACCACCACCTCTACCCAACCGACATTATATTATACCCACCTACATACTACATTCATAATACACACTCTCATACATACACACACAACCAAACCTTCTTACACATAATATACACATTATGTATGATATCATTGTAATACTATTTGCATACATTTATATTATAATACCTAGATATGTTCAGCTCTAACTTATTTTGTCCTTTTAGTAAAATTTATTTTATTCTTTTAATAATTCATCATTTTTTTGTTGCCATGGATAGATAGGTAGATAAATAGATTTTGTTGGCACGGACAAATACCTAGATAGAGAGATGGATTTTGTTGATACGGAGAAGACAGCTTGCAGGTTTATTACATACAGCTGGTGTGTTGACTACCCCACTTGTGAGATATGCCTTGATAAAACAATAGAAGTTTAATACAAATTTCGAACGATGATAATAATGTTAAATGATTTTCCTTACACGGTTTAGCAATCATTCAAAAGTAAATAATTAGATATGTCAATACATAGTGTTGTACAATTGTTGGCCATGTAAAATTACATCATCAATATTATTTCAATAAAATCATTCAACTTGTAGAAACACTTTATATATCTAACAATTCCTTACAATTTATTCTTCTGTATTACCAAATGTATCCAAATTCTTCCGCTACCACTATCGAAGTACGTAGGAGAGCCGGAGCCAAGAGAGAGCTGTTGTCAATTGTCAAAGTGAAGGAAGGTCTCATATTTGGGTCACGTGCTGCGTGGAGAGAACTACCGTCTCCTCCACCTTATATTGGAGGGCAAGATAAAAGGAAGACGGGGAGTTGGCAGAAAGCAGATGTCCTGGCTGCGCAATATTAGAGAATGGACCGGAATGAGGACAGTGGATGACCTGTTCAGAGCAGCATAGGACAGGGAGGTTTTCGCCGGAGTGATCGCCAACGTCGGGGGGACCTGACACGGCACAGAAAGAAGAAGAAGAATCGCTGCTGATTTGTTCTACCTTCACGACAGTACTAATTATACTTACTGTGTTGTAGATATTATTTGGATTTCATTATGTAAAAAAAAACTTATTATAAATCCAGATTCATCTTTACAATATTTTTTCATGCAAAATTGGCAGCGGTATTGAAACACCGGATCTCGTAAGTGGTAGCTTGGTGGAAACTCTGAGAGTTACCATCATACAATAAATAGATGTAGGTAAATAGTGAGTTACCATCAAACTATACTAACTAAGAATTTATCATTTCACATAAGTAATTATTATTACAGTTTGTTATCAGACAGGCAGCTACATAAGCAGATTTTCACGTGTAATTTTGCTAAAATTCACGTGTAAAAAAATTGTGCAAATGGGTGGTTGAAATATCTGGAGATATTTAATATTTATAAATGACATTATGCTAACAATGTCTAGTATCTATAGATTTGAATTATCTTATTATTTTACTATCAATAGAAAGGTTACAGGTAATAAATACATACATAACAAATAGATTTTAATAACGTAGACACACTAGTACCTATAAACCAGTGGCGGAACTAGACTTTTGGTATTGGGCATGCGGTTTGTATATTATAGGTAGAATTTATTATATTTTATATATTATCCTACACAATGTTAGAAACCAACTGTTGGCCAAAACCTACACTATTTTTCTGCCTACAATAATCCAGATAGTTGAGATGACCCTCTTTTACAATATACCGTTTTAATGACACCGACATTTAAACAATATAAATATCATAGGATGAAAAAGATGACTCATTTGGCGTAGAATCACGCTGAACGGGGGATGCTTATTTCTACCCTATACTTACTCCCAAGAGGAGCGATAAAGGGTGATAGTCCTTATGTTACGAAATTATTATGTAAATAAAGAAAACCTGAAATAACTAATACATTAATTGAATATAATCAAAATAAAATCAATATTAACCAGAAGTTTTCAAAAGATTTGCTATCGTTTGGCGGAAGATTTAAATTAATTTAAACTTACTTCGTAGTTTTTGTAGATACTTTGTTGGAAAATGATAGATTTATTCCTTGGGCATGCGTTGCTTTTTTGCATGTATGGAAGGCACGCCACTGCTATAAACGTGTAATATTTGTTTGTAAATAACATACCCTCGTATGTCATTATGTATTTTACCTACTGGATAGTAAAAATCTTTAAAATATTTATGTCCGTTCACATTTATGTATGTTTATATACCAGTAGTAAACACATTTACCGGTATCCTAAATAAAGTAACGAAAAAAACTTACATACATGTTTATTATTGGCTTCCCCATTTGCGGGAAGCGCTTTAATGGTATATTATGTAGATAATTATATGGATTTATATATTAATAAACAGAAGAATCCATGCGCTCTGTGAAATGAAAAAAAATGTATTCATCAAATATGCTTCTGAATACTGAAATTGTATTTTTATTTTTTACTAACATTTACAGACAATCTAAAAGTATTCTTAAAAGTGTGTATTTCCTCGTCCAAAGTCCCACAGCGTTAATCTTTTCAGGTTTTTCGAAGTATTCAATATTATAGGTACCTTTTTGATGGTGATTGCAATTCTACATTTTGAGCTAAACTGAGTTTATACATTCATTCATTCATACCATCACGGTATTTACCGCAAGTGGAGTAGCCAGTAGACCAACTAAATGTAATAAACAACCAAGTCATCCTCTCCATACCAATAAAAGTTAAAACACTCAGCATAAGCGGCGATGTTGAATTCTTATACGGAATCTGTGTTTAAAACTAGCAATAGTAATACAAGTAGTAAGTCTGAATTATATCTTGTACAGAGTTTGTTCTTCCGAGTGTACGGACAATAAAGGACATTGTTTATACTTGAAATAACAGAAATAATGAGACTGCCACTCCTCCCTGGACTCAAAAGGATACAACAGAATAAATACAATACTTTATATGGACGTAGTTTCATATTATTATTATAACTATTATTTTGAAATGACAATCTATAATAATAATAATACAGAGTTCTCTGACAATCTATACCCCTGTGCACTTTTCCTGAACGTGGGCAAATAGTTATTTTGTATTTTATTAAACTGTCAACTAAATGGAAAATACATTTTGAAATTTATCAAACAGTTCACTCAAAAACTCCTTGATTTGTATACTTATCTATGTTAATTTATTTATTGTTATACCGTCTATTATTATATTACATATCTTATTCAAGGAACACAAAGAGCCGAATTACACACTATAAAGGAACATTGTATATATGCGTTAACTGCATCATATGAATTATATATTATGTAATTCCCCCTATTCTATATTGATTGATACAAGCTAAAATATAATAAGATCGTTCCAAAATTTTATAATCAAGTTCACTTGAACTAACGGAACTAACATTCGTATTCTACAACATGATACAAGTTGTATATAATTCTAATTAGGAACAATTTTAGAGTTTACAGAATACCAATGTAGACTAACTAAAATTGGAACGTTCCTATTTTAGTTATTGCACAATAAAAATTAAATAGAATCGGTCGTGTGTCGTGTTAGTACCTACCCATAATACAAAATTCATATCTTAGTTTAGGACTAACTCGTTCTGTGCAAATTGTTCATAATATATAGGTATAAGTAAATATAATTCAAGTATAAATCTATATCATGTTTGGTGAATATCACATCCAGGATATTTTCACTCAAGTAGTTCATCTTCCTGCCCCTCGCTGAGTCAGTTTTCATAACAGGAATTCCAATTATTGTCCACTCGAGTGATTTTCCTTCAAAGTCCACACACAGAAGGTTCTGAAAATATGTTATGTAATTTATTATGCATATAACAATAGAAATACTGTCTATATGGAATTAGTTTGAAAAACTATAGGAGTTTGAAGGGATAGTTTGAAAATATTGGCATGGAGAAAAATTTTATGTGAACCTTAAAAACACGAAACAATTATTTTTTTAGTCAATTAAATCATCAATTTGCATTAGATTATTGAATTAATTAAGAATTGGTATTTAGTATCGAAAGGAAAAAATAAGTTTATTAGCTAGTAGCTACTTACCTACCTCAAGCTAAAGTCTCGAAAAGAACGAATATTGCGATAATTTTTCATTTATCCTACAGGTCCACTACCTGAAAAGAAAAAAATATATTATAGAATTAGAGAGAATGTAGATATTATATTTATTTGTTTTTCCTAAATATTTTGTTCAAAATTTTGGAGGCACTTTAATTACCTAACCGTTTTTTAGACGGTGTAAATTTTTACAAAAAATAAATATTTTTATTCATATTTATTTTTCGCTTTAAAATTGCTGCTAGTATAGTGAACAAGAATAATTTAGACATAATATTATTATTTTTTATTTATTATTTTTCTTTTGTTTGTCTAATCATTTAGAATTCTAACTATTTTTTGTACCTAGATATAATGTTTTATTCTAAAATACTCAATAATATTATTATTTATTCAAATTATTTGCCTGCAACTACATTTGTATTTTACTATATTCGTCTGTCAAATTATTATTTTTGTCTTTTTGTTTAACATATAAAAGGCTTTGTTGTGCAAAAGTGTATAAATAAATAAATAAATATAGATATTGTACGACCTCTTGAGTACACAAGCCTCCTCCGTTCCAAGCGATTTTGCGTTATTAAGTAATCTACTTCTGTATTCGATATAACTAACGTTCTATGAAAAGAGTACAACAGTAACTATTTCAAGACTATCAATAAAATAGTAAATTCACATGGGACACCTATACCATCGTACATTTATTGCACGTATTATACCATACATACTTTCAAAGATATACCTTTACTTTCAAAGATATCCAATCTCACCTGTTTCCCTATAAATTAACAGTAATAATAATAATAATCTGAGGCAGGTAGGTATCATAAGGTACTCGAAAGTACCTTCCAATATCCACGTACAGCTGATGATAGTCTGTGCGGAGGATGGTGGGATAACGACCATTGTGGGTATCCATCTGACACTAATAGTGAAACAAGTTTCAAAATCTTTAGTTGCACGCAACTGGATTAAAGTCGATAAAACATCGAAATATTAAGATACTCAAGATAGTTAATCTCTATACATAAATCTATATTCATAATCACAACAATTATTTTGTAATGACAATAAATAAGACAATTTACAATGCGCCGTTTTGTGGAATGAACCAATCTTTGAAATACACACAAATACCCTTTACGACACACTACATACAAAAAATTGAGGCCAGTTAAAAACTCGAGAATTTTCATGATTGAATTGACGTTTATTTTATTATGTCATTTTTATTCATTCATTTATTCATTTAATACATTAAACGGCGTTTAAGCCTTTTTACATTGTATTACAAAGTATACTTGAACATATATCATTATTACATTACAGTTATACACTCAAGGTACATATCGACCACAAAAGATAAAAACAAATTTCATTATATAAACATTAAGATATAAGCATTATACTGCAATTTATACACAATCATAACAATCCGCTTAACCTTATAACAATAAAAATATAATTACATGTATCTATCATTGATATACAATACTATGCACACACGCAGGTACCTTCCAACAAACAAGAGGAAACATTTATAACAAAAATATGCATTACCAAAAGGTAAGAATGAATAAAAATCTGTAAAGGGTACATAAAACAAATATAAATATAGCAAACAATACGAAGAAGCAAAATCATCAGGTAGGTACCTACATAATAATGTAAAATGTATGTAAAAAACAAAAATGGCTTTGGCTGTACTACTTTTTTATAATTATAAAGTGACATGGTTTCAACTTATAAAGTTATTATCAAAATCGATCGATCAAAATACATACTAAAATTCATTTACACATAATAAATCTGACTTCTGCGACTCAACAACATATTATACCTAATAAGTATCTATCTACACTATTTTTATTCAGAATAGTGGAAAGAATAATAAAAATAGTTAAGTACCTACAAGTATTTCGATGTTTCTATCACAACATCTAGGTAAGGTAGTCCCTAGGTAAAGGGGTGAGTTGCTTGCTACTACAACTACCCCTAGCTACCCCTTTGTCGTTAACTCGGACCAACCATCAACACAAAGTATATATAGCAGTATAGAACGTCTCACCTACCTCTTACATCTAGTACGTACATGATAATAACATGAACATAGTTATGCAGAAAACAGCCAGTCCATAAATATTAATTTAGAAATTCGTCCCCAAATTCTAAATATTTTAAGGGCTGCATTATATCTATAAGATTTTTGTGGCTTGGTTGCTTTTGGGAAAACTATATTTATTTTATCATCCCGCAACACCCTATTTTACTCCACAGGGTTGTGACCAGCCCCTACTACCTCCTCTGGATAGTGCTAGGTGATGTCTGATTAAGTTTCAGGAATGAGAGGGAGAGGGTGGGTATCTACAGAAGCGATCGACCAAGTGCAAGAAATATTATAACATCAACCCCGGTGTGAATAAATATTTTTATTATAAATCAACCCCATAGCAGGAATACCAAGGATAACAGAGATTGTTAGTGAAATAATAATTTGATTAATATCAATGGAACCTATATATGTATATAATACCTATAGTCTTAAAAGATCTAAAAACACATTATTCTATTTTAAAATTGTGATATGGTTTTTTCCACAAATTATATTTTAAGTTTTCAACCAACGGTTCTTGGCGGAAATTCATATTAATAATTTATTAACAAAATATAGTTAATCCACTGTTGATTTGCTAACCGGCTTTTAAGAGCTTCCGCTGTCATCGTCAGGCAAAAATAAAAGCACTTTACTTTTACCAGACGATAATAATAGCTATTATTTTGTTATATTAACAAATTTTATCACATGTTTATCAACCAAGTTGGCATCCACTATGATCGGGTACAAAGATACACACAAAACATATCCAATGGGGAACTTTCACAAAAAAAATTTTTCAACCCAAAAAATACTACAGAAAATAAGAAAAATTATGGTGCTTTTTATATTTTTAAATGTGCATTTTTAAGGTTTTTATCACCATTTAAAAAAGCGATTTTCGCACTTCGCCGCAAAAAGGTCCACTCGTGGCGGAGCAGTGTTTGACAATATCAGGCGCTACAAACAGTACTAACACCCGAATTCATAGTCGTTTACTTGAGTAATACTTGGCCGAGGAGCACTCAAGTAAAAAACAATACTCAAGATGTGGATGCATTCTATAGACAAACACTGCTCCTTTACTTCGCTAAGTTAACGCTTGAGTCGTGGGGAAAATATTATTGTGGCGAAAAGTATTGCCACTAAATAAAATGTATTTTTAATTATGTTTAAAAGCATAAAAAACACGGTTTAACTCTATATTTTTGTGTAATTCTTCGATTAGTACTTTTTTAAATATTGTTTTCTAACATTTTATAGTAATTTTAAACATAAAATGATAGTTAAATGTACAACCTCGCATTATTGTTATATTATAGAAAAAGAAGTATACATCACTACGCCTGCCATTTAACATAACCTCAAAATTCACAATCGACAAACCGTCGTCGTTCCCCGTACTTAAGTTTATTGTTCTATGGTTCCATATCGTCTGTCCCGTTGTGTTGTTTTGTTTTGCGTTTCAGATTATAATATAAGAAATTTGTTTAAAATAAATAATGGATTTATTCATATTTAGCAAATTAATCATTGATTATCAAAAAGATTAGTGCCGAATATCTGGACAAAATGTAACATTTGCATTGTTATCTGACATGACGATTATGTTATGTATAAAAATTTATAAATAATGTAAGTATTTATTACTTATTTAGCAAATAGTTTTATTTATAAATAGTATCTTTGCACACTATATAGGTACCTTATTAAAGGTAAATTACTAGAAAAAGGCAAAATAAAATACATCAAACGGCGTTTGACATTTCTAAGTAACGCTCAAGTCGTGTCCATCGACGACTTGGGGTTCACAGGTACTTGAGTACTACTTGGATAAGTTTTATATGACTATGAAATGAAAACAGCGACTTGGCTAGCACTCAAGTATCAAGGAATGCTCAAGTAACGACTATGAATTCGGGTGTAAGAGTGAAATGTGTGGCAATACAAAATAGCGCCTAGCGACATCACACCGGACTAATTCAATAACAGAAAATATGGATTTTTAAAATGAAAATAATGAATGAAAAGTTTTATTTTATGGTTTCTTATTAGGATATTCGTGATCAGCGTATATTTATTAATATAAATTGATAACATTTATTCATATTCCTCACACATGCATGTTCCCTATTATCGAAAAGCAGACATTATTCTAAACATTCATTTGTAGTTCCTACCTACTGAAAATGTAAGCCTAGAAACAAACAAACTATAAACAAACACTAAACAGGATATAAATACTACAAATGCGTGGTTAGTAAAAGTCTATGTCCAGGAATGAAAGGGAAAAGGCTAAAAATACGATGTAGCTAAAAACTAATTTAAATTGATTGCCTATTTTAAAGTTTTACCCATTCGCCTCTGTTTCTGTCCATAGAAAAGTACCTCTGGATATCTACTTCGGAGATAAGAGAAACCATATTTGGACAATTCTCTGAAGGAGTACCTATGTACCTACCTATGTGTGCACTGAGAAAAGGTACATCTACAAATTCAATTGATATTTCACAATAAATTGTTTTGCTCGCCTTACCATTGATATAATATGACATAAAGATCAAATTCAACATTACGTAACATTAAATCATTTCGCATTTACCGATAACTATTTCTGCACAATGATTTGTTCGGCCTTTACCAATCTTTTAGTAGTTTTAGTTACCCAAACATCCGTGTATGGCGCTAGTTGGTTTAAAATAATAGCCAGGTAAGTACATATGGCTTGTGAAATTGCCACACGCATAAAAATACATTATGATTGACGAAACGTATTTCAACAGTACAATATTGTTTTATTTATTTGTAGTATTTTCGTTATTATACAAATAACTAAATACTTATTTATTGTTATTCAATATAAAGAATACACTAAAATGGTTGTAAAATGTGTTATATTTTGATAAAAAAAAACAATACTTTGGTCATTATTAATTATTCTAATGGCAACACTAGTATTCGATGACATTTATCGGTTCTCCGTTGTGTTTTGTTCTGTGTTAATTTCTGTCAAGTCGTTTTCGTATTTCACTATTTCGGTGTTTTTTTTAGTGGATTGAGGATAATTGTTAAAATATGACCGTGCATTTACTCACATTTAAAACAAGATCCCTCATAATATTGCATTATGGAATGAAAAAATCACCTGTCATGGAAATGCAAGGTAAACCTTTGAAATTTTTTCTTATTTACTATTATTTTTGTATGATTTAAAGCATTAATGATTTTGATATATGTTTTTACTTTATAGATGAAACGCAATGTGGAAAATAACGTGGAATTACAGAATGAAAGTGGACCATCAAGTAACCATTTGGTGAGTAACATTGTTCTAACCTTGAGTGCTTGTGGATGGACTAATTAGGTTATTTAATTTAATGAATATTTTTTGCTTTACAGATTACAGAATTTAATGTTAAAAACCATGTGATGAAATGAAAGTGAAACTTCAACCATCAATTCGGTATGTAATATTGGACTAACATTGATTTTGTTTGTTAATGAACTAACTTTATTAGTTATCATTTGGTTTAATAAATCATTTTTGTACTTTTAGACTGTGGAGGAAACAAATGAGGTTGTGATTGAGTATATACATTGAAGGAGACCCACCGTCCATCTGGATAGTTCAGAAATCTGGGGACTTACATTTATCCGACTAAATTTCTACACTAACAAATTTGTCCACACAAGTGGTGCCATAATATATGTTAAGATCAAAAGCATTTACAGCTCAACAAATAATGAATCTTTATAAAGTCCAGTCCATGATGAGTTGGTATGAGATGTTTAATTTGCAATAATTGTTTTATCAACAAGCCAAATTTGAGTTTTTATTGAAGATTAACTAAAATTTGTACTTTACAGAATGTTGCAGAACATTAACAAATTGGTGAAGCTGTTGCACTGGGTTTGGTGTCACCTACAACAATAGCAAAAGTTTGTATACTTCAAATTCTGTTATTTTAATTTCTATTCTTTCGTTTTCAAAAATAACTTTTAGTTATATATATTTTTTTTACATTTACAGAAAAAAGGTCAAATGGAATTATCAAAAGGCAAGAAGAAAACAAATAAGTAGAATTGGGGCATTCGTACTCAAACAGAAAGGGTCAACTGTCAGCATGAAAAATTTTTGTTCCCATAGAAAAATGTTGCAGAGAAGAATACCAAATAAAATAACTCCCGTAGAGCAACAAAGTGGTACAATTAGAACTTGTGTTTTTTTAATTTATTTTGATATAATGAAAACAAAATTGTTTTTGGTTTTACTACGATTTATTTGTTATATAAGTTACCAGGTTTCAACCTATGAGGTCATTGTCAAACTAAATTTACTATAGGCCGTGTTGTTACTTAAATACTATGTCTTTGTAGGTAGGTATAACAATATATTCTTAAAGCTAAGGTTTTATATAATGCAAAAATTATTGAGGGAAATTCAGAAAGAACAGTTGGTTGAGTAAAGATTAATAAGGAAGACAGTTGATTAGTATTGTGTAAATAAATGAAATAGTATTGGGTATTGTTGAAACTAGTTGAAAATCTAGATGTTGTACATGTTATTATTCCTAAATGGATGCTTTTTGTCAATATTCCTCTGTTGATAATAATATTAGGTACATCTGTTACATCAATCTATTAGTTGAAGTCAAAATACCTAAACCTATTTCATTTATTTACACAATACTAACCAACTGTCTTCCTTAATCTTTACCAATGAAATGTCACATTATATATAATCAATATAATTTAAATCATACAACACAACCAACTGTTCTTTCTGAATTTCCCTCAATAATTTTTGCATTATATAAAACCTTAGCTCTAAGAATATATTGTTATACCTACCTATTAAGACATAGTATTTAAGTAACAAAACGGCCTATAGTAAATTTAGTTTAACAATGACCTCATAGGTCGAAACCTGGTAACTTATTAAACAAATAAATCTTAGTAAAACCAAGAACAGTTTTGTTTTCATTATATCAATATAATGGAGTTCAGTTATAATGTTGCAGCTATGTTCCAACAACAAAAAGAAATAAAAACAAAATGAACTCGATTGCACCGACCGAGGCAATAACAATGAAAGAAAAAAGAAAAACATGAAGTCGTGAAATGAATAGGCTATTACAAGTAAACACAAGCAATGACTGATGCTCAGGGGGGGGGGGGGATCAGTTCTCTCTGAATAAAAACTGGGGAAGGGGAACCTCACCACATTCAAGACAATCATCAACCAGAACCCTGAAGAGATCTAGAAATAGCACCGTTGATTTTTGGCAATGATGATAAGTAAAATTTCACTCCTACCGGGTGGAATGCCTGTGAATAATAATAATAAGTAAAATATAACATCCCTGAAGAAAGAGTTGTAATTTCTGCACGACCTTTGGAATAATCCTATAATACGCGTTTGATATATTTATTATGTCTTTATAAATTGTCCTTATTTTTATATTTTTTCAATTGAAATTTTTAATAAATGATTATATTACATAAGAACTTAAAAGAAAAAAATCATTTTAATTTCCTTGCTACTTTTTTTACTTATATATTAATCACAATGTTTATTTGTAAAATGTGAAAAATTATTCTAATAATATTATTATTTTTGTTAGATTTTTTCAAATAATAATTATAGTGTTATTAGAAAAATAGATCACATTTTACAACTAAACGCGATTAATATTATTGGACTTTTGACAGCTACGAGTAAGGTCATGTATAGGTACCTACGTAAGTATGACAAGTAAATCAATTGATACTTACCAACGATTCGTTCTGCAGCCAACGTCAAGTTGGTGACGTCACTGTGAAGAAGTTGTTGGTAAACGTACCAATGAATTGGTTGCGAAGTCAATAGATCTGTACTAGTGAATCGTTTGTACGAACTCTGGTCCTAATTTGATAGTACGTACCAATGATTCGTTGTGAAATTTCGTTAGTATTTTTCTCAGTGTGGTGAGTTTGCATCTAATTTATATTCTACTTTTGATGTATGGAATAGTACCTACTCCCATTTGCTATCGTATCACTTTAAAGTTTGTAGACGCAATTCTATATTAATTAAGTAATAACAATATTCATCTGAAAACTTGCTAGTGCCATACGATCAAAATCAAATAATGAAAATTTTGTTGTCTTCTCTACACTGAGAAAAGGTACATCTCCAAATTCAATTGATATTTCACAATAAATTGTTTTGCTCGCCTTACCATTGATATAATATGACATAAAGATCAAATTCAACATTACGTAACATCAATTCATTTCGCTTTTACCATTAACTATATTTCGTTCGGCGCTTACCAATCTTTTAGTTACCCAAACATCCGTGTATGGCGCTAGTTGGTTTAAAATCATAGTCAGGTTAGATTATGGCTTGTGAAATTGCCACACGCATAAAAATACATTATGATTGACGAAACGTATTTCAATAGTACAATATTGTTTTATTTATTTGTAGTATTTTCGTTATTATACAAATAACTAAATACTTATTTATTGTAATTTAATATAATGAATACATTAGAATGGTTGTAAAATGTGTTATATCAATATAAGTGGAAATATTTTGATAAAAAAAAAACAGTACTTTGGTCATTATTAATTACTCTAATGGCAACACTAGTATTCGATGTCATTCATTGGTTTCCCGTTGTGTTTTGTTGATTTCTGTCAAGCCGTTTTCGTATTTCAATGTTTTTTTTTAGTGGATTGAGGATTATTGTAAAAACATTTACTCACATTTAAATCAAGATCCCTCATAATATTGCATTATGGCACGAAAAAATCATCTGTCATGGGAATGCAAGGTAAACCTTTGTAATTTCTTCTTATTTACTTTTATTTTTATATGATTTTAAGCATCAATGGTTTTGATATAATTATGTTTTTACTTTACAGATGAAACGCAATGTGGAAAATAACGTGGAATTACAGAATGAAAGTCTACCATCAAGTAACCATTTGGTGAGTAACATTGAACTAACCTTGAGTGCTTGTGGATGGACTAATAAGGTTATTATTTAATTAAATGAATATTTTTTGCTTCACAGATTACAGAATGTAATGTTAAAAACCATGTGATGAAATGAAAGTGAACCTTCAACCATGAATTTGGTATGTAATATTGAACTAAAATTGATTTTGTTTGTGAATGAACAACTTTATTAGTTATCATTTGGTTCAATAAATCATTTTTGTACTTTTAGACTGTGGAGGAAACAAACGAGGTTGTGATTGAGTATATACATTGAAGGAGACCCACTGTCCTCCTGGATAGTTCAGAAATCTGGGGACTTATCCGATTAAATTTCTACACTAACAAATTTCTCCACACAAGAGGTGCCATGATGGGCAGCCTGAAGAACCGGCCGGCAAAAACCCCCACGTGCAGAATCTTTTGACTTGACTACACTCCTTTGATGTCCCTCTAGCCGAGAGAAGCATATACATACATAAAATATGTTACGAGCAAAAGCATTTCCAGCTCAACAAATAATGAATCTTTATAAAGTCCAGTCCATGATGAGTTGGTATGAGATGTTTAATTTGCAATAATTGTTTTATCTACAAGCCAAATTTGAGTTTTTATTGACGATTAACTAAAATTTGTACTTTACAGAATGTTGCAGAACATCAACAAATTGGTGAAGCTGTTGCACTAGATTTGGTTTGTATACTTCAAATTCTGTTATTTTAATTTCTATTTTTTCGGGTTCAAAAATAACTTTTAGTTATATATTTTACTTTTACAGAAAAAAGGTCAAATGGAATTATCAAAAGGCTAGAAGAAAACAAATTAGTAGAATTGGGGCATTCATACTCAAACAGAAAGGGTCAACTATCAGCGTGAAAAATTTTTGTTCCCATAGAAAAATGTTGCAGAGAAATTATACCAAAATAAAATAACTCCCGTAGAGCAACAAAGTGGTATGATTAGAATTTGTATTTTTTTTATTTATTTTGATATAATGAAAACAAAATTGTTTTTGGTTTTACTACGATTTATTTGTTAAATAAGTTACCAGGTTTCGTTCATGAGGTCATTGTCAAACTAAACTGTTGATTTGAATAAATTGTGATTTTAAGTTTGTTTGTAAATGATATAAATATAGCCTACTGTCTTCCTTAATCTTTACCAATAAAATGTCACATTATCTTTATAATTTAATTGATTCTATAATCAATATAATTTAAATCATATACAACACAACCAACTGTTCTTTCTGAATTTCCCTCAATAATTTTTGCATTATATAAAACCTTTGCTCTAAGAATATATTGTTATACCTACCTACTAAGACATAGTATTTAAGTAACAACACGGCCTATAGTAAATTTAGTTTGACAATGCCCTCATAGGTCGAAACCTGGTAATTTATTTAACAAATAAATCGTAGTAAAACCAAGAACAAATTTGTTTTCATTATATCAATATAATGGAGTTTTACAAAATCAACGTCGACTCAATCAATTTATTTATTTTGTTAATACACTTAAATACAAACAAACAGCTATTACAGATTATATAGTATAACTTAAATATTGTATGGTTTGCAAGCCAGTGAAGTTTGTTAAATTATTTTACATCATATTATCAACACTATGTTCCAGCTAAGTTCCAACAACAAAAAGAAATAAAAACAAAATGCACTCGATTGCGCAGATCGAGGCAATAACAATGAAGGCAAAAAGAAAAACATTCAGTCGTGAAATGAATACGCTATTACAAAAAAAAACACAAGCAATGACTGATGCTCAGGGGGGGGGGATCAGTCCTCTCTGAATAAAAACTGGGGGAGGGGAACCTCACCACATTCAAGACAATCATCAACACCCTGAAGAGATCTAGAAATAGCACCTTTGAGTTTTGGCAATGATGATAAGTAAAATTCACAAACCACTCGTACCGGGTGGAATGCCTGTGAATAATAATAATAAGTAAAATTCAACATCCCTGAAGAAAGAGTTGTAATTTCTGCACGACCTTTGGAAGAATTCTATAATACTCGTATGATATATTTATTATGTCTTTATAAATTGTCCTTATATTTATATTTTTTTAATTGAAATTTTTAATAAATTATTATATTACATAAGAATTTAAAAGAAAAAAATCATTTTTATTTCCTTGCTACTTTTTTTACTTATATATTAATCACAATGTTTATTTGTAAAATGTGAATAATTATTCTAATAATATTATTATTTTTGTTAGATTTTTTCAAATAATAATTATAGTGTTATTAGAAAAATAGATCACATTTTACAACTAATCGCGATTAATATTATTGGACTTTGACAGCTACAAGCAAGGTCATGTATAGGTACCTACGTAAGTATGACAAGTAATTCGATTGATTCTTACCAACGATTCGTTCGGCAGCCAACTTCAAGTTGATGACGTCACTGTGAAGAAGTTGTTGGTAAATGTACCAATGAATTGGTTGCGAAGTTAATAGATCTGTACTAGTGAATCGTTGTTACGAACTCTGGTCCTAATTTGATAGTACGTACCAATGATTCGTTGTGAAATTTCGTTAGTATTTTTCTCAGTGTACTTATAAACTTAGAATGTTCATTGCTAAAATGACGACATAATTTTATTTTATTTATTGGTAAAAAGTACAAAACAGACAACTATAAATATGGTTTACAAAAATAGAAATAATTCGTTCATAACTCAGCTGTCATCCACAAACATGTACCACAGTTAAGTCAACTCTAGTACCGCACATTCCGCATTCATCTGTTCTCACTAGCATATCACACAAGCAGCCATCGCCAACACACAAAAATATAGTTTGAAACATATTATACCTAAGTAAGAAATAATAATATATTATAAAAAATACTTGGAATATTGTTAGAAAGTTTTCGACCACAGATTTTTCAGGCAAAATGCTGATATTTTGAACCTGTGTTATGAGGCTAATGATATCCTTTGATATCTTGTAAAACTGGATCGGTGATTTTTTCCTGGCATAAAGACTGTTAAGTTTTTATGTGAAAATGACTGATCATAATATGGAGACTTACTCGGTTGTATGTATAATGGCTAAGAAATGTGGATGGTCACTCTGCCGCCACGTTGAATTATACGCATTCCATTCAATTTATTTAATGTATTTAAATTCTCCAACAAGATTCCTATTGGGTGTTGGATATGTATTTTAAAATATGGTGTACAATCGTGCTAAAATATTCTAACTGGAATGAAGTTGGATTTTTTATGAAGCTAAACATTGTACCTAATCGTTTTGGTAAAAAAAATAACTAAACCCGTACGCCAAAAGTGAGAACTCTAATGATCACAAATGTGGATGCTTTTTTGACAAAATGTATCCTACAAATAATCCAATATGTTTCTTGTTTTTCGTATATTTAGCTATCATTTCTTTCTTCCATAGAACAATGCTTATTCAACTAATTTTAATCAGTAAGTGCATGTATTTTTATATTTGCTGCTTTCTATTTTTCAATTTGCATACTTTCGATAGTAATTCCTTATTTTGACAACCCGAACAAATTTTGACCGATGTCCGAATTCGGAACATCAGTCAAAATTATAAAATGAAAAATTATTATTATACACCTTTCACAGTAAGCTAAAAGCTTGTGTTGTGAAAGGGGAGTTTGCCGGCACCTGGGATCGAACCACGGACCCCCTGTTCACGAGGCCGAGACTCTACCTCCAGGCTACCGACGAACTCAAAATATAACAAAAAACATAACAAGTGTATTAAAAAAAATCAACCATTTGTGATTGGTTTCTTACGTCAAAAAGGTAACGAATTGCATTGGTTGGGCCAATTTTGTTTATATTTACGTTCTATAGGGGTGCTATTCTTTTACGACAAATTCTTTTACAATGTTCCAGACATTTGAGAATTTGAATTGAGCCTCAGTGGTTCTTGGATATCCACGTTTCCGTGCATCTACCCTTCCAAGCATTTTTTTTGTTTTATCGTATTCCTTTCACGAGGAAATTTTGAGGAATCGGTGGGAATAAATAACAACAGTCAGTTCCCCGCACCCTGCACTTTAAAATGAAATAAAAAAAGATAATATTTCAAGTGATTGAATACAGACTGTTTTTGTTTTTATTTATGAATAATATTATAATGTAGCGCTTTCCTATTATTATTTCAGTTCTAGGCTGAATCTGCATAAATACATATCTACTGTATTGGATCAATTAGTAGTACAGGGGCGGTTCTGGTTTTCGCGGGCGGAGGGCAATATCCGCCGACAGAAGTATCCGGGCGCCGCCGCTGTTGTACCTCCCACAGTCCTGAAAGAGGAGATTGCACGAAAACCAATTCGGAAACTGTAAATTTAATTCAACATTTTGCACGATGAAAAATGTGAGATATATATATTATTATGTATACCTACATAAATGTAGATATTATAATATTTATTTCTCGATGACTTCCGCTCTATATTTATATTGCTATATTGGTTGTTCTTGTGAAGTCCTCGAAAAGGAAATGAAAATGATAAATATGTAGGTATTTAGAAGGAAACTAAAATACTTTAATATTATTCTTTAAATTAATCAAACGACATTTAAATGAATCAACAAGTTAATGATTAAGTGTAGTATCCATATATTTCATATGAACATTTAACGGGTAACATTCTGAAGTGGAGATCATAGGAGGACGTAAGAGAATAAGGATGGCCTAAACAAGTTGAATTGATGACATTACCCAGGTTTTGGAAAAGCCGCGGGTTCGTTACTACTACTACTAGTACCTACACTAACACGACATATCCCAAAACTGGGGTAGCTAGCAGACCAGCTGCATATAATAATCATGCCAACTGTCCTCTACGTGCTAATATAAATTCAAGGCATTCAGGATGTGTGGCAAACCTCATCGCTGAATTTAAGATGTAAAATCTCTTAATTTTTTCGAACACCGGCGTTTTACAGGACATTTACGAAAACTTACGGAGAAGAGTGGGAGACCAATTCTTTACCGGAAGCTCCACGGGATTCGGAGCGGGTTCGTGATGCTTGGAGTTAAAAAGCGTGGAAGAGTTTTGAAGAGGTCTATATCCAACAGTGGATATATTATGAAGGCTAGCGTAAGCAAGTATTTTGTGTGTTATGATATTAATTAAAAGAAGAATAAAAACTAATGATATAAATGTAGGTATCTGATAAATTAATATCCCACCTCTCTTTACACCTGTACTTTATTACATAAATGATCGGTTAACTCTTTCGTTTATGCAGTAAAATAACTGCCATTCTTACCTAGCATTTTGTGTAGATAAGTGGGTGCCTACCTAAAAAGTTCACTTGAAATAGTATGTCATTGATACAAAACGTATGTGTAGGTGAGTTTTTTTTTTTTTAAAAAGATATATCTGGGTTTTGTTATAAACCCAAATACAACCTTATACACCTTTCACAGTAAGCTTAAAGCTTGTGTCGTGAAAGGGGAATTTGCCGGCACCTGGGATCGAACCACGGTCCCCTTGTTCACGAGGCCGAGACTCTACCTCCAGGCTACCGACGAACTGACGAACCGAAACGAGTATGTATATATGTAGATATGTGTATTGTATAAGGTCACGCGGAGTCCAATATCCTGTAGGGAAGTATGTGGGCGGTCCCTAATTTACTACAAATAGCGACTTCTATTTATATAAAATAATCATAACATAGATTTATAGCGGTGTGCTTACAGTGTAGTCACACTACGAGTGTATAGTTGGAGATTTTACGGGTGTCACGCCTTTAGATTCAACCTTATATACAAGTGCACTATCAACAAATTAAAAATAATTCTTAATCTATCAAATCTTACTAGATGTATCCCTATAAAAAACTCATTGATTGCCTAATAAACTTTTAAAAATGAATAAAGAAAAGAGTTCATCGGTAGCCTGGAGGTAGAGTCTCGGCCTCATGTATATAAGGTTCGCGGTTCGATCCCAGGTGCCAGCAAACTCCCCTTTCACGACACAAGCTTTTAGCTTGCTGTGAAAGATGTATAAGTTTATATTTGGGTTATACCTCATAATGGTGGCAAATCACTGAACATAAGATATTATTAACATTAGATATTTTTTTGAACACTTGCCTTTTACAGGACACTCGAAAACTTGCGGAAATGAGTGGGAGATCAAGTTTTTGCCGGGTACTCCACAGATCATGTATATAATCATACCTACTCGTATTACTTGGTGCACAGAATTTTGATTTTGAACGTATAGATTTGAGTATAGTTTTTTTTACTTCTGTAACATCTATACATATTAAATGTCGTACACAATTGTTTTTTTCTTTCTTTCTTTCACCATCCTTTCAAAACCGCAGGGTAGAAATAAACCTCCTATGTTCGGAGAGAATCTACGTCACTTGAGTAACTTCCTAGTTCCTTCAAGAGAGCTGTTATATTTTGTCACTTTTTCATTTTTAGGTTAAAACCTTATATCCCGTAAGAGTAAATTATTCATTTATTTTATTTGGATAACCTTTTTGCCATGTCATTACCTTTTTTCAAATTTTGAAGAAATTCATAAATTATGAAGAAGTGGAAAATATGTATAGGTATACGAAGATAAATAAAAAAAAAACATTTTTTTATCTAAAGATAAGATCACAAACTCGTCATTATACAACGCATTTGTGGCAATGTGGCAAAAAATAAAGGATATAATATTATGTATTATTAATTGTTATCTAAAACAAAAATTCACGAGAATTTTATAAAACACCTATCTGTATACGACGTAGAGGTACCTATACATTTTCACCCTCTTTCTAGAAATTCGATGTGGATACTTAAACGCATTACTACCTTAATATACGATATTTGCACCCCTTGATACGGTTATACATTTTTTATATTTTCCATTTATTTTAAACCATAAAAATAAAGAGCCTCAAATGTCGTAAAATTTTCCAATAATCTATCATCATGCTTATACTGTAATACACAATGAATAATAATAATTATACGCCACTAGCGGTCTGTCATCCAAGCTATGTACTTCATCTATTCTTCGATACGCGGCGCTTTCCCTTGCTATTCGAGTGGTTTGGACAAACGCTAAATATTCTAATAAGAATTTTATTGGAACATAATCTTCATAGTTTAATTGATTTCTTATTTTATTCTAAATGACTGAAGTAAATACATTAAAAATATCGTATAAATGTATAACATGTTTATGAAAACTATAGTTACATATTTAAAGTATTTTTATTATTTAGCCAAATATTTCTTTTATCGTCTGTATCGTCACAGCCTATGTATTAATGAGAATGACTTTAAAATATTAATATACGAAACGTTTTCCATGCTCACAACACGACAAAAATGGTTCGATTTCACAAACTGAAGATACAAAATACAAATAAAGTATCTAACGAACAAAATTCAAACTAGAATTACTTATAAGTAGATATTTCACATACCAACAATAGATATGAATTTTCGTAAAAATAGCGATAAAGGTTTTTTTAAAGATGAGTCTAGGTTTGAAATAAACACAATATTGGTTGTGAAAGGTATTATAGAATAGGTCGGCAGCAGAAATCGAGCTCAGTATCTCTCTATTAAAAGTCCGAGACTCTACCATCAGGCTACTGGTCATCTATTTTCATTATACAATTTCATCTACAGCAGATAGCACTTTATTTTTTACAAAGTGCCTTTTATTTGATTTTTACCTGGCGAGTATTTTATTCGTAAATTAGCGCGCTATAAGAGGGTGGGGAGTCTATACAATACAAACACACACATACACACATACATATGTAGGTACCTACTATGTAGATATAATAAGGGTGTATTACTATTGTTATTATAGATGTCATTCGTTAAGGGGCGGTCATTGTTGCTATTATTGGTATAGTCCCCTTCTCCCCGCCGGTGCAACGTCCGCTTCTTTCGTCTATCCCCTTTGGCAACCCTTAAAAATAAGGTACTTATAGTCTATTATTTAGTATTTGTACCATTATTTTTTGTTAATATTAATAATAATGCTCAAGAACGTAAGAACAAAATGGCGCAATGCAGCTAATATTGATGGTTTTGATTACCTACTTAATTTGAAATAATTGTGCCGAATAAAATGTGATAAATACCTAATAATTATAATCGAGTGTAATTAATATTGTCGACGGTACTTGGTGGAAGTTCATGTTATATTAATAAAACTAAAACACTTATATATATTAAGTATATGTGAGTATTTTTTGTGTTTGGAGTTTTCGGAATATGTAGAATATTTCTCCTAATTTTTTCTGTAAGTTTTCAAATGTCAGAAAAATTTATGTGTATAATATTTATAATTCCCAATTCAACGACGAGGTAAATCTCATGCTAAATAATTTAATTAAAATCCTGTATATTTTTAGAAAAAGATAGACAATTAGGTAAATGGTTAACTTGGGAGAAACAGCATTGCTAAAATACAAAATCTAGAATATCTTATATTTATAGCAAAGCAAGGAACCCGAAATCGAGCAAATTATAAATTGTGACGCACAAACATACTACATATTATTACATATCATGTTTTATTATGCTTTAAGGAATTTTGACAAAAATGCAAATTTGGAACAGAAATCACTAAAATTGCAACCTAAAAGTCTAGGTAGGAATAGACCCCTTGTAACTTCCATCATTGTAAGTGTATATAAATACATGAACAAATATTGTGAAATTTTATTATTAAGTAGGTATAGTTAGAGATTTGTTAGGAGTAGATAAATAGATATATAGGTAGGTGATGTATGGTGTATAAGATCACTCCAGCTTGGCCCTCTTCCCTATGAAGTGATCAGTGCGCCTGAGGAGTATGATGGATTATCGCTCTATTATTCTGTTTCCCGGGAATTATTTTTCAGAAGGCGAAGAGATGATGAAAAAAGATTTCCAACACAAATGTGGGACAGCTCAAGGGAAGTAATGCAAAAATACACCCATTCACAACATCGATCGATGATGATTTTTTCACGACAGGTAGGTAATAATTATGCACATTGAAACTTTGTAGCTAGTCATCTAAAACAATATATCTATCAGAAATGCAACATTAGCTATTTATGAGTAAATTAAAAAACAAGTGTTCCTTTTTACTAGGTATAGATTATAAATCGTGAGAGAGACATCATTCCACTTTTCAGGTCATTATCACGTCAACTCACTATTTATAGTAGAAATATTTATAGTAGATCTAAACAGAAAGAAACAGTTGCTTCAATTAACCTAATTATGAAATTCTACAATGTGTGCACCGACACAATAACTTAGCTATTTTGTTTTTTTTTAACATAAAATTAATCAGTACAATCCTACTTATTACATATTTTTTATACATAAATTTAGACAAATTGATGTGGAAACGCGGAAAACGTCTTTCATTTTCAATTACTGATGTAATCTTGTATCGAAAAATAAAAATTAGTAATTTGGATGATCATCCGTCTTCTCTTTTACACTTAAAAACGCGTGAAAATGATGAACGTAACTATTTCCGTTAAAAAATATGATCGAAGATATTTTGTCAAATTAGCTATTGGAAACACCATTGGAATCACCTGTCTTCTCTTTTACACTAAAAACGTGACAAAACAATAAATATAGCAATTTCCGTAAAAATTATGTTCGAAGATAATATGTCAAATCAGCCATTGGAATCACCTGTCTTCTCCTTTACACTAAAAAACGTGACAAAACAATAAATGTAACTTCCGTCAAAAAAATATGTTCGAAGATAATGTCAAATCAACCATTGGAAACACTGTCGATGATGTTATAAATGAATGTTCATCTCTAGTAAAGAATAAGGAACATTGAAAAGAAGAAGTAAAATAGATTGATAGATACTTCATATTATTATAACGTTGTATTATTATATAACGTAGCTATAATATAATATAAAATTATATGTTATCTATAATATTATATAGGTAGGTACATGTGTATTATAATTGATGATGTTAACATACTACTACTAGATAAGCACAGACTATACACAATATAATATATATGTATGTGATAAACTTATATGTGTAGTAAGTTCGTGTATAACACATAGTAACATGTTGTTATTCTTATGATACACAAAAGAAATGTACCTACGTGTTCATAAGTAGATTATCAATTTTCTCTTCTGATCTGAATGTAAAAAAGATCTAGCTGACAATAATAATATAAGAATGGACTGGTTATTGGATTTTATTTTATTTATTTATTTATTTCGCACGTCATCATTGTGCATCTATACTATCACGAGTGGGGATTTGTCAGCGGACTAACAACATTTAAAAAATAATATGATATCACTTCATGATAAATTCAGACGAAAGCTCTTGAAAGCCGGTTCGCGAATAGGAAAGGCAAATCAATCTCATGAAGTTCCACTAGAAACCGTCGGTCAATAATATCGACTATAATTGAACGATATTCAGTGGCGATATTTATTATTATGCGAAAACTACGTCTTACATTTGCCATATTATTTCTACCATCATCTTATTTCAACATATAATAGGTATTATCTATGTGAACATTCTTAAATGTAACCAGTTGACACTTTATTTAATTATGACTCGTAAATACAAAAATAAATATAAAGTCGAATCTGAAGAAATACATAATCGAAAATTAAATGAATAGAAATAAACTTATAGGTATAGTTATTTGTATCTCAGTTTCTAAAATAATAAGTTTTAGTTTTTGAAATTGAAATTTATTATTTTACTAAAGATGTTGCATAATAAAGGTTGGTCACGACTTTCAAAATTGAGGGAAGAAGAGAGATCGAAGAGAGAACACTATGGGAAAGAAGAGAGAATTAATATTCAATATATTACAACTTAGAACCTATTTTCAGGAAGATTGTTATACATTTTATATTAGTTTATAGGCAACCATAACTAAACTAAAAATATATTCTTTTGTTATACTTTTATCAAATTCATAAGCGTACGGAATAATGTGCTTCGTCATTTAATCTCGATCTAACTTTTGCTCTAAGTCCATAAGAACTAAGAATAGATTTTTTCATCTGAGTATTTTTATAAATCACACACGTTTCTTTTATTTAGCAGTAGTAGGTATATAAATCATGTCATACAGTTAATCTACTGATTACCCCATTTGAGGGAAACATCGTGTTTATATAGATAGATTGACATTAGACATCTGTTTACTAATTTCATGTGACTTTATTAATTTCAAGCCGAGGAGCACACGACAAAGAATTGGTCTCTCACACTTTCCCGTAAGTTTTCGAGTGTCCTGTAAAAGGCAGGTGTTTTAAAAAATAAAAACATTTTACATCTCAAATTCTAAGGTTTGCCACCCATCCTGAATGTCTTCTTTTTTTGTTGGCACAGAGAAGACAGCTTGCATGTTTATTAAATGCAGTTGGTCTACTGACTACCCCACTTGTGGGATATGCTGTGATGGTGTAGTAGTAGTATTAATTTATTCTATGGTTTTATAACATCTAACACAAGAGAATTAAATTATTGCAGAAAAAATAAAAAGTATTTTTTTCTCAGTGTTTCCTAAAGATATCGCAGGTAGTGGAGGACAATAGATCGTTAGCTATTGCACCGAAGAGAAACTTCTCATCCACTCCATCATTGTCCAGACAAAGTATTATCCAACTTTAACCACTTCCATTTCACCAGAGGCTCTCCTTGGGGATATTGTCTTAGACACAGCTTATGGATACATAATATTATGTCTTATGTTTAAAATATTTACACAACTACACTAGACACTCTGTTTATAAATTGAGTGTCGAACAAGAATTTCTAAGTGTATGAAGTATACTTATTCAGCCGTAACTCTGAGTTACAGATCTAGTTTCGCCGTAATTATACTGAACAGATCTTCTTGTGAACACAGCCAACTCCCTTGAGCGAGCATTCTGCTCTATAGACCAATGTCTTAAAAAAAGTATTTGTCTTGAAGACGCCTATCTCCACTAGTGTCGACATTTGTGTCAAGTATCAGTGTCGTCAGGTACTTAAGCTAAATATTAGACACCGTTTGTAAATATCTATAACGTACTTATGTCTTTTTTTCTTTTCTGGCAATCTACCTCCAACGAGTTACTTGTGAACGTATGTCTTTTGCACATAGATCCGTCTTCAAATATTTCAGCTTATCTCCAAGACAACTCCATATTTCTGAAAGAAGGTTTATGAATTATTAAGTAAATCAAATTATCTTTCATCATTTGAAGTTCCTTTTGGGAACGACGAGATAAAAAAATTCTTCTTAAAAAAAGTGATGGTTGTATTTAAAAATAGCCGAAAAATTAATTGTAAATCTCACATATTTTTTTTTTCACGGAAAATTTTTCATTATTCTTTCCATCTCATGACATATCTATACTTACTTTAAAAATGTAAGGAAATAAGAATGTTATGTAAAAGGTTATATAAATAATTAAGGATCGTTAAAAAGAATTCAATAACGCTAACTAAATAATAAATAGACTGATAAATTGGAAGTTACATACTATCCCTACACGTTTTACTGAACCCGATGTTTGGTAGTTCATTGAAACTTGAAATAATTATTATTTAATACAACGGAAGTGTTAAAAAGGTTTGTTGTTATCTATTTATAAATTAATGATAAAAAATAAACTCACCCTACAAGAGGAAGTGTTACGAATCCTCGGTGGTAGCGTTCATCGACTACTTGATTAATGTTCATCCATGGTTGGGTTGACCCAAAAAAGGACTTCTACCACACCCGCCTGGCCCACCTGCCAAAGTAAAAGGTAACAAAACTCTTTAAGTTTCAACTAAGACAGGAAACAAACAACTTTGTAACATCTCCCCTGGCGAGCTTTAGACAAAACTTTTGGGTTTCCTTGGTACTTACCCTTATACCTACAAGGAGAGCAGCTATAGGACTAGATAATAATAAGTAATACCTACCTATATAATACTACGTACCTACCTATATAATACTACGTACCTACCTATATAATATGATAATGGGGATTAGAATTATGTTTATCATTTTGAAAAATATTTATCCAATTAAAATTTATCAAAGTTCACAAATGTACTGTTATTGTTAAGTTGTATCTGTTTTCTTATCAAAATGACTTGAAAATTACTAAATTTTGAAATACTATGAAAAATTGTTATGAAGCACTTGATTAGGTTTTCAGTTTCCATTATCAATGTAAGAGAAATCAGATATAATAATTATAATCAACAGTAGATCCTTCATGGAATTATATCGAAAGTAGAAATAATGAACTCTTTGTATCTACATCTAGTTCTCATTATCTACAATCTACGTAGGTAATTATTATTATGTGTGTAGGTACATTTTCTGACGAGAAGTTACTGCGGCTAATAAAGTCGTATCATAATTTAAATATTTTAAATACACATACATGTAGCAATATTATATATACATGTAGTGCTCGGTAAAAAATAGTGGTGAATCGTATCACCCATCCAGAATGTTTTTTTGTTGACTTGGTGATTTAAATCTTGTCAGAGAAAAAGTTGGCTACCCCACTTATGGGATATGCCGTGGTGGTATAGTAGTAGTAGTAGTTATAAATTATTTACCTAACTAGTCTTCTTAAAATACAAACTGTTTCAAACACACATTTTTCATATAGATATATATTTCTAAGTGAATCTATCTTCACTTTTTATATCTTTTCAAATGCAAAACAAAAAAAAATGTCTTTTCATTTAAAGTTATAGGTAAGTATCTATGCTTCATAATATGATTATACAAATATTTTGAGTATGAGTTCGCAGAAGTTTAAAACTACAATAATGTTATGTATGAAAGTAAGTAGGTAGGTATGTATAATATAGATTCACTGAGATGAAAAATATTTCCAATTTTTTTTCAGACAACCTATAAAATAATATTTATGTAGCGGAAGGGTCATAGCGAACAAACCTAACGAACTAAAAATACGTTCAATGATAAAACATTAAACCTAGGATCATAAAGGTATGATGAAAAAATCTCATTTTATTTTATCAATATTATTTGTAACATGAAAGAGTATTTTAATGTTATAAAATATTTTTTTATATGTATTATCTTACCGCCACGTTATAACAAAAGAAAAGGACGATCTGTATTGACGATATTCCAACACATGTCGAGCGGTTTGAAAGGGTTAAACAATAGGAAGATAAAAAATAAATGACACATTGTATTTGTCTGTGTATCATACTACTTTCCAATATCAATTTAAAATGTATTGATAACCCTTTCATATCGATTGTTATATTTTAAAATATTTTTTGTTGTTATTATTATTTTTATTTAAAGAATGATATATTGCAAACAGGGGTATTTAAAGTGTAATAATTATTGATTTTTTTATATGTATACATATGCAGTAACTAATATTTACGAAATTTTGACAGATACCTACCTAAAAAATTAAACACTATTAAAAAATTACTCTGTAAGGAAAAAGTATGTTTAACTCTATGTTTCCAAGAGGACTCTTATACCCGATTACGAATTAACGACGTAATTATAGATCAAACATTTATTTTCGCATTTTTTAAACAATTTTCATTCTACTACACTAACTTAGATTTAAAAATATTTCTACCTCAATACATCAAGGAAATATTGCCGATAAATGTCCACAATTACTCGTAAGTTAGAGTTTTAATATTTTTTGATGATCATTATAAACAAACGTAGAAAATAACAGCGTTTAAAGTTGCACAGTAGGACAAAGTAGAAGAAACTCGCATTCTAAAATTCAAAATACAAAACTATCTGCACGCTATTCCGCACACCACATTTGAAAAAACATTTCGAACATATCCAAATAGAATGTCTGTTTTAAAAAATCGATAAAACCCCATTCGATTTTTAAATTTATTGACTTCACATTCGTCATCCCCTTGGGATAGACAGATAGGTATCTACCAATGCAATGACCCTCATTGCACTAACTTTTTTACAAACTGCTGTAAATTTCTCTAAAATACATTTTTCATTGCACGTGACGTGTTCGGACACCCTTCCTATTTCGATTTTTAAATTTAAATTTATTGAAGTCTTTTAGATGGACTTGGTACAAACTTCAAATCACTTATTTGGATTATTTTATCTTATTATTATTAAATTTATTTAGAGTATTTTGTGAAGCTTTGAGGCAATAATTCATACCATCCCGGTAGCTTCCACAAGTGAAATAGTTATTAAACACATAGGCTGTTCACTGCGTGTCAATAATACTCAAGACATTCAGAATAGAAGACATCTTATCGCTGAACTGAAGATTTTAAATATCTGTGACATGCATTCGTCAAATATACATTTATTCCTAACTGACTCTTGTGCAGAATTATTCGACAGATTGTTGACGACATTAGGCATATTGGTAATGATCTTCAGAATTGAAGGGCTAAAGAATGAAAATATGATGGCATGATTTTAAAACTAGTTGGTTGCAAAATTTTATTACGTGCTTACACAGTATGTTTTGCCCTGTAGTATATTAGAATAATAACTTTTTATTTTATTTCTCAGCATTAAAATGCAGACGAAAATTGCTATAGGTAGGTATGTATTATAGTTATGTATATTGGGGTGACCACACATAGTTGGTATATTATATCTAAAATATAATATTACTCGGTTGGATCGGGTTAAGCTCGCCTCAGTCCACTTGTTTTCATTTCAATATTGAACGAATGGTCCATAAATTCACTCCGGACCATAAATTTATTGCACTAGTCGCTGGTAATTTAAAGGAAATGGGGAGAATGGGGAAAATGAAAGACTCGGGTTATTGATAACGCTAATAATGTGTTTTACTTTCCTTCCTTCCCTTTACAGATGCCGTCCAACCACCAGCCACCCCTTTTCGTTTATAGCTGTTTTCTTTACCAGAAAACCTATAAAGATCTATTTTATTTTACTTTTATTTTATGGTAATTACAGACCATGTTATTGCATATCTTCAAAAGTTTTCTTCTCTAATTTCAAACTAATCAATAGTTATGAGAAATAACAGTGAAGATTTGTATTCAGTAATTATCTGTTATTTATTTGGTATACCTACAACGAGATATGTTGTATTTACAAATTTATGTTTGGTAACTACATATAAAAAAATAGCCATGAATTTGTTATAAACTCAAATACACACACGTGACATACTCAAATTTAGCAATATGCTAATATCGTGGAAATGGAGTAGATGGACACGAAAAACTCAAAATATTTTAAAAAAATATATTCAATAAAGAAGGTGATCTTCTTCTGACGATTCTTCCCGTCTCATGGAATCCCCGATAAAGAATAGGTTTTCCAGTATTTTCTGTAAGTTCTCGAGTGTTTTGTAGAATACAGGTGTTCATTAAACCGCAAATTAGAATCTATAATTCAGCAATGAAGCATGCCACCTATCCTGAATTTCTTATTTTTTATTGACACGTAGAGGACAATCTGTATGTTTATTACGTGCAGTTAGTCCGCTGGCTACTCCACTTGTGGGATATGCCATGATGGTATAGTATCTTCTTCAATTTGTACATAAGAATTTATTGGCGCTGAGGTGTTCTCTATTACATTATAAACGAAAATGGTATTAGCTCAACAATTTTTATTAATAATCATATTCTCATGATAATCCATAGAACAAGACTCGTTCTCAGTACCTACCTACATACTTGTATCTACTGATCACAATAATAGATACATAAAAATACCAACACACTAAAAGTACCTAAAGCCTAATATGCATTAATTTATGTACACTGTGAATTGACTAGAAATTTGTATTGAAATATTTTGAACACTGCTTAATTTTCCCACCAGATGTCTACGCGGTGCGTTGTAAATTTATAGTGATAATCTCGCCACTGCACATCGTCCTAGTTTTTAAAATTTTATATTATTTTGTTAACACTGTTATGTAATGATGATGTGCAAAAAAAAGAAGATCATTTAACTTAGAAGCGTTGGTTTACAAATTTTCTTGCATTCAAAAGAACAAAGTAGGTATTATGAAAAAATGTTGATATAGAATAATTTTAACAAATCTTTATTAACAGAACAATATAAATACAAACGTTACAGACAATAATTTTAATTTGCCAAGGTATTGCGCAATAAATATAATGTTAATTTACTTTTTATTTTTACTTTTATTTATTTGTAATTATTATTTGTAGATATTATATTGTCACTAGATATTAATGCGTGTTATGTTATAAAAATAAACTTGTGTAATTTTCTATGAAATTGTAAACTATATTTTATTGAATAAAATTCTATTCTATTCTATTTATTATGTTAATAAATATTGTAATTAAGTACCTACTATTTTCTGTCAAATGACGGACTTGTTACAAAAACGACGTCTTCAAAACAACCATTTAATAATTTGAGAAAAAAGTAAAGGTGCATACATATAAATTGAGAATAATTAGAATGCAAATCAATATGACTCATATTCTATTATTTCGTCTATTATGTTGTTAGCCAAATAAATATTTATATGTAATGAAAATTGATGATATGTAACATACGGTACGCCTCGCCTTATCTCTAAATTTTAAATGTTAAATGTTATAACGATCATATTAAACGAATAGCTGTCTTTTAAGACATGTTACAAATGATGCTGTGCGCCGGCGCACCCAGCAGAGACCTGTAATCTCCGTAATACAGGAGAGACGGTGGTCCTGGCTGGGACATGTTTTGAGAATGCCTAATGATAGTTGGCCAAAAAGAGCACTGTTCTTCCGTCCGCAGGGGTTCCGTCGGCCCGGGCGTCCCTCTTTCACAATACACCGTTCCTATGACAACGATATCAGAGCGCAAGGAATGTCGTGGAAAGAGGTGACGAAATTGGCACAGAGACGCTCTGAATGGAGGAGGCTGGTTTCTGCCCTGTGCTCCCGAGAGGAGCGTTGAGGGCGATGATGATGATGATGATGTCTTTTAAGAACACTAAAACACCTACAGAAAAAAGTGGAAAACCTATTCCATTCAAATCTTTCTATGGGTTAACCTGAATTCTCTATAACGATATAAGTGATCGATCAAACTTTTATTTTTGCAAGTTCTGCTATTGTTCATAGTAAATATTTCCTCATCAATTAATTATTTCGCTATTTGAAATATATAGAGTGACGTATTGTGTCCATATTATTATTATTATACTTAACGCTATGAAGTACGTGAATATTACTATTCAGGTACCTTTCAGTAGTGCGTACTTTGTACACCCATACACCTACAACAACTAATACTACTAGTACCATGTCTTATCTTTTATCCCCAATTCTTATACTCGTAAATTATCAGTCTTACCAAGGTGAATCTTTTGGCTTTAGGTGGCCAGAGAAATTACAACATTCTAGGGTTGTGAATCCTCATTATAAATTCATCGTCGATGGTATGGACAAGTCGTTAAATTTATCGATGCATATTTATTAATTAATTAATTGTATTTTGTAAGTCGATTTCCAGAAACTACAAAAATCTACACATCCACATATAATGGAGGTGGTTAGTAGCCTGATGGTAAAATCTCGGACTTTCAAATAAGAGATCCGGGTATGATTCTACCTGCTGCCGACTTACTCCACCATATTCTGGGGATGTATTTGTGTTTATTTCAAATTCAGGTTCATTTAAAAAAAAATGGTACAATCAATATAAAGAGAGCAAGCTTATCACAAAGACGCTATTTCTTCCAACTTACCCAAGTGTATGTACATATATAGATATACATTCACGTGTTTTTCACAAGGCATATTTTCCTATTTTCACTTACTACTCTTATGTTATTGAAATGCATATTACTGAAAATTCATTGTCATAAAAGCTTCTCATATTCCGATAGTTGATATTCGAGAGGAGCTTTAGCGTTGCGGGACCAACTGCCTGGAACCGATTACCAGCGGATTTAAGACAGAACCAACCCACTGCAACGTTCAGGAGTAAGCTGAAAACACTGCTTTTCAAGAAAAGCCATGGCGCCCTTGAGAGGGTCATGGATCATTAAACGGCGCCAAATATAAATTGTCTTTATTATTATTATTATTACACAATCTCATAGTACATGTGCCACGAATTGAATAATAATTTCATTTTAAATTTCGATGAATCATTTTTGACTGCGGTCCCTTTGGGTAGGTGACCCACCCCAAAATTCTCCCCAAGTTTCTTGTCCCCTTTATCTCCCGTTTCTCCGATCCTTTCACCTTCATACCCTTGCCCGTCAGCCGGCCCAACGCTATCGGAAGCCCCAGGAAAGCTGAAAAACATTCGGACGCCATTCACAGCAATATCGGACAGGAGGGGACAGAAACCTCTCGGGGATCGGAAGGGTTGTTTTAAACAATATTACGTAATCCATATCACTAACATATTATTATGCACAGAATAATTATTAACGAAAAATTTGTATCTATCAGAAATAGTAAAATAAAAAGTCTTAATATGTATCAGAAATATTATTCTCCATTGAAATTGTTTGGAATCAATGTTCGAATAATAAAAGTAACGAATGAATTAGTAAATAAACATTTTAGTTATTTTTTTAAGTTTTCTTATAACTTTTTAAATAATAGCTTGTTTTCTATTCCAGTTTCAAGCAAAAAAATGTTTTCGATTTTTTTTCAATAGTACCTACTACATGTGCTATTAGGTAGATTGGTGCTTATTGCTTTCGTACGCTAGATCTCAATTTTAAACTATATTGGTTTTTCCCCCGACAGCACATGCTTGTAAATTATTAATATACAATCATCCAACAATGTGCATCTTTATAGAAATTCTCATCAAAAAGTATTTTTATATTTACCCATTGTAGTAACATATTGGTTTATTTCACACGTAGAGAACGTAATTAAATATGTGTGAGGGTATTCTTACGAGTCCCAAGAGACCGGACCTAGAAGACCCTTAGACCTGCTGTAAAACTCCAAGTAATTCGCACATACTCTTCCTTAGTGGTTTTCAAGAATTATTGTAAAGATAAAATTTATATTCTCTGCATCAAGATATACAAGTCTCTGCATAAAAAAATAAGTCATAAATATTGCTAAATAGCCTTATTTAATTCACAAAAAACACCGGTTCGAATGAACTTATTTACAAATACACAACATAACTTTGTTTTTATTATTATTTTTCCTGTTTAAAATTATAATATTTAATTTTTGTTACAGTGACATTCTTACCAATTTTTTGATTTTTACATAACAACTTATATACTTAATAAAACTTTGAGTTCTAGTGAACCGGTAGATTTTATTATTGGTACGTCCCCTCGTTTAGTCTTTTTAATTTTTATATCTACGTCGAGCGAAGCGATTAGGAAATTATTGCCTCCTGACAGCTGATATTTCGCGAAATATTATCTGCAAGAAGATAATATAAAGATAAGTTCCTATAATAAAACATCTTTAAATGCACTATTAACATTTCAATTACTCAAACATCTGCGTTAGGTATTATTAGTGTTACGATCTAAATTTTGGAAATATTCACGATCTGCTATCTATTTAAAACTTTATGTGAAATTTCTTTATAATTTGAAACTTTGATAGGTCACTAGTCTCCTTTAACGTGGTATTACACCTACGCTAATTTCATTTACATAAACAAACAGATATCTATTTTCCTAGAAAATAAATAAGTATTTCATTACAAAAGTGTATTATGAAAAAATCGTAACGAAATCAATGCACTGCGCTCTTCTGAAAATTGGCTCAATTTTTTCGCTCTGCT
This sequence comes from Athripsodes cinereus, assembly GCA_947579605.1. Taxonomy (NCBI): domain Eukaryota; kingdom Metazoa; phylum Arthropoda; class Insecta; order Trichoptera; family Leptoceridae; genus Athripsodes; species Athripsodes cinereus. The sequence goes on along the minus strand of OX388320.1, from coordinate 11,865,117 downwards.
ATCACAGCTTTTCTATTTGGATATATTGGACATAAAACTCATAGTCTTTAGCCAACTATCATCGGACAATCTCAAAATATAACCAAGACAAGATCACAATTTCTCCTGGCACACAATCTTCACATTTCTTCATCCCGCTCTCTATATTTTCAAACTAAATTCATTCTGTTCTTCGTTTAGATCAAACATTAATTTATTTTCCGGAAAATATTGAAAGATATGAAATACAGGTAATATTATTAAGGTAACGATATATAATGATATCGTCCATATATTCACATTTATATATGGTTATTATTTTCGTAGAAGGCTTCACGGGTATAAATATGTAATAATATTACAGGAATATTAATGTATCTACTACACGAAGTCCATTTGAGCTTTGGAGCAGATCCCTTTAGGAGATGACGGATACTTATTTTGATTATAACATTTTAATAACCGCCACCTTCGTAGGAGGAATATAATAATATAATGTGGAAGTAACATTTCAAGTTTATTTGGGAAATTTATACCTTGGATCATAAGGCCTAATGGTTTAAGATATTATTCCTTGGTATTTGTTGCTCTCTATTATTATAGTACACATCTACATAATATCTACATTGTAACTACAAATATCTCCCTTCTAGGGAATCCAAAACCGCCCGAAAATGAAAAACACTAATTTATGACGTGGTCAGATTATTTTTAAAATTAATCAGAAACTATAAAGAATTTGATATTAAAAAGATATTAATATGAACTTACCCGTCATAATAAGTTCGATATTCTGTGTCTTAGGGATGAATAATTTTAAAAACCTTGTATCGCTTTGTAGTTATAATGTTTGATTATAATAAATATATCTTTAAGGATAAATAGTTTAGTTTGTGCATATTATACTACATACGAGGTGATCAGTAGCCAGACGTTGGAGTCTTACACTTTCAATCGAGACGCCTCTGGCTCGATTCCTTCCGCTGCTGACCTAATCCATCTTCACAACACGAGCAATAGTTTAGTATGAGTGTGTGAGGAGTGTATTTGGGTTTATGAAAACTCAGATTCAACTTTACCTAAGGAAAAATCTTCACAAAATAACAATCTGACAAAAATAAATTCCTGCAACTTTTTTTACGTCTTTCCTCTTTCGAATAAGACAACATGTAGAAAAGGAAAAATGTTTTTATGAAAAACAAAATAGTACATAAATCTTGTTTTTTTTATGCCTATAGCAAAATAAATCAATCAAATATTAGATGCAGTTTTGCAAACCCTATTATCTTTCTAAATAATAAGACGAGAACATCGGACGAGGAGATATTTCATACTTTAGTAACGAGGTGAGTTTATATCTCTTTTCATTTTACATCATTTCATCAATATTAGGTAGGTAAAATTAATAATAATATAATAATTATTGTATTTTGAGTGATCGTATAAAAAATTATGGATTTGAGTAATGATAGTTTGCAGGAGAAATGTATGCAGAAAGGACAAAGCAATGATATGGATGTTACAATATATCAAAAGATATGCTTAAACTTTAATTTAATACTGTTAGCAATTTTATGTTTTGAGTTATGAACGGATTCCTACATAATATTTTTTAATGTAGATACATTTTTTTACGATCATCAGCGAGATTTTTTTCTAAAATAAATACGTAATTTTGCAAACATTTGACACTTAAAAAAAACTAATGAATCCAATATGGTGTAAAGCAGTGCTTCCCAAGGGCATCACGCCTCAGATGTGGGGCACCGCACTTCCACATATTATTGAAAATTTACCAACTGTTTAATTTAAAAAAAAGGCCAGTAGGACATATGACTTTTAAAAAGACTACGGTGGGGCATGGCATAAAGAAGGTTGGAAAACACTGGTATAAAGCATATTAGAGAAATTTATAAATTCAAATTATTTTACGTGTAAGACATTCAGCATCAACACTTCAACGATGGGGTGTGTTTCTCATTCTGAATGTCTTTAACTTTCATTGGTACAAAGAAGATGCTATGCATGTTTTACATGCAGTTCGCCTACTGACTACGCCATATTTTGTCGAGTATAGATGGATGGGATGGAAACTAATTTTCGTAATAAAAATAGATCGTATTTTTTATATCGACAATAATTTTCTTTTATTATGTCTGAATTGGAATAGTCGTAAAGATAAGTAGAGTGTTGACTTTAAATAAATTTTGAAAGGGTATTAAATATTTATATTGATTGACGGACATTTGCAAGGGAGGCTATTTGAAATTCACCAAGGGTTAACATGAAAAAGTATCGGGTTACTTTCCAAGGGATTAAATGGCCAAAGCGTGAGAATTATATATTGGTATTACATATCGATTGCTATTTCATTGAATTTTTTATCAGTTTCATTTTCTATCATGTATATTTTACGAACTTATAAGAGAACAACTTATCTTTATACATATAAAAGTGTTTATTTTTATAGGTTTGAGTTGAGTGTTACTTGATCGAAGGATCTCATATTGTGACAATGAGTATGATGGGATTGATTAGCGATGTTCATGGACACTGAAGGTAATCACTAAAGTTAGCCTAGAAATAATTCGTAAGCGTTGTAACTTGTAACGCCCTCGATGATGTAGACTTGATTCTGTTATCAAATTTAAATATCTTTTTTAGGCCCATAGTGAAGACACAGTCATGGAATATTTGAAATGCATCAAATTTTGAACAAATCCCATTTGGACTATCAATCGTTAAATTTGGGTTTATATTTTTGCCTTCAACCATGTTTGTCGTGGTCAGACATACAAGTGTGGGTTTATTCCAAATTCAGATATTTTCAAAAATTAAAAGATTTACCACCCATTCTGAACGTCTTAACGTTTTGTTGACATGAAGAGGACGGTTTGCATGTTTATTACATGCAGTTGGTCTGCTGGCTACCCCACTTGTGGGATAGTGGAAATATGTTGAAATAAAAAATAAATATTTTTTTAAAATATCATATTCTAATATGCATAGGTATCTACAAAACTGATACACTGAAAATAAATAAATTATCTAATGGCAGCCGAGAAAGATGGCCGAATGATGAAATACCAACTTTTTTTCTCTGATAAATTTCTCCTCTCTCTCTTTTTCAGACACATTTAATTCTCTTTCAATTTAGTGTTTCGAATTTTCACCTCATCCAATACTCCAGGGCGTTATAAATTCATCTAAGCACCACATACCTACTGCACCATATACATAATATATACTATGAGTGGGTACCTACTGTTAATGTACCTGTATTCTATGGAGCTGGGGTCCGGCTTATAGTAAATAGTGTACCTAGGTAGCAAGTTCTCTGTCTTATCCATATCTCGCTGACAAGGAGCAGAGTTAAACAACCAACATTATAAGAAACCTTCAGAAGATGTTTTATTTTATTCCATGTTTAAAGGGCATCCACTCATTTACGAATGATCAAGGACTAGCATGTCATTTTATGAATAGAACCTATTTATTTTATTTTATTTGTACGTATTTATAGAAATAGTATGATCATTGTTATATAGAAACTGTTAACAGCAAAATCTTCTCCTCAATTTTAATATCATTTGCACTTCGATCACTAAAATAGTAATGATTTACATTTTATGCAAGTTTCATTTTTTTAATGATTTCATCATAAAAAGGCACAACCGCAGACAAATTCAAAAAAACAAATGGATACATGCTTAATTATTTAAGATTTAAGCGTAGACCTATGCAGCCCAAACCTAAACATGGCCTATACCTATTAACAATATAGGTTCTGAATCTCAACTTTAAAACCTCCATACTCAACAAAAACTTGATAATAAGAAACTCAAACTGAACATGACATACCTATTAACAAAATATAGGTTTTGAACCTTAACTTCAAAAACCTCTATAGGTACTCAACAAAAACGTAATATATGTGGATGAAAGTAAGATACCTATCAACAAGAACAAGAACTCAAAATCCAATAATACAAATCACACACTCTGCGTTTTTTAGGCATGCAAATTTTCTCAAAATGCATCTAAAGGTTGTTTAAGAATGTGATATGTTTTCATTTTGCCATATGTTGATATGGTGTGTTTTCCCCAAGAGAGACAGTAACTGTACTATAGTACTAGATACTTATATAGAAAGGAAGTAGGTACGCACCAACCATACCATGGATATAATAATGTAAGCTGAAGAAGAAAATAATATATGTAGGTAGTGGAGTAATAACATCTCTTGTATTTCTGTAGTCTAGTATAGTACTTACTACAGTATCTAATAATAATAATATCAACATCGGCTACTCTACTATGGGAAATTGGAAAACATCTGTAGGTATTGATGCATCTCCTGTCTTGTATGTCCCTTTATTTTTTTTCATACTATAAAACTATTTTACTGTGAAATATGTACCCATAACACATATAAATTATTATCTACACGGTTTACGTTTGCACACCCAGATGATGTGATAAGTCATTTTTTTTATTTATGAAATCTTGAGATTAATCCAAAGTGAAACAGATTTTTTCCCTTATTGAATATTCCAATTTGATGGTCCATGGTCTTTTTTTAAGTGCTTCAGTAGCTAAGCTCTTAGGATATTTGTATTAAATTTTAGTTCTTAATTCTCGTACAATACTAAAGTTCCTTCCGACGATTTTTTTAGGTATTATGTTATTTTGTAGAAACATGCCTCCCCTTGTCTTTAAAATGAATTCAACTCTGATATTGGATTGGTGTTAAAATTATGGTAATGATTTAATTTTGGTGTGACTAATTCAGTGGATATTCGCAGAACGTTCTAACTCTAAAATCAATACTTTTAATAGCAAAGGGTCCACAAAGCTTCTTTATCCACAAAGGAAATCGCCTCTCCCCCTCTTATTTTAGCCAATCCTACAAAATTGCAACTGTCCATTCAACCGTGTAACAAAACCCAAAAATATACATCAATATATTAGGTACATATTCAACTATCCCTTTCTATAGTACGAACATATTCGAGAAAAAAACGAGATAGAATTAGTAATAATACAATCTAACATATGAGGATATTATTCTGTCCCTTTTTTATTTTCTTCTATTAGATTGAGAAGGGTCTCGCATTATGATAGGTAAGGGACTGACCATTAGGAACCGGTTTTTATCGTATGGTCAACACCACTGACCAATGGACAGCTTTCATTTAATTTGAAACACGTTTAGGCGCGTGCGTACGCGTACTGTAGTTCGAATTTCAAATAAATTGAAAAATGAATAAAATCTTTTATGGTTTTTTTGGTCCACGCGCTGTATGATGATCTTTGCGGGTCACAAATGTTTGGTCTAGAGGTCAAATCTGGGATTTATAAATGAAGTTTAAAGCAAATAAAATGAATTGACCATGGATAAAAGATAAATGGTAATGTTAAGTTATTATGGTTTTTAAACTCGTTTTTTCGGATGCTGATTTTGGACCTTTTTTGTTATTGAATATACAATGGATATGAACAACATATTAAGTGATTTTTACATAAATTAAATAGAAACTTGTTATGATATATTTATAGTCCCCGGTTATGTCAACGATAGGCAGGTAAATCGTAGATCATAGGTAATCTTGTTTTGGCGTGTGGTTTTCAATAAATAAACAAATGTTTAATAAATAAACAAATGTAATGTAGATTTTTTAAATTGGTATTGACAAGAATAATTGTTTTCAAAGTTCATGTTAATTCATGAGTTCGTCGGTATCCTGGAGGTAGAGTCTCGGTCTCGTGAACATGGGGTCCGTGGTTCGATCCCAGGTGCCGGCAAACTCCCCTTTCACAATACAAGCTTTTAGTAGTTTACTGTGAAAGGTGTATAAGGTTGTATTTGGATTTAAAACAAAACCCAGATATGTCTTTTTTTTAAAAAACGTTTTTTTTTTATAAGTTAGTACATTATCGATCTCCTATAACTTTTTTTGTTACAACGTATAAAATGTTATCGATTTATAATTAAAATTAATAGATAAATCACACCCATAAGATAATTCGATGGTTTAAAGCACAGAAAACACATGTCCACATTTGACAGTTTAGAGAAAACAGGTTTTGAAAGTTTGAGATTCAAAATTAATTAGCAAATTTTAAATTAATTCAGAAGGTGTCCTTAGTGGAAATGTGCTTTTTAAGAATAATTTATGTCGATATTAATACATTCTCAAATATTTTATGTGACATGTTACATCTGTGCACAAAAAAAATGATAATTTAAGAATGCTTGGTATCTGGTTTTTGTTAAATATTTCGGTAATGATATAAGTATTTTTGGTAATTGTGTATTCAGGACATAGACGACGTTGCAACCGATCTTGTACATATATTAACTCATTTTACCTTAATAGTGGACATGTGTCTTTTGTGCTTTAAACCATCGAATTATGAATTTTGTATTAAGAATACTAATACGACGATACACACAAACAATGCAATGAACACATACAAATACCTACCTCCATTCTAGGATCATCTTCTTGTGAAGTGAAGTGTATTTAATTAGATAACAATAAATAATTTTATTTAACTATTTTGGAAGGATTTACTTTGTAATAATTCGAAAAAAAAATTAAATGTATGATGTTATTTCTGAAACTGCATACATTTTGTAAACATTTTTAAATTATAAAATGAATAAATGACTCTCAATATGAGTAACAGAACAACACAAATGCACTAAAACAGGGATTGACAACCTCTTTCAATCCCTATCAAGTGAAATATTTTACATTGTGTATAGATAACTATTATTGCTAATTAGTTTCAGCATGGTTAATTTTGATACAATCTGAATACGTTCTTAATCTTGCCTTGATTTTAATCATACGACGCGCGAAGGGACAATAGTCAAAAAATACCGCGCTACCGCTACCTTGAGATTGATATGCACGTATTTTTGACTATAGTCAATTCGCGCGCCGTAAGATCAAGACAAAATAAAGATTATATTTAGATTGTGTCAAGAGTAACCCTGCAGGTAGATAAATAGAATTTAATTTGTACTCATACTTATGACTTTCATACTTATTATTCGGTATTTGCGAAAATTTAGTATTGCGAATGTGAATATTCTTAATGTACTTGTTGATTAATCATCATGTTTTGGTCAAAAAGTTCATTTTTAACTCAATTGCACATCCCTGAATAAGCTATACCCCATTAGATACCATTGTGTTAACAATGTCGTGATGGTATAGTAGTAGTAGTTAACAAGTGTTGTCTATACCTTGCAATAATACACTGTTATAGTGGATATCACTTGTGGAGATTTAGCAATACTGTCATATAGTACATATTAGAAGTGCAAACAAAGTGCCATTAATAAATGGGTCTGTCTTGGACAGAAACCCCGCAGCGTTTCTTCCATATTATGTCGCAGTATCGAAGGGCTCCTAGAACTATTGATGGGGGCTAACAAGGCGGAGTTCCACTGCAACTGAGTGTTACAATAAAGAATAATAATATAGGTACCTAACTACATGTAATTCAAATGGGTAGGTGTTCTTTGTGTTTATTTTTGAAACAAATCAATCGACTGCAATTGACTGCTGGGGCTGGTTTTTCAAGTGTGAATTTGTTTGATGTCGAATCCAAATACATCAGTGTTTAAGTATATACTTACTAAAACTTATTGACTTTGTAGAAATTTATTTCTTATTCTATCCCTGTGCGATCTTCCTATAAATGGGACAACCAGCGAACTTACTGCATGCATGCAGATGGTCCTCTATGTGCCATAAAAATTAAAACCTTTAAAGTGATTTTGCGTAAAAAATGCTGTCCTTTACAGGACACTTAAGAACTTACAATAAAGAGTGGGAGACATACCTATATTATTCAGAGGAATATAAATGGGGAATCTTTCTCTGTTCCCTTATCAATTTACAAACGGCGAAAAATTCGACATATAATAATTAACAATAAATCTTATTTTATTTTACCATATTTTTCGTTCAATTCATAGCAACTCGTCTACCAAACGGATATTCAAAACTGGAAGATTAAACACTGCTCATTAATTGAAAACACAGAAAATATCCCAATTTAATCCCTATGTAATAATTTATAAATAATTAAAACACTGTTATATTTTCACTATATAGTTTTTCACTACATTTTTGAGAATACCCATTGAAGTGGGCGAAAACGTTAGAGTTTGAATAAATATAGTGAAAATATAACAGAGTTTTAATTATTTATAAATTATTAAATATGAATTTTCACAGTATTAACACGGACACCCTTCAACAATTAATCCCTATGTGTTGGGACTAAATAAGAACTAAGAATAAATTGTAGTTTAGCCATTTATTACTACTTCATCAATTTATTACTCTGTATTACTATACCATCACGGCATGTGTCACAAATGAAGAAGCCTTTAATTCATTTACTTATTTTTATGATTTTACATAATGTAAGCAAAATAAAATTCAATACTATTGCATTATAATATTGTATAACGGCTTTTCCAAGAAATTTATATCATTATGAGTACATAAAATATTAAACATCGCAATATATAAACTTGTATTTTGAAAGAATTTCATAATTGAACACAATAAAAACCTACGTTATATTTTTTACAAAAAAAAATATGTAGAAATTCCGAAAAAAATATAATATATTACTTTCGAGGAAGAAAAAAGGTTCCAATATCATTGAATTATGTATGGGAAAATGTAAACAATATTTCTTAGAAGGACAATGCTAATAAAAATATTTCTTCTGATTACAAAAACATATTATTATTGTATCTGTATTATGTGACCCAAAAAATAATAATATACATATTTTTTGAAAACATGAGAGATTGTCTATTTTTCCTGCGGCTAGTTGGGATTTTACTAATATATCAAATCCCTGGGCAAAAAATGAGAGAGCATTGTACCTATCCTTATAAAAATGAATCATAAATAAACATTCTTTTTATGTATTTATTTTTTAAATATCATTTGCCGACTCGCTCACTCTCATTCATGTTTCATGCTTGGATGGCCGACTGACTCATTTTCCGAACTCACTTACTGACTTATACACTGGATCAACCACGGACTGATTATTATTTAGGTAAATTTTGTTTTTATTTATTTGTATTTTTATTTTTGTCTGACAGGATAAGTCTAATGTTTTTCTGCCACAATACAGCCTTATGGATAGTGTGGTAGTCACATCCTTGTGCGTATTTTAATGTCCTTTGTTTAAATATTGTATGTAATTGTAATCAATGTTATTTCAATAAAGAATTATATTCATATTCTTATTAAATTATTGAGTATAAAATATATGGAAATATATGGTAGTCACATTCTTGTGCGTATTTTAATGTCCTTTGTTTAAATATTGTATGTAATTGTAATCAATGTTATTTCAATAAAGAATTATATTCATATTCTTATTAAATTATTGAGTATAAAATATATGGAAATATATGGTAGTCACATTCTTGTGCGTATTTAAATGTCCTTTGTTTAAATATTGTATGTAATTGTAATCAATGTTATTTCAATAAAGAATTATATTCATATTCTTATTAAATTATTGAGTATAAAATATATGGAAATATATGGAAGTCACATTCTTGTGCGTATTTTAATGTCCTTTGTTTAAATATTGTATGTAATTGTAATCAATGTTATTTCAATAAAGAATTATATTCATATTCTTATTAAATTATTGAGTATAAAATATATGGAAATATATGGAAGTCACATTCTTGTGCGTATTTTAATGTCCTTTGTTTAAATATTGTATGTAATTGTAATCAATGTTATTTCAATAAAGAATTATATTCATATTCTTATTAAATTATTGAGTATAAAATATATGGAAATATATGGTAGTCACATTCTTGTGCGTATTTTAATGTCCTTTGTTTAAATATTGTATGTAATTGTAATCAATGTTATTTCAATAAAGAATTATATTCATATTCTTATTAAATTATTGAGTATAAAATATATGGAAAGCGAATAAACATACTATGTAACCATGTAAAGTAAATTTAAAGTAAATGATGAAGTAAATTTAAAAAAGAAATATTTATTATCTGGGCATTGCATTTTTTTATGTAGGTTTTTTTTAAAAAAAAAAAGATATATCTGGGTTTTGCTTGTTATAAACCCAAATACAACCTTATACACCTTTCACTTAAATTTGATAAATCTTAAAAATAACAAAAATTAAGATATTTTTATATATTCTTTTAGCTATTTACATTATTTTAGATATTTTTATATCCATTGCTATGTGTGTCAATATTTTGATGAGCATGTGAAAGTAGCAAATTATCATAAAATCATTTGTGAAAAAAATGACATTTGATCTAAATAACTTTGGTCTAAAAAAAACAATTTTATTAATTAGGTCAAAAAAGGCGTTCACAATACATACATAGAATGATATTTTATCTTGCTAAACAATTTCAATTTAATGATTATTTTATCATCAATCATAAAATATTATCATAATACATAGTACATAGTAGGTACATACATTATAATAAAATGTTATACAAAGTTCCAAATATCTACTTTAGTAATAGGTACATAGTTTGTTTGTTCGGGGAGAGGATCTTCTTCAGACATTGTACTGAGATGGGTGGGGAGATTGGGCAAAAGTAGGTGGGTGGACATTCATCCGTCCATTTGGAGAATCACCACGTATTTCATAGTATTTACTTCAAGCCCTACTTACCTACCCCACATTCCCACCCAACAGATACACCCCAAACTTGGGTAAAGAGGATCTTTATTTGCTTAAGAACTTGATGGAGGAAAAACAGGCAAATATTATGCTTTGTGTTATACTATTTTTCTTATTGTTATTTTTAAAAATGGTATTTAGCGTTATGAAGTCGTTCGACTACAAACGAATTTACGACAATCTACCTACATGTACCATATAATTATGCGTTATTGTTGCAATTATAGTCGTAATTACGTTTGTAGTCGAACGACAAGTGACGCTAAAATGTGTTTTGACTAGGGCTGCAGTTAGGTACTCCATAGCTTGAAAATATTATCATTTCAATTTTTAGTTCTGTGTAGAGTCTTGATACAGAGTTTGCCTATTTCAAGGAGAGAAATTAATATGTAACGCACTTATTGACTAGCATACAATTTGTTTCATAAATTTGTTGCAAAACATAATTTAACGAAGAAAATTTTAATGAATGAACTTTTTAAAGTAAAATACTAATAAATTAAAAAAATCAGTTTCATGATATCTTTGAAGTAGGTACCTAACTTTTTCAATAACACATGTTTCGAAAATTAAAAAAAATTTCTTAGGTTTTAAACACCTTCTAGCTTTTCTTAAGTAGATTTTGATACCAACACATAATAATATTATAATATGTTTAATATGCACATTTTTAAGTTTGGTCAATTTCGCAATAAGTATCATACTACTTATATCTATTATAGACTAGGTACAGAGGTGATTTCAACATAACTCACAGTGGTCCGAAACTATCTTGATACTTACTTTGTTTATTATTACTGCACTACCTAACTAATACTACCAACATATTATATGTGTTTATTATAATAACTTGACTACCTTACATCACTGCACTACTTGCCTACTACACGGTCATATTATGTGAGGAAACATACGGACTTACTGGATGACCAGGATATTATTACTAAACGAACTATATAACTGTGTATACGTGTTCGGATGTAATTACCAATTAATAATGATGTCTTGCCATCATTGTGTCGAAAATGAATATTATACTAATAGTAAGTACCCACCTAATTATATTTTGAAATGATCTTGAACGAAGGCGTTCATATTTCTGCAATATGTTAATTTAATCAAAAGGTTTTCGGGCTTAGTACACGATTAGAGAACTACCTATATTCAAATTTGAAGTTAATTTAGATTTTATTATTTGATTTATTTGGACATAACTATTTGTTAATTTTGTAATTAGGTATTTGTTAATTTTATATGATAATAGAAAACTTTTTTAATGTGTTTTAATGTAGTGGATTTGGATGTTTGAGTTGTATTTGATTTTATATTATGCTTATTTGAGGAAGTAAATGAAATTGAATTAATAATTTATACATACCAATTTGCTCAAGGTAATGCTAAAATCATCAAGTTCTCTGATAGGTTTTCTCTCCGTAAGGATATCATCGTTGCTCCATATAAATCTTGGGTAGATTTCATCCAGCAGTTCTTCCAAATGATACAAGATCCTGAAAGGAGAATAATAAAAAAGGTTAAGTATGTAATGATGAAGTGAATATAGTATTATTTTATATGTAGTTATAATATTGAGATATTTTATATGTTACTCATCCTGAACGTCTATACTATTATTGCCACTACGAGGATAATTTGATCCGCTGGCTACCCCACTTGTGGGAAATGCCGTGATGGTGTGAAATGTTTTATTTTGCAATATAAAAATGTCTTGACATTTTTATAGGTATTGTTTGATTTGACGTTTCGTTGCCTTAATGCAAAACTATCCTATGTTCAAAATTTGGTCAAAATGAGTAAGAATTGAGAAAAAAAAATAATAATAATGATACAAGATAATTTAATGAATGAAAGTAATATGATTCGTATATAATAATGCATGTCGAAAGCTGCTATAGATGTTTTTAATATTTTTATTTTTGTTACAAAAACAAAAACTTAAAACTGCTTCTGTGAAAAATTACCCAAAGATACTTAGGATAGTTCTGCAGGTTTATTTGTGAAATCCCATATTAATTTATAATATAATAAACAGAATTATGTTTTTGCGTAAATTTCTATAGGTATTATATCTCTGAATATATCTCTTAGTAGCTAACTTTTGAGAAGGTGGAATATTATTAAACAGAGTGTCCGCGACATTTGAAAGGAAGCAAAAAGGAGGATAGTGTGTGACCGTTGTAAAGTTACTTCATATAACACAAATAATAATATTATATTTGCATGTTACCTACTATGGTTTAACCGAGAATAAGGTCTCTTTAAAGTCACTGAACATCAAACTGTTTTTTTGTAGGTATAGTTACAAACGGACTTTGTTATATAAGAACTTCATTGGTCGAATCTATGTAACTTGCAAACTTCTGTGGAAAATTATTAGGTTTAAGTCAACACATATCTGACATATTATAACGAGTGATGGCTGTAGTGAAATATGTATTTCTGGTTGGTCCCTTCTTACTCGTTACAAACAAATCCAATTATATTTTTAAAACGACAATGATAGTGTAATTTTGTATACAGGTATTTTTTGTTTAGTATTACTTCATTCAATTTTTATTTCGACGCTTTTTTTTTAAATATAACACTTTTTTATATCTAGCTGTATTTGCCAGAGAAAAGGATATTGTTAAAGAATATTCGAGTCGATTAATTAAATAAGTATATCATCTGCCAATGAAACACAGTTTGCAACCTTGCACTTCCATCAAGTTCCCCACATTTGCGGCTACTGTACTTACCTATACTACACACAGACACAACATCGCCATATACACATTTACACACACGTAAAGGGGATGTTCTAAATAAATATGAGCTAATGGAGACCATTCATCAGATTTAGGGGTGCGCTCACTAACACATGGACACAAATACACATCCACTTATGTTATTAGTATTGTTGTTCACATACACAATCATACTTATATCTAGGTATAACTATATATTATAGAAAGGACTCATATCAACACATCTAGATACATATATGTATTGTAGGAATGAATACACACAATATGTACACACCTATCATTTATTAATATTATGTTTATGCGGTACATTAATGGGCACAAATAATTTGGTACCAAACTGTGCATTTTCGACAAAACCCTATTTGATAAATAATATTACAAACAAAACCATTGTCAGTAAAATCTGCATATTTCTCCAAATTTTATCTACCACTCTATTATATTCTCATTTCATACAAGTCGTATAAAAAGCAACTAGCGAAATCACTGCATGTGTGTATAGTGTGTATAAATAAATAATGCAGAGTGTCAGAATGCCATAGAAAAAGCTCTCAAGGTGGGTTACCTCATAGCTGGATTCAAAATGTAGAAATACATATTAGAAAAAAATACTTAATAACATAGAATGTAGCTTTTGACTATCACTACTACACCGTCACGATAGTGTCCATAAGTGGGGTAACCAGGAACCAAACTTATTAAAAAATCAAGAGCAATAAACTATAGTGTAGGATTTAGTTCTTTATAAAGTAACTGTCCCTCCACCCCCTAAAATATCCATTTGATTATTATATTGCAGATCGTCCCTTTTAACCATAGCAACTGTTCCTCCGGACATAAGGTAGGTGGGCGGGGGGAGGAGGGTTGAAAATAGAGCATTAGCTCCTCTACATAGTAACCAAGGGAAGATCTCCTTTGTCCTCTTTTATATGTAGGTACTCTTCCTATATCAGAGAATGTAGGTATATTGTGATTGATTCCTCTTATTAGAAATGAAAAATTGATTCACAAAGATACACGTAATTGAATAGGAAAAATTTCCAACTATATTTTCGATACAATTTAATTATATTATGTTCATAATATTTTATATAGGTACATATTATATAGACACCCAACTTATGTTAAAAATGTAGTCGGTTTGTTTGGTGTATAATTAAACATAATGCTGAATGTTGAAGTGAGAAGATAATATTAATATTGCTTTTTTATATTAAAAGCTAGATTAAACTATATATGGTTGAATGAAAGAGTAAATAAATATTTGATAAATTTATTTAAAACAAATGATACGAATCTATAAAAATAGTTGCTTTTCTGTTTTATACAATGCTGAAATGTGAAGGCACATCAAGATTATTATGGAACTAATACAAGTTTATAAAACTGAAAACCTCATCGAACCTGCATAAATACCATCACGCCGCTTCTCTCGTGGGGTAAGCAGAAAGGAACGAACTCTACTTCCTTCTATCCTCGCTCACACATTTCACTGTCATACAATTCATCATGCATGTCTGTTCAATATACTCAACACGTGGCCGTCTTGTAGGATCTGGTTTATATGATCTTGGCATTAATTGATCCTCGAACGGCCTCGTTTTCGAGCACCATTCGATTAAGCCAAATATATTTTCTTGGTTATTCTGTCCTCATTCGTTCTTTTCACATGCCTTAGCCCCTAACCATCGTAACACATTTGCATTAAAACCGATCAATTCAAATGATCAAAAAATCATCACCATCAACTACTATACAAATATGTATACGGAGAAGAATAACAATGATAGCATGTACCTATATAAAGACCTATGGTCTTGTATGATAATAAGCAATATTGTGTTTTCAATAGAAAGTACAATCGTATCTTGTAAAAAGGTTTGTATATTATGTAGTATGTATCTACATGAGTACCTATAATGTATCATGTAGCCTGTATATAATATGCCATACATTACTTCTATACATAAGATTTTGTAGTGGGAGATTTGTCAAACCCTCCTACCGATGACGTGGACAAATGATTGAGTTTTCTTTTCCTTTGTATGTACATAATAATAATAATACATACATATGTTGCTAGATACAATATTTACAACAGATACCTACACTTACAGTCCATATTTTAGGTAAGTATTTAATTTATGATACATAGCAAAATGGATAGTCCAAAAAAGGAAGTTATTTATATTTTGATTTTTTGCATTATAACAGTCCAATAAACAATCATTGTTTTCAATTTATCGCAACTTTTGAGAAAACAGTTGTAAGTTTAACCATTTACCCAATTAAGTTGAAAAGCATTAAATCAAAATATCAGTCCTTAACACTAAGACTTCGTAATTATCATTAGAATATAAAAATAAAAAAATCTTTTAAAGTACATAAAATCACATAGGTAAGCAGTTTCCTCTGTCGTCATTTATGCGAAAAAAATTAAATAGGAAAGAAAGATTTCGAGTCCATTTTACAACGAATCTAAAAAACAACTACTTGTTCAGTGATGCATTGTTCCAAAGATTGTCTTTGAATGATTTTGAATTTGAATAAATTTTTAATCTCGAAGACAAATAATTTAAAGATTTAAAAAGGAAGCCAGTTGTTTGCTTAAAGTTGGCATTGCTATAAATTATAGAATATTATAATATATTATCTCACAATAAAGTAATCTTTATATTAAATAGATTAGCTTCTTATGCAATCAGAACAAATGGCACAGTTGACAAATGGACCATTCAAATTTATACAAATGTATTTTTGGGAACAATGTTCATCACTATACAGGGTATATTTCTTACGAGTGAAAGCTTCGAAATTAATTTGTAAATAAGTTTTTAGTATTAAGATTAACAAAGCGTCTATGAACATATTTTAACTGCCTAGATACATGTATGTAGTGTACGAGTACATGCATTAAGAAAATTCGAGAAAACATAACAAACATGTGATTGATAATATTGATATCATAAATATATCTTAGTGACAAATAAAAATATCTTGTACGAATACAATAATACGTTTCTACGACATTTCAAGTCACTCATTTCTCGTTGATAAAATACTGTTCTATGGAAATGACAAATCAATTTTTCCTGAAGTGAAATCTCGAAAAAAATGAATAATATAATTCCACTTCTGAATTGCATTGCAGTACATAAAATCACTTAAATATTTCCAAAATCGATCATATTGCATCTAAATTTCTTTACTTTTTGGTGTTGATCTGGTCAAAAATAAACTCTGTATAAGTGACGTAGTAGTAAAAAAACAATGATAAATTATCCGTTACACTACCCCGCCTTTTTGTATTTTCCAAATCAAACCCTTGGGATACCTAAAGGACAGTTTTTTAATGGTAAAAGGGTTTTAAGTACATCCCCCAAAAGCAAATACTTTCAATGTTATCTTAATGATTCTTTTTTGGGGAAAACTAAAATTCATCTTATATTCAACGTTTGTTTTTTTTCTCTCTGTGTTAGGACTTACTTAGCTTAAATATCATTATGTACGAGTAAGTATAAAATACTATTTCTATTAATACTCTTATTTATACACATTTTTACTCTACACAAGAAACGATTTTCAATTCTTTAATCTGACTGGGTCCTTAAGAAGACGAAAGACATTTTTGAAGATTTTTTTTACTATCGTTTTTATGAAGGTGGTTGTCCAATATGAAATGATTTTAGTTGCGCACTAATACAGAATTATTTGTCAAAACTAATAAAAATCAATATAAACATGAAAATACAAGTCCATTTTCTCCCCAAATTTGTGAATCTTTCACTATCCCTTTGCATACCATTCAAATTGGTCTTGCACAAAATATTCCCCAATTGGTAATCATACAATGAGAAGGTAAACAGAACAGAATAGACTGACACAACATGCTTACCTAGCAAATAATGTTGGGCATTAGTGATGCCGATAGTGCAGTTCACATTATTATAATGAACATTTACGAATATGGATGCCGACGCGAATATCCGAGAGTCATAGGAAATTAATTGTTGATTCATAACTAACATTTGACTACATACCATATTTATATTAAATTTTATTAATGTAAGAGTTTCGGATAATCATTGTAGCCATGATTTTTTTAAAGTTATTTTGAATGCTATTGGATCCAACTGCAAAATTCGCTCGCAATTTTGGAAAATCGAGCTCTATATAATGTAATTTATTTGATGAAGAAAATGTAAACTTTATTTGGTATAGATTGAGTGAAGGATGAATGATATTAGAAATTATGTTGTTAATTATTATGTAATGTCCTTAAATCGCCTCAACACAGGCATACGCCTAGTGAGGCTATCAAATATGTTAATTATGTTAATTATGTTATGTTAAATATGTATGTAGAATGAAAATTAATAATAAATAAATAAATAAAAAAAATAAATAAAATTTATATAGAATATTTGATTATTTTAAAAGAATACTACTTATTAATTTATAAAAACGACAGTATCTTGTCTTATGCTAATTGACCAATTTGAAAAATTTGAGTGTATACTTTCTTAAAGGTGTTTGTTTAGGTGTTGTCAACTCAAAGTTAGTATTTATAATAAAACTAAACCCTTGTACTAGGTAGGAGATATTTGAATTTTTTTTAAGAATTCTATTTAAAATATTAAGCATATTTGCGGATACGATTGTAAAAGCGGATGTATTTTACATCCCTATCAGGTACATGCAATATAATGAAACATTTACTCTTTCTCACATGTTATTTATAATGCGGACCTCGACGCCACTCAAGGAAAATGGCGATGAAAAAAATGCTTAAAATGGATGACACGGCGTAATTCCTACAACATATTACGTGACGTGGAAGGAACAAATCGTAACATACAAGTAAACATGACATGTGGATACTATTGAATGCTATGTATACCAAATAAAATTTTACTTGTTACAAATTACCTATTTGAAAAATTATACATAATTTTAACTTTTTGATGGCATTCTGTCAATCTTTCCTCAAATGGGACACGTTTTAAATATCAAAACATTTTTTGCAATTGAATCCTGAAATCTGTGAAAATTCATAAAGGAAAAATTAAAAATTAAAATTAATACAAATGTTACTTCAATTCGATACCTGAATTAATGTATAGTAAATAATTTTACAAAATATTATCGTATATATACTTATCATGACATGTATATCTAATATTAATAAACTCTTGTAGTTTTTATATATTCTTAATTAATAATAATTATATGTATATATATTTTTTAAAAAAGAAAAGATATATCTGGGTTTGTTATAAATCCAAATACAACCTTATACACCTTTCACACTAAGCTAAAAGCTTGTGCCGTGAAAGGGAAGTTTGCCGGCACCTGGGATCGATCCACGGACCCCTTGTTCTGAATTTGATATTAATAAAAATCTCTATTGCATAAAAAATTAAGCAATAGGAAAAAAGCGTAAACAAATAAATTTATGCAATGGGCGAGTTTATCGCTATTATCCAACTAACTTGGTTCAATTTATTTTATGAACTTATTAAATTTTGTACAAAGATATAGGTGCAATAAACTTGAACTCGTTCAATTACGCGTGAAATATGCTTGCGAACTCGTAGAAAATACTCCTAGTGTGTAAAACAAAATATAATAATGATTATATGAGTGAAGCATTTGTGATGTTGTGATGGAAGCAGTATTGCGTCATCACGTTGGTCATCAATCTAAGAAACAGACGAATGGAAATCGTTGGCATGTGACAGTTGGACTTGTCAAAGGAGCGGACGTTTTAGGGGAAAAAGTTCCTTCAGCTAATATGTTTTGCAGCCTTAGCTCTGTGTTATTATTTTACATCTACACTTTTTTACGTTAAGTTATATTGAACAGTTTCTTGAAAGAATTCATCATCATAACTCGTAAACATAATTAGTATAAAATAATATTATGTACCCATAAAGAGAAATGTTTTTCACTAGACTGAGCTACAAGAGTAACTAGGTAATAATTCTTGTAAACTATCGAATCACATCTAATAAAATTTTGATATCCTAATACATAAAGTTTTCTACATTATTATCATTTCATTCCTTACCTCTGCTTTAGAACCTACAATAAAGTTTCAGATATATTATTATTATTATTGCCTAGAAGGGGAGTGGGTGGCAAATACAACCTCCCTCTAGTTCTCTACTACCCTTACAATTCTTCGCCCCATTTTACAACCCCACCCCTCCCGTCCCTATCTCTGTCTTCCCTCACCACAAAGCCTTCATCTGACCACGGGACCACTGGCCACTGATCAATAGAAACGTAGCATTTTCTTCGTATATATACTTCGTATAAGTGACTTCTATCCAAGACATTTGTTCAATTGGGTTTGGTATGAAAGTTTCAAATATCCAAACTATTCATATATAATAATAGTAAAGACAGATAAAGAAAATTCAACAAATCATTGTTTGAACTCTTAAGGTCAATAGATTACTATTTCTATATCTAAAAAACATATTAGTATATACCTACCTGTGGTGATTTTTGTCTGATTGTTCGTCGAGTCTAAGAATACCCAGAGGAAAGTCTGAGAGTCAAATCCCACCACCAACCTACTCCACATTCATAAGACAAACTATATTATTATTTGAAGTGTAGGTATTTATTTTTAATATATTACGAGTATTTTATAAGGATATCCAGCCAATTCGGTTTATTTGTGTCATTTTAAAGTGTATTCAGATTCATCATAAAATCATACTGATATTTAAAAAATGTAAAATAAGGTGAACTAAAAAGCATAGATTTAATTAATGTAACAAGTTTATTTGATACATATTGCAGTAATTTAATTAAATATTTTGTCTAACTACTAATTTTGCGTTGTTTAATACACTTGGATACGGGAAAGGACCAAGGTAACAGATGTGGCTCAAAGGATCGCGGAGTTAAAGTGGAACTGGGCAGGTCATGTGGCGCGTATGTCTGATGATAGATGGACGAAGAAAGTGCTGGACTGGAGGCCTAGAACAGGACGCAGAAGCGTAGGTAGGCCCCAAACAAGATGGTCCGATGATATTAAAAGAGTGGCGGGCCTGCACTGGAGGAGAGTTGCGTCCAACAGAAATTTATGGAAGTCCAAGAGGGAGGCCTTTGTTCAATACTGGACACAAGAAGAAGGCTGAGGTAAGGTAAGGTAATACACTTTCTGAGTGTTCATTACAACACCTGAAATATTAATTCAATATAAACATATCATAAAATATTACAAAAAAAACTACGTACAAATAAAAAAAATATTATTCAAAAAATTCCGACAACGTGTATGAATAACAAGAAAATCTCGATGGTAATGTGTGTGTGCATGTTTGTATAACAAAGCTATTATGTTGCGGGTGTGTATGTGTTTGTGAGTGTGTTTGAATGTGTATGGTATATGTACTCGTATAATATGGAGAGTGGACTTCGACCACCCCCTAATGGCCGGGTTTTAGGGGGGTGGGGTCGTATTTATGTTTGTGGGGGTCATAGGATGATGCTGCTGAACCTGGAGTAGGAGGGTGGGGGTGAGGGTGGACATCCGCTACTGGTAACATAGGAAAATGGGCAAAGTAAGCAAAAGTTTCATTCCCAATGGTCAGATGTTTTTAAAGTTTAAATGGAATTTTAAATAATTTTCGAACTTTTAATTTTGAATGAGGAAATGTTGAAGAAGATTTCTACGTATAATACTGGGTTGGTATATTTTCATGTAATCATACAGTTTTATTATGTTTTTAAGATTTCTAACTTCTTTGTTAAAAAAATATCAGAAGAATAAAAGATATACAGTATAAGAATATGAGTATTATTTTTTGATAATGCTCAATTACATATTCTGTCATTATTCTTGTATTCTGTCGAAATTTACAGTTCTAGATCTAAACAGATATTTAATGATAAAAAATCGAGTGTATAACAACCGATGTACATAAATGTATGTGAACAACAATCAGGGAAAAATATAACAAATTATTGAAGTGTGTGCCAATGTAATATACCTGCCTAGATTATTGTGAAAATGATACTAATGAATCAAATTTTATTGTTCTGAAACTTCATAAATGTGAATTTAAATAGAGATTTTATTTAAAAAAAAATACCGCTTTTCATATAAAGATTTGTAATGTGTAAGGACAAACATATATACCAACACGTTTAAGCGGGGATTTATAATATAATATACAATTGACAATGGTCGACCTGTAGTGGATACTCAATGAATGTAGTCCCAAACAATCCAACATCTGGTGGACGATTGTCCAGGAAGAAAGTACGAGGGAGACTGTATGGACATCCATAGGTCGACCCCAGAGTCGGTTCAGTGGCTTTCTGGACGAGAACCAAGGATTTGATTTGGAATTATTTATTAATACAAGCCGAAGCCAAACAAAAAGTAAAGTAAGTACTGAATGTAAAATTCATTGGTGTGTCCAGAGACTTAGAATATTAAAAAGGATACAAAATATAATACAATATTAACGAAGTATTGTAAAGATGCAACCCGCAACTGTATTAAATTTTCACAGGCCTGAACTATCTGGTCGCAACGTGTCGGTCGACCAACGGAGATCGAGAAAGTAACAGCAGTGGTGAGGAGGGGGGACAGAGAGAAGAGCGGTCGTCTGTAGGGGAGTGGGTGGATGGAGACAACACGCGGAATAGGAGGCAAGGGGGGATACTAAGGGATAGTATAGTAGTAGCAGTAGGGGATGCTTTGATGCGAGGGCGACTGGACTTAGGAGGCGGGTATCTACTTTATTAGGGGTCGCTGCTACCTAATAATATTTCTACTGTACTATACCACTGATGCTACTACCATATAAATTTATCAATAACCTTTTTGTTATACTTTTGTATAGGATAAGTAGCTACAATAGCTAAACAACTATCTGCTGAATCTCTTACATTTTGAATAAATATTTTATTTCTGCATATTATATAAACATTTATACGGTATTAGAAATTCAAATACCTTATTTTTAATCATATAATATGAATAGGTACCTATAAAGGCTAATCACTAACTATAATTATTTTGCTTACATTAGATACTCCGATAAAGTTTCAAGTTTAAGTTGAATCAAATTGTTATATACATAATATTATAGTTAAACTCGTATGTATTTTATCCCTTTTTCACTTATTTTAGAGGCATTAACTATGTAACAATTTCTAGACATTTTATTTAAAAATATTTTATCCCATCCGTAGAACACCAATTGCATAATTTCTAGAACTTAATAATTATGTTTAAATAAGAAAGCCTGTAGATAACATTGAATTTGATAATCTACCTTAGAGTCCCCGGTAAAAAATAGGTATTCCATTATTATTCGTAAGTTTTCGAGTGTCGGGTTGGGGGGGTTGATGTTTGTAAAACATCACTTATAAGACATTTATTTTAGATAATATCATATTATGATACGCAACATATTCTGAATGTCTTATTTCATGTTAACATGGAGATAACCACCTCAATATTTATTACAGGCGGTTAATCTGCTGTCTACCTCACTTGCAGGAGATGATGTGATGTAGTAGTAGGTAGTAGTAGTAGTAGTAGTAGTAGATGAGAAAATGAATGTGTAAATAAAATGAATACAGAATCAAATAGTACGGTTTTAATACACACTACATAAGTTTAATGCACGATTTAATTAAAGCTTCATATAAAATGTCTGCTGATGTATCTATGAATGTATTTATATATAAGTCTTACTATGTATTTTTAAAGTATTTTCTGTATGTATATAGTACACAGTTTGTGTTTGTATAATATTATAGAGTGCATAATATATTTTTATCTTACTCAAAGAAACATTATTACGACTGGCGACTATTCCTCATCCCACCGTACTGTCTGATGTGATCCCAAACAGTACCCATCTCCCTGGACCATCCTTCTCATTCTATCACACACGGGATCGTATTACAAATCTATATTTTCCATCTCGTCCAACCCTCATAATGGTTCGGTTAGTTTACTTCGGTGTCGCATGGCTTTCTTCGTTTCCTGTAACTTTTGCCTTTTCCACATTAGATATACCCACCTACTTACCTAACATATCCCTTCCCATTCCCTGGCTTTTCTCTACTAAAACCACCTACAATATCTTTGCCGAAACAAGGATACGTATTCCCTCTTTTTCTCATATAAGCCATGGCTTTTTTATTCGAGATTCACATTTCCTTATAACACTGGGAACTTTGATTTCTCATTTAAAATTACAGATTAATTTTTCTTTGAATTCTTGAGAACTTTGATTTCTCATTGAAAATTCCAGCATTTCTTTTTTTATACTAGCCACTTACTTTTATAAAATACTTATCATATTTTAACTTAAAACAACATTATTGACACAAAAAATACTATTAACCGTACTGTCAATCATTCAAGATTCCATTAGGTCCATATTATTTATTTATATTTTCATTGTTTACTCTACAATCACAATATATATAATTTTATAGATAAATGCATTCAAATTTCATACAAAAGGTGCGATCTCTTCTAACTAACCTAAAATGGAAGTATTCTATTTTCTTTTGCTAACTCCGTATTATTTAAAGCAGTCACATCAATTTCTATCTCAAATAAAATTTAAAATTATTATACAAACTGTAGTAAATATTTTTAATTGAGTGATTAACAACTATTGTCAAATTAATGTTCTTACAAAGAGTTATAAAAATAAAATGGTAATATTTTGCATTTAGAATTATTAGAAAAAATCTTTGTAACTATTGTAGTATTTTTAGTATATATGAAGGTTCCACATTTTATACATCGGCGGGTTTTCTCATTGTATTTTTATAGCATTCGTAAATATGTATAAATAAAGTGAAGGAACAACCGTATGTTAAGGCTGGTCTGTTTATGTCTTTTTATTTGTATGGTCGAGTTAAATAAATTATAGCTTATTCACTGAAAAAATATACTATTTTATATTATTATCTACTGTATGACAGAGCTTTTCAAATCCACGATTATCAAATATTACAAGTTTGTGGTTATGAAACTATATTGAAAGTTATACTCCTCGTAATATTAATTTATAATTTATTCAGATAAATCATTGCTACATTATCTATTGCCTAACCTTTCATTTTTATTTTAGTTTATGTTACATAGATCTAATCAAATTTATCATTTATGTCAAGTACCTACTGCAAATATAACACACTGGTCTCTAGTGAAATATCTTACACGAATGAATGATTTTTTTTTATTCTTCGCATATATTTCGATCCACTTATAAATGCATTTAAAGACACATGATGTAAATAGACAACACATACAGATAAATAAAAAAAACATCAATGAAGACATTGTCATTTGAATGCTGAAATTTCATTAATATCTACTAAATTGCTTTAATGTTAAAACTCGCAGAATTTTAATAAAACATTAGGTATAACTTACAATTCAAAAATACCCAGAATCTTTATGATGATATCTTCCAGTAAATACCTACAGTTCTCAGTAAAAGTATATTCTATTCTATTCTTCTCAAGACCATCCACTCGTTTGCGAGTGATTTAGCAGTAAAAGTATAAATCCATACAAATACAGTTCTCAGTAAAAGTAAAAATTCATACAAATACTATAGGTATATTTTTTTCTTAGATGTTTTTGGGGAGAGCATTGTAAGTCACGTACAATATATTCAGTCTTCACTACAGAACATACAATACTTGTACAATTGTACATGTTGTAGTACGTCAATACCGAATAGATATGTTTCGATTAATATTTAATAACTACTCTGAGAATTTTATTATTCGGTTTCTTTATTATTCCAGACGAGTGACAGAAAAAATCATAAAATATAATAAATCTCCCCAATACAATACATTATATTATTTATGGATGTTTATTACGGTTTGCATATAGAGAGAAATTTTTGAATAATTTATTGAGTTTAAAATGAAATCATCGTGTAAGATAAGTAAACGCAAATCTATATGGAAAAACAGTATTATGAAAATAATGAAATCAAAATTCACACTTCTATCCAATTTACTATGTTTTTTAAGTCTTAATAATACCTTCGTTGATCGATAAATGATGTCGTTAATTTTATAAAAAAAACTATTGTTGGTTTAATTTAAACTAATTTTAAAATTTTATTGAATACTGTTTTTCAGTTTAATAGCACAGGTTAACTTACATACATTCAATACAATGCATATTATATTATATTTCAATACTAGCTGACCCAGCGAACTTCGTACCGCCTAACAGTCGATGAATGATTAATATTTTTAATATCTTTATGAACTCCCGTAATTTTCCAAGTGTGTCATCGTATAGTGTAAAAAAAATAACGATTCTAATTTGAAAATGTATTCAAAAATTATTCTATAAATAGGGCAATCTATGAAAAAAAACATCATCGTTCATTTTGTATAATTCTCCATATTACGTTTTTTATTGAAATTAAAAATGTAAATAATTTTCTTCGTAGTTTTTCTTCCCGTGAATTTGTAAGATACTTAATAGCTAATCGGCTATTCGGGGCGGAGACAAAAAAATCCAACAAATCAGAGAACATTCAAATCGATATAGCCATTCTTGAGTTATAAATGGTGATACTAACACGATTTAGATAATTAATAACTACTTTTATACTAACCTCCCTATTCTGTACATGTAGATCTATGTATAGTCCTAATTATCATACCAAATTGTTGCTCGTTTAAAGTATTTATAAGCAAACAAATTCATTCTTCTAAACTATTCACTCGTATAGAATGATTTTAGTACTTTACGAAAATATTGAAATAGGTTCCAAAACAACAACAAAAATTGCGTGCATTATAATGAATGTATATTCTCATGGTTACCTCTCAAACCTTATCCCATTTAAATTAACATTTACATATAATGTTGTATGTAGGTCTGCATACGCAAACATTACTACAGTGCCGACACAACAAGCCGAACATCGTTCCAATTTTCATAGTACGTATGTATTATTATCTTCCAGCAACTATAAAAATATATGGATATTATTTTCCGGTCCGATCCAATAGGACTGCCCGCCCCTTTGAGACCCATAAAATAACATATTTGAATATTTTGCCCATATTACTATTGGATAACCCTTCCTTAAATTTCTTCAAACGTTATAAGTTGCGAACTTATTTCATCATTTTCCTTTATAAAAACACATATCTGCTCCGGGCATTCCCGGAATATTTTTCCTGGATATTATCATATTTCATTACAATAACATCATTTCTTACAAGCATATCAACTACTTACTTACTATCTATTATAAAATATTTATGTCGATGTTTTTTATAATTCGATATTTTATATTTTTAGTTTCTGTTATTTTAGCGGTGAAGTATTCTGATGAAAAACTTCCAATTGAGCACTTGTGAATAACTAAAAATCAACAAGAATAATATTGTTCTATATTATATTGCCACATATTTTTTTTTGAATAACAACAACTATTTATCATTGATTTTAATAAAATATCTATCAATTTTAGTCAATTTCACTGAGAAAAATACTAACGATATTTCACAACGAATCATTAGTACGTACTATCAGATTAGGATCAGAGATAGTACAAACGATTCATTAGTACGTACGAATCTATAACTTTTTGCAAAAAAGTCGTTGGTAAGTTTACTAACAATTTGTTTGCGAAAAGTTAATATTATATCTAGATTCGTACTAATGAATCGTTTGTACTATCTCTGGTCCTAATCTGATAGTACGTACAAATGATTCGTTGTGAAATTTCGTTAGTATTTTTCTCAGTGTATATATGCCTACTTATTTTGATATTCAAATATCTAAATCCACACATATAATAAACGTAATTTAAAAAATTCACACAAAACTTTATTTAATTAACTTAGTTTAACTATGTTTTTAACCTTTACTTTTCAGTACACTATACCAAATGTGAAGTTCTTAGCATTCGAAGTTAATATCTTTAATTCACATAGCTCATTTGGCAGAAAATGTACTTGAATTAAATCCTACGTAAACTGAAAGTGGATATAAACACACATAATATCACACGTAATATTTTTCTTCATGTTTATATAGCAAAAATAATATTCCTGTGCGGTCCATATTATTATAATATGCGTAGTAATATTTAGGTAAGTATGTATAAATAATATATTTGTGTAATACATATAAGTACATAGGCTTACATAGACAACATAGATAGGTAAGTAGTTAGGTGTATGTGTAGTTTCATCTCACATACATTCTAAATAAACCTAAAGCTCTTTTGAAAGCTACTTCCATTTCTCATGAATACATCACGAATGTTGGGGCTAATGTTGTTTTTGAAGATATTATTTTTGATGTGGAAATCGGCCCTCGTCTACTATGTTCCCGTATGGACAGATTATAATATGAAAATCGACAAGAGGAAAATAATATAAAAATACATGGAATAAGGGTTGTACCTACCCACTCCACTCACCATCTACCCTTCCTACCAACTCTTCTTCTGTAGAACAACATAATATCACGAGCTTTCGTATATTTTTTTTTCATAATGTGTTGTTCAGTTTTGTTATATTTTCTACTAAAAACGAATACTTGGAAAACCTTAGTATATTTATAACAAGAACATCTTCAATATTGTCATAGTTCTCCGTTTTTGATTTCAGGAAAATATTTTTCAAAGGAAAGTAAATATGTAAAATTATATAAATGAGTGTGTAGGGCGGTCTGTGCCGAATGGTCTACCTGTGTCTTGTATAACAATATAACAAAATATAATTACAGTTATTAAGTACTTAAATTATAAGGTAAAAAGAATAAACAACACAAAATGTGATGGAAAATTATAAAAATTAATCGAATTAGTTAAACAACAATAAAAATACCCTGTAATCCCTCAAAGCACGAGCTCTTTTAAATTTTGAGGTTAAAAAAACTAATTTTAAAACACTGTTGTACCTATTAAGTGTTTGTATTTATTTAGGATGTATTATATTTTTTTCAATAAATATATTATATATTAAGTTGATTTTAATAGAAATTAAAATAGGAAAAAGGAAAGTGTATTTATTTTTATACATTTGCAGCATTTGTTAATTATGCATAAGTTAGAAAGTGTAAATAGCTAACCATTTCGATAACCTTATATTTTATAGCACAATATTCTATGCTTATATAATTTTATATTTTATATAAAAAATTATATTACTTACATTTTGTCAACGACAATTTTCTCTTGAATGTTTTAATATCGAAAAAAGATTTTAAACTTTGGACAATCACTGAACCACGGTAGGTCATTAAGATATTTTGATTACAATAGCACAATACACATTTTCTATCAACACACATTTTCATAAAATATTTTAATTGTCAATTTATTAAATTATAATAGCGATAGTTTATGTATTATTATTAAATAAATTACTTTTAGAACACAAAATGTCGCAGTGTAAAGTCACATAAAAAATGCATATGTAATTTATAATCGATTAATTGGATAATTAAATTGAAAAGTTAAGCACTACACAAACTCAGGTGATGTTTAAGAGAAGACTTGTTGATAAATAATAAAACGGAACAACCTTAACCCCATCAGACCCGCCAGGTAGAAATGTCGAAGATCACAAAAAACTTTAACAAAAGAATAATAAAATACTACTACTACTAGGTACCTACACATTGAATTGAAAAAAAATATCCGCGTGATGGAATATTATTTAATTCAAAGTAGACTTATTATTATTATTGCTAAAAGCGTAATGCACATTAGGATATTTTAGAATAACAAATATTAAGGGGTTGGTAATTTTTGCAATACCTATTGTAATTATTACTAAAAAGACTCATACATCTACAGTAGGTATATTTTAGAAATAAGAACGAGAAAGCTATGTACATTTGGTTAATTTTATTTATCTATTTTTTTTTTTTTTTTTTTTCTTTAAAAGGTCAAGGGACCTTACATCCCTTGTGTCACTGCGACCATAACAGATCTATTGTGACATCCTTCTGTGTCATATCTCACTCTCAAGACCTAGGTGCGTCATGTAGCTCACTATTTGTCTTGGTGTGAGAAGTCTCACTTTCTCAGAGTCCAGCAGTGGACCTCCGAGGATGTGACTTCGGTTGCGAGCGAGTGCGTCACAGTTACAGAGGATGTGGATGGGCGTTTCATTTTCCTCTGAACAGAATCTGCAGGTTGGGGTATCTGACAATCCAATTTTTGTCATATGCTTCCTTAGTCTGCAGTGTCCTGTCAAGGTCCGGGTTAGAATCCTTATTTGATTTTTATTAAGTTTTAAAACTTCTGTGGTGAATTTCCGCGAGTACCCTGTCATCAGTTCCTTCGCGTGCTTCAACCCTATGCTGTTGGACCAAATTTCATGGCTTTGATCCATGGCCCAGTTTTTTAGACTAAGCCTGATAGTGCTAGACGGTAATCCGCATATAGGCTCAGGACCTATTGGTAGACTCTCAGCGCCAGTTCTAGCAAGTTCATCGGCAGCTTCGTTGCCTATGACTCCACAATGCCCCGGTACCCAAACCAGCCTTACGGCGTTATTCCCGCCCAGGCGATTTAGAACCTGTATGCATTCAAAGGTTAGTTTAGATCTCACCTCTACGGAACCTAGGGCTTTAAGCGCCGCCTGGCTATCCGAAAGGATATAGATCTTTTTGTTATGGTATGATCGGTGAAGGTTCATATGAGCACACTCCAAAATGGCGCTCATTTCTGCCTGGAAGACAGTGGCGTATTCTCCTAAGCAAACTGATTTGCTCAATTTAGGTTGGGCGCCAAAGATTCCAGACCCTGCCCGACCGTCTTTTTTGGATCCATCTGTATACCATATGATGTCGCCATCTCGAAAGGAGTAGGGATCATTTTCTCGCCAGGTTTCTCTTTCAAGTATTTCTACTATGTAATGTTTAACAAAGCTGTAAGCCACATTCATGGTATCTGAAGGCATATCCACGATGGGAGCTTTGTTGAGGTCTGAATATAATCCTCTCATTATGCTGGAGCGCCAATTGTTCTTGCCTCCCTTTGCCGCCCGTAGCAATGCCATGCGAGCCTCTTTTTGCACATGCACGTGCAATGGGCTCAGACACAACATCGCCTCTAAGGCAGTTGTGGGTGTTGAGGACATAGCGCCCGTTGTGAGAAGACATGCAAGTCTCTGAATCTTATTCAGGACATTTATGCATGTCTTCTGCTGGGTTTTCATGTGCCATACCACACAGCCGTAGGTGACCATTGGTCTAACCATAGCTGTGTAGAGCCAGAGGGCTTGCCTCGGTTGAAGGCCCCATTTCAACCCAGCTATTCTAAAGCTCGTACCTAGAGCTATCTTTGCTTTCTTGGTGATGTGTTCCAAGTGTGGGTTCCATGTAAGCCGTTGATCCAGGATAATACCCAAATACTTAACTTCCTTGGAAAATGTTATAGTCTCCCCGAAGAGAGTTGGTGCCTTAAGTCCACCCAGCTTCCTTTTGTTGGTAAATGGGACTATAACAGTCTTGTTGGCGTTCACTGAAAGACCGTAGTCTTTACACCAGGTTTCTACCAATTTCAAGGCCTTTTGCATTTGGCTGGATACGGTGCTTTGGAATTTTCCTACAACCGTAATTACCAGATCATCTGCATAGCCCTGCGTGTTGAAATAAGCATTGTTTAGCTTCCATAAGAGACTGTCGACTACGATGGACCATTCCAGTGGTGACAAGACACCTCCTTGTGGACATCCTCTCGCAATTCGAACAGCCAGTGTTTTGTCTAACAGTGTCGTTTTGACAGTCCTATTTGACAGCATCGCCTCAATCCAGTTAAGTGTCGTTCGGTCGATGTTCCTTTCAGTCATGCTTTTAAGTATGACATCTGTTGAGGTGTTATCAAAAGCTCCCTCAATGTCTAAGAAAGCACATAGGGCAATTTCTTTATCCTCTATGGCTTTTTCCAGTCTGTCTGTTAGTTCAATCAGAGCGGATTCTGTAGATTTGCCCGTTTGGTAGGCATGTTGTTTAGCATTTAGGGGTCTTATCTTGAGATATTTCTCCCTTATGTATAAGTTTAGCACTTTCTCCATTGCTTTAAGCAGGAAGGAGGTGAGGCTAATTGGCCTGTAGGATTTAGGCTGTGACTTGTCTTTATCTCCAGCCTTGGGTATGTACGTTACCCTAACCTTGGTCCAATCCGTCGGTATGTATCCCCATGCAAAGCTTGCCCTGAAGATTTTAATTATTACAGGCAGGATACTTTTTGTACCCTGCTGCAGTAAGGCAGGAAAAATGCCATCTTCCCCTTCAGATTTATATGGTTGAAAGCTTTCAATAGCCCATAAAACCTGATTGGGTCTGAATATCTCAGATGCTCTTCTCCAGTCTTCAATGTCCGGTTTGGACTTTTTTGTAGTCTGTGTTTGCAGAGTGTCCGATTCAGTGATATCCGATCCTGGAAAGTGAACCTGTGCCATCAGCTTCAGGGTCTCTTCTACATTCTCGGTAAATGTTCCATCGGTCTTTCTAAGTAGACCCAAATAGGATGGAGGCGCTTTTGACAATATCTTGTGGATTTTGGCTACATGCGAAGGACCATTGATCTCTTCGCAGAACCTCCTCCAAGACATTCTCTTGGCCTTCCTTAGCTCACGATTGAATTCTGTAAGGGCCTTTTTATAAGACTCCCAGTCACCATTAATTTTTGCTCTATTAAAGAGTCTCCGGGATTCTCTCCTTAGTGAATTCAATTTTTCATTCCACCAAGGCACCTTGCGGTTTGAATTGATGGTTTTTAAGGGACAATTGTCTGTGTATGCGTTCAACATACACAGATTGAGATCTCCTACCGCTGATTCAATCTGTTCGATTGATCTTACGGTTTTTGTTACATTTTTTATGCTTTCCTCTAATTGGTGCCTGTAGTCGTCCCAATTAGTGGCCCTGGGGTTCCGGTAAGTTTCAGATTCTCTTGCTTTGTTAGCTAGGACGTTGAATCTAATGTATTTGTGGTCTGACATGGTTATATCACCACAGACACACCAGTCGCGTGTGCGGTCCACTAATGACTCTGCGCAGATAGTAATATCTAATACCTCTTCTCGCACTCTAGTGACAAAAGTTGGAATGGCGCCACTATTGAGTGTGTATTGTCAATTCATAAATAAATATTTTTTGAAAAAAATGTCTGAAGGAAGTATTCATTTTAGGAATCATGTCCAAAAATAAGTACTTAAATGTAACATTTTAGGAATCATCTCCAAAAATAAGTACTTGAATGTAATATTTAAGGAATCATCTCCAAAAATCATCTAAAAAATAAGTACCTACTTGAGTGTAACATTTTTTCATTAATTTTTTATTATTCTTAACATACCTAAAAGATAGAATATTATATGTCTCCATATGGAAAGTAAACTTTTTATCAGATATTAGCTGAAATTGAGTTAATTGCACTTTGCGAAATATTCTACCCATAAAAATCAATTTAAATTCGAAGTTAAAAGTTTTTCTCTAAGAAAATACGCAAGCATTTATTTGCGTCGTGAAACAAATGAATGTCAGAATCGAATTCAAATTATAATTGTAATTATACGAGATCCCATATGTTCCATTTCTAAACGGTTCTCAATGTTTGATTAGGTTGGGAGTTATTTAGGTAGATACCAGTTTAATTATATCTATGTAGGTTTAGTAACTTGCACAATACTCCGTGTACCATGTAATTATAACACTTGAGCCTTTATTCTATTAACCCCAGCGGAGTGGTGTACAAAGGGTTAGAATTCCTTTTTCTTTGACAGTTCTTACCAAACCCTTTCTAGACATCGAAAACTGAGACTATATACCATGGAATTTAATAATTAGTGATTTCTTTGTTTGTATATTGTATAATTAAATCATATATTTTATAGTAATGGACAACTTCTTTGAGCACTTTTTAAGAATTATTTCAATATCTTAAAATGACGATTTCGTTGTGAAGTATTAACTTCAATACGACAAAAAATACGGTTTCACCAAATTGGCTAAGTTTTAACTTTATATGATATATTTTTATAAGAATTTTAAAAAGTGTATAAAATAAAAATACTGTTCTCACTCGAGCTTTTTCGTCAAAATAGCTTGAGGTTATCAAGAGGAGTGTAAAAAGTAAGCATTGTTTTTGTTTTATATTTTTTTAAATACTTAAGCAATAACTCGTAAAAAATATTTTATATTTTATCATGTCTCCTCCAAAAGGATTGTTTTAAATATTCTCCTATAAAAATATATCGTCCAAACCACATATAGTGCATATTTTTTTACAAAAATTACAGATAAATAGTGATTTAAAGAAAAAACGTTAAGAAACACTTAATTTGTGTTTAACAATCATACGGTGACATAAAAACAAACTTTCTATAGACCTACAGCGCATGAATAAAATATTGTAATTTATGTGCAAAGATGCATGTGGTGAACTGTCCCATTCCTCATACGCTGTCACTCAACCCTTTGGACACCCTTTGACAAATTGTGATACGGGAACGCGGACCAGATGAAGTTGGAGACCAGAGCAGCCACGCAGGCAGTTTGCTTATTTTCCATGTCATTCTTGTCTTTTGTTTTCGATGACGGGTCACATTACTTGAAAATACCATTTCCTTTTGATGTCAAACCTATGTAAAACTACTAAAGTACCTAACTACCTACTGAAACAATGGACGGCTTCTTTATTATTTTTTGACATGTTTTCAAGAGTAGTTTTTATATTAAATTGTTAAAACATGTCTGAGTTTTTTTTTCTAGATTCTGAATTAATCAATTGTAATCATTATTGCTCTAAATACACAATACTTGTGCGATACTTGTATTTAATATAATTATATTTAACGTATAACGGCAGATACTTACGATACGTAAATTTACAAAAATTTTATTTTAACAAATAAACGGCTTACGCCTTTTATAAAATTAAACATAATTATACATAGCGTGATAAAACAAATTTTATGAATAAGAACAATATCAAACATTTGAATAAATACAAACACAAAATATATACCATATTATATATTTTGCATTATTAATAACGCTAAACTCAAATTAATAAAATTTAAATTACTTTAGCATCTGAAACAAATTCTTTGTATAGGAAAAATAAACATTTAAATAAATAGGTACAAACACTAAATATATACCCTATTATATTTGCATTATTAATTACGCTAACTCAAAATAATAAAATTTAAACCACTTTAGCATCAGAAACGAATTTTATGTATAGGAACAATAAACATTTAAACAAATATAAACACAAAGTTATAAAAAAAAAATGCATCTATAGCAGACCTTGATGAGCTAGAGTGAAGGACACCCTGACCAAAGTGATTTACTAACGCCTTTATTCACACTTATATATTAGTTCTGAGTTTTAGGAACTTCTAATTCCCGAATTTGATATTATTGGTCGAATTATCAAAAGGGAGAGCCATTTTTTCACACTGTCTATGGTGTTGATGGCTTCATTGTACAGCATTGCCTTGCATCGAGCATCTTCGTGTATATTCTGTGAATTGTCGGTTTTTCTAGACACATCAAAGATGCATACCTATTTCATATACCTTCTCTACATCTATCTTGCTTGTACTTCGATGATCAGTTTATTATGTCAAATTCGATCGAATGTAACCATACCCGATATCACGATCTTCCCGGTTTTGTTAAAGAATATTTTACAAATTTGCAGAAGACGATTGGTCACTTTACATAGTTTTTCTAAAATTCTGCGTTCCTGAAATTTAGCGTCTTGTACATATGCCCAATCTGCCCGTTTATAGCCCGGGACCTGGGGGCCTAAAATGACCTCATTGAGCAATTCACCTACAGATGATTCATTTCCCGAATCGACAGCAGATCCGTAGCGATTCCTCTAATTTTCGTAAAATGATCACGATTGTACGCGATTCACACGCAATTCATTTCATCAAATGATTCATATTTGGTGAAATGTTGCCGTTAAATCGTTTTACAATTCCTAATATAATCCTATTATGATCCATATAAAATGTGGCCTTTTTAGCCCCCCTGGTCTTGTGTTATTGTGTTGTCCCGTGCATGAAATATATAATATTCTTCTTCATCTCCAAGGTCTGTCTATCGTCTATCGGGTCTATTTTTCAGAAAATTCCAACTTGTTGGATAGACAAATTTCTTTTACAAGAAACTGTTTCTCTGGTAACCGATATCAACTCATCTGGAATGCTTCGACATGGTTGTGATCACTTACAGAATTACTATGTATATCATTCAAATTCTCAAGATGAACGTTGAAGAATTTATTAATGAACGAATGAGGATACACCTACGTCTCCTGAAAATTCTATTGTATATAGATAGTTATAATGTAAAAAAAGTAATCGTCTTTTAGAATCTTGTAGAAAATGTTTTGGTATCTTGCTATTTTCATAATAAAAATATCCTATGAATAAAAAACAAATTCTTTCATATTTTTCACTTCCCCATGCATAAAAAATATTCCACCGTGTTATAAAATTCTTATCGGACCAGATCGGCGTTAACAAGCACCCTCAAAGAGTCCTTAGAGATAAGGCACATGTTTTCTGATCCATGAAATTGTCCTCTATATAGCTCCTACAGGCAAACACTGACTACTTCACGTTCACTCCACACAGTGTTAGGTTAGAAGTGGCTTATAATAGTCATAGATCTTATCATTTCTATTCGGAATAAAGTCGGCGTTTTGTTCAACATTTAGTGCGTCCTTTGAGTGGAGTCACACGTAATTTTATTACATTGAATTTTAATATTATTATCAGATACGAATCTTTATACTTTGTAGTAAAATAAGTAACCAATTATTCACTTCCAAAATAGATATGCTAATTTATTTGCATACTCTATCAAATTATACGCATATTAACATTCTCACAATTACTTTTTCATCATTCATAGTCTTTATCATTGATTAGTGATTTTTTCTTTGAAATGTATTTCACACAATTCCTACACAATACGAATAGAACGTTAAAGTTTTTAATTTTATACATAACCATAATAATATGCTGTGTCGAATATTATAGCAACCCTTTCATATTATCATCTACAAACATATTGTCTAACTGCCATGTTGATATGAATTGACTACCTGGATGTTACTATGTATAGTAGTTACCTATGTAACTACAGTTAGTTATGCACTCCTAATAACATTATTTGCCTTTAGCTTTCCATATGGGAATGTGTTGCATCATCGTAGACAACTGGCGAATGGGTGATTGGTGAACTTAACACAATGACTATTCGATGTCATTGCATAACGATCATTTCGATAATAATATAATTTCTAATAAAAAAAATATTATTCTATAATTTAAGTTGTAAGAAAAATTAAATTTTGAACATGGATAGAGTTCTACCTCGTTCTATATGGATAACTACAAACTAATAAATATAATGAAAAATATTGTCTACGTCTTGAGCTTTATTTAATTTCTTTTCGTGTTTTAATGTATGTAGGTACTACTCGTACTAGTTAGTAAAGCAATTAAAAAATGTCGACCTACTTTATACTCACTTGACGATAGCAAAAACTTGAAAAAATTCCCCGATGCTGTATGCTGTGCTTTTGGTCTAGATTTACACAAGTCCACTTCTTTGGACTTGGTAGAACTTGGACAGCGAAGTCTGGCCGTATCTTTTGAAGTCTTCCTTTTCTTCTCTTGTCGGCCTATAATTTGAGAATGTGTTAAGTCCTTTTTAAAATATATATTATACATGGTAGACACTATTATTAGTACTCAATAGAGTTGCATCATTATTGACGCACCAATAAAATTTGCAACTGAACCAACTTCCGCATTGTACAAAACACGTTTATTAAATAACTAAGCAAGGGTTTCTATATGGTACCTTCATAATATAGAGTGTTGGAATTCACGTTACGGAACAGGGTATCCCTAATGTATCTATATAACCCTTCAAGGATTTGCATTAAAAATAGCGATGGTTAATAATTTGTTTACCGACAATGATTCTGCAGAATCGTATTGCAAATATATTTCCTATGATTTTTTTTTCGTATTTTTTTTCCACATATGGATTCTCTGATGTAATACACTAATATTTTTTTCCAAATAAATGTATAAAGATAATGAAGGGAGTTAAACATTTGTAATATTCTATTTCACATTTCTTACTATAACATTTCAACTTATCTTGAAGGGAAAAATTTAAGGTAGTCACGGTATAGGAAGGTGACAGATGACCTGGCTAAGAAACATCAGAGAGTGGACCGAAATCCAGAGGGTGGAAGAGCTGTTCCAGCTAACACAAGACAGAGATGCCTAAGCCAGGGTGATAGCCGACGTCGGGGAGATCTGAAATGACACTTTATGAAGAAGAATTTTAAATGTCATGTTTTCATGATTATCAAGTTATATAATATTGTTAGAAACAATTATCCCTTGTGACTGAAAACAGAGAGAACAGAATGAATAACATTATTGTATCATCTTATTTTACCTCTTTTACTTCTTCACCATTCTATAATTCCCTACAGAACTATAACGTTATTTATTTATTTATTCATTCTTTACTGTACATTGATAAAAAAACAATTACATAAAAGGTATACATTCAAATTAAATACAATCAATATACAGAGGGCGAGTTTATCGCAAAGGCGCGATCTCTTCCAACTAACCCAAAACTATAAAATTTGAAATTATTTCTGATTTTATTTGATCAATGCATTAATAACATATATAATTAAGTTAAGTATACGCAAATATCCTTATTATTCATTCATTTGATGATTTATAAAGAATAAGAAAAACAGATTGTGAAAGAAAGACGTTTATTTAAAATTTGTTTAATACGGTCCTGAATAGTACCCCCCATATTAAAAATATTTAAATGAAATCTCCTTACATCACATCGTATCGCATCGTCCCTGAACAATAAATAAATACTTTACCTGAGGTTTACAAAGAGAGATAGATGGTTGCCTACTTGGCATTGCACAATTATAAATTTGCGGAGAGTTTGATCGATAATGCAGATGCATAACTTACCTATCTATTGAATATTCAAAAACCAAAGCAAAGGGTTGAAATAATATATCAACCCCCTTTATAAGCCCTAGATGGGGTTTATTTACCTAATTCCAGATTTGAATGACAAAAAAGATGCCTAGTTACATTATTTGCAATAGAATATTTTGTATATTTTTTTAACGAGCACATCTGCCGTCATTTTGAACCGTGCGAATTTATAACTAACAGTTTATTATGAATACATACTGTTATTACGTCTAATATACTACTTACTTACTGCTAGCCTTCTTCTCTCCACTGCTGGATATAGGCCTCTTCAAAACTTTTCCACATTTTCCTATCTCGAGCAACACGATACCACTGTTTCCCCATCATCTGGACAATATCATCAACCCATCTTTTTTGGGGTCTTCCTACGCTTCTTTTGTCCTCCCATGGTCTCCATACAAGAATTCTGGAAGTTCATCTGCCATCCTCTCGTCTTACTTGTCACGATACCACTGTTTCCCCATCATCTGGACAATATCATCAACCCATCTTTTTTGGGGTCTTCCTACGCTTCTTTTGTCCTCCCATGGTCTCCATACAAGAATTCTGGAAGTCCATCTGCCATCCTCTCGTCTTACCACATGACCAGTCCATTGCCATTTCAGCTTGGAGACTTTATCAACAACGTCAACGACTTTTGTCTTTTGTCGGATAGTTTCATTTCTTATTTTGTCTCTCAAGCTGATACCTAGCATTTGCCTCTCCATGGCACGTCTAATATTTTACATGTTAAATTTGTGTAAATTTTTAATGAGATATATTAATTTCTATGTACAAGTTTATTGTACACTGATACCTTCCAGAAATATTTCAATATTATTTTTTTATCTATTCCTAGTTTAAAATTGTTGTACGGCACAACTTCGACTCCAAGAAGGCGCGTACAAAGACTGTATCTCCGTGGTGGGCTGGAGTCGGGGTGAGTGGGGGTTCGCTGGTTCTTCGCAGGCACTGACGCTTGGTAGATGGTAGACGATCTCGATGGTAGGTAGATCGGGGAATGCGACTTCCGTCGCGGGAGATGGGAGGTAGGGTAAGGTAGGTAGGTTTCCGGTTCGTCAGTAGTGAATGCCACTCGGCAAACACCTTCAAAGCACGTCGGAAACCGCCTAGCAGTTGCTTGAGCACCTACACGGCTCGCAGCTTCACTGTCAACACCTAGGCACACCCCAATGAAATACTCGCAAGCGCACACACTACGGGCAATAAACCAATAGTGCACCGGCTGTCTTGAGTATTCAAATGAGCGTACGGCGGTGTATCGAGAGAAGCGTTGAGGCGGCAGCTACTACAATGCAGATCTACTTCGGAAGCTCGTCGGTGCTGAGATGGTGCTGCGTCGTGGAAGGCCAGAGAGAGATCCAAATCCAATCCAAGAGTAGTCAGCAACGGGTCCAATATTCCAATCCAAGTCAGCAAGGTAGGTATCCAACGGTCCAATGTAGAAGCAAGGTAGTAGGCAGGGTGGCAGTAAATAAAACACGTCTGTTCAGTAGTAGAGCTCGGCAGCAAGTGACGACCGATCGATTGGGTCCCCTATTTATACTAGACAGTCGCGTCCCACCACATACTAAGTGGAGACGCAAACCTGTCCAGTACAGCGTGCGCGCGAAGCGCAGGAACACAACCGATCGACGCATCATTCACGTACGCAAGTACTTTATTATCAATAATATCACATGTTTATACATTTTTACATAATTAATATTATTGCAATACTTACATACTACACAATTTACAATTAGAAACTATATTTAATATGACACATGTTATTCTTATCCTTAAATTAACATATTACATTATACATTTTATAGTTCTATGTTACACATGATTGCTTGGTTCCTATCTGCCAACTCAAACACTTGTTGGCGGAACTTAAAAATCTCTCCACTCTATGTGGCTTTTCACCCTCTACCTGGTGATCTAAATTTCAAAACCATATCACACCCACAGCTCGAGATATCTTCCGATAAACCTCGCGCTGCAAGTGTGATTCGGCCGTGTTTAACGGTCGAGCGCATGCCGGAGAGCTCACTCTGCGGCCGCAAACGCTGGATGCGTCATTTTTTGCAAAACGCACACGAAGAAACATGCGTCGCAGACTAATTGTGCGACGCCTACACCTCCGCTACGCTAAACAATGATTAATTTCAACTTGATACTAAACTTATGCTACCATTATACAAAACAACAATAATTTTCACATCCTAGCTTGATGCTTCAAACTAATGCTATCCCTACACAAAGGCAACAATTATATCCAACTTAATTTAACATTACATATCCAACTTGATAATACATTAAATCCAAACTTGATTTAACATTAAAATATCCAAACTAGATATTACATCAAAATATCTAAACTTGATATCATATTACACATTAATAAATACTCATATATAATATTACACTAACATACTCATATATAATATTACACTAATATACTCATATATAATATTACATTAATATACATCTCGCCTCTATACGCAGTCACTTGTAAGAGGCGTTGTGGCACTATGTCGTCACCGGCCGCGCATGCAAGACAGTGTCTTACACACGCGCGTGGACCCGCAAAATTAGGAAAAACACACTAAATTCCGTAACTTCCGTTACGGTGCCCGTATTACAATGAATCACGTCTACATATTCGTGAAATTTAATGGGCTTTCAAATGATGTCACACATGACATCGTGGTAACAATATTCGAACTATCTTACTTTTTCCCAATTTTGCGAGTCGCCGGCGTACGATACTCAGTGTATCGTGCCTACAGACGCACACTACCCACTTGATGTTAGGTACGTGCACGCCACGAGGGAGCGACGTTCGATACACTCCCCCCGTGAGGTTTCCCTCACTCTTCAATACTGAACTCGCGACCCGTCAAGTTCAGCCGCAGGATTCTGGCCGCAGGTCGCTTCATGGTGGTGTTCTTGGTCCGGATGTCCGCGGCTCGCACTTGTCCGTCTGCTCCGGGGTAAACAGCTTCCACTCGTCCTCTGGGCCACTGGTTGCGGGGCAGGTTGGGGTCGGCGACGATAACTAATTCGCCGACTTGGAGCGGTTGCTCTGGCCGCCTCCATTTCTGCCGGTTCGCTAGGGTAGGCGCATATTCGCGCAGCCATCTCCGCCAAAACATGTCGGCTAGCTGCTGGGCCATCCTCCATTGCTTGCGCACGCTGGTGTCCGCTTCCTTTTCATTGAACAGCGTCAGCAGCGGGCGTTTGCTGGCTTTCCCCATTAAGAAGTGATTGGGGGTAAGCGGTTCATCAGTCTCAGGATCCACACTGACGTGTGTAAGAGGCCGAGTATTAACAGTGTGCTCGGCCTCCGCCAGTGCGGTCTGCAAGGTCTCTTCACGTAGCGCTCGTTCTTTCAGCATAGCACCGAGCGCCTTCTTCACTGACCTTATCAGGCGTTCCCATGCTCCCCCCATGTGAGGTGCGTTTGGTGGGATGAAACGCCAATCAATTCTGCTAGTGGTGACATACTCTTTCGTCCGCTCATCTGCGGCGACTTCCTTAAGTGCGGCGTTTAACTCTTTCCATGCGCCGCGGAAGTTTGTACCGTTGTCAGAGTACATGGTTTCTGGTGTGCCCCTTCGGGCTGTCATACGCCTGAGGGCCATAATGAATGAGTCGGCGCTCAGGCTGGCGGCTATCTCTAGGTGAACGGCGCGCGTCGTTAAGCAGGTGAACAACGCGCCGTACCTTTTTTCTCTCCGCCTACCAATCACCACCTCCATCGGCCCAAAGAAATCCACCCCACAATGGGTGAAGGGCCGCTGGTGGTGAGCTAATCTGCCTTCCGGCAATGCAGCCATCATCGGTTGCGCCGGTTTACTTCTTGCCATACGGCAGCGGGGGCAATCTCTGATGATCTTTCTCGCAGTCGTTCTCAGGCGGACCACGGCGCAATCTTGCCGCGCGTCCGCTACCAACTTCTCTGCGCCGCTGTGGCCCGCTGTCTCATGCAGCCGCTTCAGCCACAGCCTGGTGTATGGGTCCCCGCCGTCTAGTATGGGAGGTCTTGCGCACTCCCCTGCGCCTTGCAGGTTCTTGAGGCGTGAGGTGGCAGCTATCACTCCCTCTTCTGTCATCATGGGAGCGTAGGCCGCCAATCTGCTACTTGTTACAACTGCGCGTCCTGCAGACAAGTCGACGTGCTCTTCCTTGAAGGCTTCATGCTGTGACTTCCTCAAGCACGCCAGCTCCGCTCTCCGCAGTTCCGGCACAGTTAGGCTTCCAGTGTCCCCGCGGCGGCGGCACTTATCGATGAATCTATACACATATGCCGCCGCCCGAATCATTCTTTCATGCGAGGAGAATTTTTTTGCATCCGGCACCACTATTCGGGTGCCGCGGTCCTTTGTTGTATGTCCGGCATGCCCCTTTCTCTCTATGGTGCACGCCGGCAGGACCTTTCTCTGTGGCCATTCTGGCTCGGGTTTACGGAGGAAGGCCGGACCACTGAACTATAGGATGATGTTCTATGGGTACAGGTGTATATGTGTCCTATGGCACAGGTAGTGATTTGGTAAATAGTAAGCAAAGTTAATTCGGTGAGATAAGATGTTTTATTGAGAATTTAAGATTTACATGAAATATAATTATAACAATGGAAAATACAATATGATCGTGCGGAGACAGTTACGGAGTGTAGGTACAGTTGCAACCGAAGCGAGAGAGGTAATGAACTCACATGTAGGTACCACGATGGAAGCTATGGTAAGTACATGGTTGGTAGGTACATTGAGTGTACCTACATGTTCGGTGACGTGGCTTGTCACATGGGGTTGCCACAGTACCCCCCGCCAGTGACGAAGTCACGAGATGAAAGGTGGTTGAAGAAGGTGGTCAAGTCCTCCTGGGGATGACATGGATGTCTGGTGGTATGACATCCCTAGGTGTCATGTCAATCCGCTGCAGGACGTGGCGTGTCAGCACCTTGTGACACTGTCTCCATAGTAGCCAGAATACCAGAAGCATGGCTATGACTACCACTAGTGTCAGCGAGGTTACTGACAGGTGGAACGATGAATTGTCCCCTTGAGCCACGATTACTTCTTCCTTCGTGTTTGTTGAACCCATTTTGCAAAAGTAAAACACCCACCACGCAACTGTCTCACTGTACATTACTGACTGACAAATTATTATAAATATGTTACATTTTTATATAAAAATTATGTACCCGGAACTCCGCGTTAGCGTCTCCTCATGACGTCAAAGAGACGCCACCCGGAATTCCGCCTGGTGACATGTAATTTAGCTGATCCCACTTTAATGACGCGAAGACCTTGAAAGACCAACATATCAACAACAGTATGGCCAGTACTGCAGCTAAAAGTATAATCTTTTGGATCTCCATGTCGTCACCAAAGTAAGAGTACAATGTAAAATGTGAGTATGTATGAAATTAAATGACATATTAAGTAAATAATTGAGGTCATAATATTTGCAATGTGTGAATTAAATAATGGTACATGTTATAATAATATGGACAATATATCATGAAATGACAAATAAAGTACATAGAACAATACATAACGAAATGACCCAAAAAGGTAATATAGAACAATACATAACGAAATGACAAATCAAAGGTATATGTTATATTATATGCGCTACCAAATATTGCAGTGTATGCATAAAGTAATAATATCAACATAATACGGAAAACATTTCTGTATATATGTAGATACTAGGTAGGTAGGTACATAGCACATGACGACGTGCTTAAATCGATAAACAAATTCACACATATTATTTTAAGTATACAATAACAAATTTAAGTTGTAGATAAAACAGAACTTAAATAAACATGAATGTTTATATTGCAAGTTAATACAATGCAAGTTTGTTATATATTTATCACCTATGTAGAGATAACATATGCAACAAAGCAACATTAATATTATTGTAAGTAGCTGGAATTGCAAGCTAGACAAAACAAATGCTAAGAATAATATTGATGATAAGGTTCGATTTAAAATACATGATACATTTTCATGGTATTGCAAGGTGAATCATATAATAGCTAAAGAATCATAATATGATTATTTGTACAAGATTGGAGAAGCACAATGTAATGATATTATTGTTGATAGCATATGGTGAAGAAAATGCTAGGTCTTTAGGAATGAAGGCTCTTCTGTTTCGTGGG
The DNA here is from genome assembly GCA_947579605.1 of Athripsodes cinereus. Classification (NCBI taxonomy): domain Eukaryota; kingdom Metazoa; phylum Arthropoda; class Insecta; order Trichoptera; family Leptoceridae; genus Athripsodes; species Athripsodes cinereus. The sequence continues at coordinate 11,820,375 of OX388320.1, read as the reverse complement.
GTTTGATTGTAAGAAGTTGAGTGTCTCTGAAGTGTTCGCGGAGATTCTTGGCAAAACCAGTTATGTCCTCGGACATAGTAAGTGGTTCGCCTAAGAACTCTCCTGGAAAGTGAAGTCTCATAATCTGTAGAGAACATGATGTGTTGAAAATCCGAATCGCTGATGCGTTGCGATGCGATTTTATGCTGGATCGCGCGTTGCGCTGAGATACGATGCGAGTCTTGTTGGCATTGATAATGATGATGGATGAACTAGACGAAGGTATCTGCATTGTTGCTGTTCAGGTTACTGCTGGTTGATGTTTATAGACAGATTGTAGTTGAATCTGCTACAGTTGAGCTGGTTTGACGATCTCTGAAGAACTTATTCGTGTGCATACGAATTCGGTTCCTTTTCGTTGAGATGCCTGTTGCTTCACAGTCTGGCATTGTAACGATCGTGATCGCGATAAGATAACGATGTGACGATGTGTTAGTCATGCGTAGATGTGAGTGCGATTGCTCCACTGCTGGTGATGTCCACCTTGGCTTTTGATTTCCTTTCCTGTTGATCAGGAGTCCCAGAACACCGTTTGTGGGGGTGATGTCCACCAGGAATGAGTCTTACTCGTGTTGCTCACGAGATGCAGGAGTCAGTGCTGTTAGTTTGGTTGTATCCTGAATGGCTGCAGATGGTCCGCCACGTGTCTCATTGCGTCGCGTGGATTACTGGCGTTGCCGGCACCAGGATTACATCTCTCACTTCCGTTGCGTAACTATTGTTGGATCGTTGTTCTTGGAGTGACCCTGCTTGCTGTCTCCGACTTCGAGGGTTGTTGTTCTTTCGCGTACATGTTGGAAAGTTATTGCACAAGAAATAAAGAACACAAAAAAAATCACTTCACTATATTTTTTAATCACTGAAAATCGTTCACTGTTCGGGTGTCACCAATTATATGATGATGTTCTATGGGTACAGGTGTATATGTGTCCTATGGCACAGGTAGTGATTTGGTAAATAGTAAGCAAAGTTAATTCGGTGAGATAAGATGTTTTATTGAGAATTTAAGATTTACATGAAATATAATTATAACAATGGAAAATACAATATGATCGTGCGGAGACAGTTACGGAGTGTAGGTACAGTTGCAACCGAAGCGAGAGAGGTAATGAACTCACATGTAGGTACCACGATGGAAGCTATGGTAAGTACATGGTTGGTAGGTACATTGAGTGTACCTACATGTTCGGTGACGTGGCTTGTCACATGGGGTTGCCACAGAACCATAGCCCTTCCGGGCTGATGTCCGGGTCCTCCGTATCCCTTGTTCCCAGGTCAGCGGGATTCTCACCAGTCGGTACCCAACGCCAGTCCGCCGCCTGGGTGAGCTCATCTATCTCACCCAGTCTGTTGGCGACGAACGTGCTGTATGCGCGCGGGTCGGACTGGATCCATTGTAGGACGGTTGTCGAGTCTGTCCATAGGACGACTCGCTCTATATGTCCATTCATTTCCTTCCGGACGGTGTCCCACAGCCTAGCTGCCATCAATGCTGCTTGTAGCTCCAGCCGCGGGATGCTGAGGGGCTTCAGAGGGGCGACCTTCCCTTTGCTGCTTAGGAAGGTCACTCGCCCCTCTTCTTCGAGGTAAGCCACCACACACATGGCATCCTCCGATGCGTCCCCGAAGATGTGGACTGTCGCTGCTGACGCTCTTCGTTGTCGACAGCAACGCGGTATTGCGCACTTGCAACGCGCTACGAGCCGCAACCAATTCTGCCACTTTTCGGCTTGTTGCGGCCCGATCTTTTCATCCCACTCTGTGTCACTCCTCCACACCTCTTGGAGCAGGATTTTTGCGCGAATCATTATACATGCCACGAACCCGAGGGGGTCGAATATTCTCATTATATCGCTTAGCATCCCCCTCTTAGTCGGCCACGCGTCTCCCCACTTGGCCGACGGGTTCATGGCGTACTGAAAGGCGTCTTCCTGGGGGTTCCACACTACCCCCAACACTCTTTCTGTGTGATCCGCCGCTATTACAATCTCTTGCGGCATCACTGTTGAGGCCTCTAGCACTTCGGGTCTGTTGGAGGCCCAATTAGTGATGTGCATATTGCCGCTTCTTAATACTTGGGCCACTTCTTTGGCCATCTTGGACGCCTCTTCTTCGGTGTCAAAGGCGTCCAGATAATCGTCCATGTAAAATTTAGACTGTATAGCCTTGGCTGCTGCGGGGTAGGTAGCGCTATTCACTTGCGCTACCTTATTGCGCACAAATTGCGCACTCGCGGGCGAACACTTTGCGCCAAACATCATCGATTTTAGCCGGAGTGTAATTGTGTCTCCCTCTTCTTCCCAGAGGAATAGCTGCGCCTCCGTGTCTTCTTCGTTGATGCGTATTCTTAAGAACATATCTTTGATGTCCGCCGTAAGGGCGACAGGCCCCTCGCGGAATCTTAGTATGTTCCCTAGCAGGGATGTTAATAAATCTGGCCCCGTCATCAGCTTGTCGTTGAGGCACACTCCGCGGTACTTGAATGCGGCGTCGAATACCACGCGCACTTTGCCCGGCTTGTTCGGGTTTTGCACCGCGAAGTGTGGGAGGTACCACCTCCGTGGGTGGTTAACCTCCAGGCTCCCCCCCTCTACTCTTTCCGCGTAGCCTTCTGCCAGTAGCTTCTCTATACTCTGGCCGTACACCTTGCGGAGGGCTGGGTCTCTTGCCAGCTTCTTCTGCAGGCTGGCAAACCTCCGCAAGGCGCCCTCCCTATTATCTGGGAGGGTGGCATCCGCGTCATCCCACAGGAGTCCGGTGTGCCATGTACCATCACTCCCCTGTGAGGTCGTTTTTTCCATCAGTTCTTGTGCCTTTATTTCTTCTCTTGGTGGACGTTGTTTCAGTGTGACTCCCAGCGAGTCAATGGTGAAGTGGGTCTTCACCAACTCAATGACATCGGCGCCTGGGTTCCGGGTAGTGTGGTAAGTAAAGGCCGACTCTTCGCAGCTATCGTTCCCGCCATGCACCGCCCATCCTAAGGCGGTGCGGGACATCATAACAGAGTCGCCTGCAATTTCTCTCCTGTGTCTTGCCACTAACAGCGAGGCATTATCTTGGCCAATGAGTATCCTCGGCCGCACCACCGGCAAGACACATCCCGGTGTCCTCAGCTCTTCCCTGCTGCGAGCTAAAGGTTGTTCAGGTAGCCGGAAGCTATGTATTGTGTTCCCGACGAGACTGTACGTGCTCTTGACCCCGTGTCCACGCACGCTTAACTCTACTCGTCGGGACCCTTTCTCTTCATGGGTCATTCCGTGGACGCCGTTTATTCTTAACCCGGTTACAGTTCCGGGTACTCCTACGGCGTCCGCGACCTCTTCATCCACCAATGTAATTGTGGAGCCCCCGTCTAGGAGGGCGTAGGTATCCACTTGCCCCGCAGGGCCACTCACTTGCACAGGCACTATCTGCAACAACACCGGGTATTCACCTATCCCGGTGGCAGTAACTGTCACGGTGTGTCGATTGTCTTTTTCACTTGACAGTTTAACACTCGCGGCGATGTTCACTATGTCCCTACTTGGACTACACGCGGCGATGTTCACTATGTCCCTACTTGGACTACACGCGGCAATGTTCACTATGTCCCTACTTGGACCACACGCGGCGATACTGTTTGACATACCCCCACTTGGGCTGTGCGCGGTACTGTTCGACTTGTTATGTTCGGCGATGTTCTCGTCCCCACTTGGACGACACGCGATACTTTCACAGTTCGGATCGCGCGTATTACTGTTCGACACTGAGTCACCGAACACGTCACCTCGCGGTGTATGTGACGTACCGCGAACACTTTGTCCATGTATTGCACTCGCGACACCTTTTAGGTGATTCACACTTCCGACGCGTGCTGCATCACTACCACTGGTTCCTGGAGTCTTGGGCTCTTGGTGTAGGGTGTAATGATGGTTGCCTTTGCAACCGCCCGCACCGCACCGCCTCTCCTTGCACTGTGGAACCGAGTGGTCTAACTTTAAACACTTAAAGCACAATCTTTTGTCCTTCACCGTGCCCCATCTTTGTTCGATAGGCAGTTTTAAATAAGATCTGCATTTGGCACTAGAATGAGATCTTCCACAAAACACACACTTGAGGGAGGTGTCTCCTAATTCCCGGTGGGAGACACCAACCCTATCACTCATGTCCTCCAGACTCACTTGGTGACATTTACCACTTTTCACTTTTGAAGAAGGCTGTGTTAACACTATACAGCTATCACTGATATCATCGCACATTGGATCTCCGCCAAACTTGCAGAGATCTTTGTAGTTCTGCCTCGCGATGATAGCTTCCATCTTCTTCTTGGAAAAGATGCGCGTCTCGAGGTCCACCCACTCCGCGGTTCTTCTTCGCCGCGCTTCCTTCTGCGTGGCACGTCCGGTGGGTAGAGTAGCGTTGGGGGCGGTCGACGTCTGCGGCCTCGGCAATGACATCTCGATGGCCGCCTCCTGAGTCGTCTCGCTCCCTGCAGACAACGCGGCAGCCAGCGCCGCATCCTTAATCCTCATGGTGCGGGTGTGTTCGCTGGTCATCCGCTCCATCATCTCCTTCATCTCGCGCACTTCCCTCTCGAGCTCCTTGTAGCGGCGGCGCGCTGTCTCGTCCGTCCGCGTTGACGTGGAGCTGGAGTCGCGATCACTGTCGTTGTCCACATCGGCGTGTAGTGGGGCGGCGGCCTCTCCTGCGGGGGCACCCGCAGCTGCAGCGCCATCCGATGCGGGCTCAGGGTCGCGATCACCACGCGTTCCAGAGCGTAGTGAAGGTGCCATCTCGTTGTAGTAGCGTCAGCGATGCGAAGATCTGCGTTCGAAGGACCACTTTGTACGGCACAACTTCGACTCCAAGAAGGCGCGTACAAAGACTGTATCTCCGTGGTGGGCTGGAGTCGGGGTGAGTGGGGGTTCGCTGGTTCTTCGCAGGCACTGACGCTTGGTAGATGGTAGACGATCTCGATGGTAGGTAGATCGGGGAATGCGACTTCCGTCGCGGGAGATGGGAGGTAGGGTAAGGTAGGTAGGTTTCCGGTTCGTCAGTAGTGAATGCCACTCGGCAAACACCTTCAAAGCACGTCGGAAACCGCCTAGCAGTTGCTTGAGCACCTACACGGCTCGCAGCTTCACTGTCAACACCTAGGCACACCCCAATGAAATACTCGCAAGCGCACACACTACGGGCAATAAACCAATAGTGCACCGGCTGTCTTGAGTATTCAAATGAGCGTACGGCGGTGTATCGAGAGAAGCGTTGAGGCGGCAGCTACTACAATGCAGATCTACTTCGGAAGCTCGTCGGTGCTGAGATGGTGCTGCGTCGTGGAAGGCCAGAGAGAGATCCAAATCCAATCCAAGAGTAGTCAGCAACGGGTCCAATATTCCAATCCAAGTCAGCAAGGTAGGTATCCAACGGTCCAATGTAGAAGCAAGGTAGTAGGCAGGGTGGCAGTAAATAAAACACGTCTGTTCAGTAGTAGAGCTCGGCAGCAAGTGACGACCGATCGATTGGGTCCCCTATTTATACTAGACAGTCGCGTCCCACCACATACTAAGTGGAGACGCAAACCTGTCCAGTACAGCGTGCGCGCGAAGCGCAGGAACACAACCGATCGACGCATCATTCACGTACGCAAGTACTTTATTATCAATAATATCACATGTTTATACATTTTTACATAATTAATATTATTGCAATACTTACATACTACACAATTTACAATTAGAAACTATATTTAATATGACACATGTTATTCTTATCCTTAAATTAACATATTACATTATACATTTTATAGTTCTATGTTACACATGATTGCTTGGTTCCTATCTGCCAACTCAAACACTTGTTGGCGGAACTTAAAAATCTCTCCACTCTATGTGGCTTTTCACCCTCTACCTGGTGATCTAAATTTCAAAACCATATCACACCCACAGCTCGAGATATCTTCCGATAAACCTCGCGCTGCAAGTGTGATTCGGCCGTGTTTAACGGTCGAGCGCATGCCGGAGAGCTCACTCTGCGGCCGCAAACGCTGGATGCGTCATTTTTTGCAAAACGCACACGAAGAAACATGCGTCGCAGACTAATTGTGCGACGCCTACACCTCCGCTACGCTAAACAATGATTAATTTCAACTTGATACTAAACTTATGCTACCATTATACAAAACAACAATAATTTTCACATCCTAGCTTGATGCTTCAAACTAATGCTATCCCTACACAAAGGCAACAATTATATCCAACTTAATTTAACATTACATATCCAACTTGATAATACATTAAATCCAAACTTGATTTAACATTAAAATATCCAAACTAGATATTACATCAAAATATCTAAACTTGATATCATATTACACATTAATAAATACTCATATATAATATTACACTAACATACTCATATATAATATTACACTGAAACGATTTTATGTGTTACCTATATCCTACTGCGAGGATATGGTGAACTTGTGTAAGACAAGTTCTAAGAAGGAAGTTAATTACTAGATTTCTCTCACCTGAAAATGAGTAGGCTACAATTAAAAGCTTTTCCACCAGTTTGATGTTTCACAATACGATTTAATGCTCTAATTTTAGTTCTATACTATTACAAATTCAATGAGTATATTAATTGGTTGAATAAAATATTAGAACGCGTGAGTACAAGAACACAACGAAAATAGCAAACCACCGCGAGTGAGCGACCAAACGAGAATGGCTCGCTGGTTGGCAAAACCAATCTCTCCTCACTCATTCTTCCTACATGCAACAATACTATGGAACTTTCCATAAGTTGCTACATGTAGGAGTCACAAGATCTATTACGGAGGCATCACACCTCCACATAGATCTCCCCCTTTCAGAAAAATGTTCACATTTTTCTTTTTAATTAATTTGAATGTGGTGTTGTGATGTCCTGTACTCTCGTTTCACTAAGACTAATACAGTACTGGGTACTAGAGCTAATTTGATAAAATAATTTTTTAAAATAATATAAAAATGTACATCTTGAATCAATGACTGGATGTGTTCGATTGTGAATGTTTTGAGAATTGAGGTGCCAACGCCTTGTTACATGTCTGCTCCAACCCTGAAAGCAAAATCAAAGTTAGCACCATGCTCATCTTTATCAGCCAACACATCCTAATGATTCTAATGTGCATTGCAATGACATCCATATATTATATATTACATCTCTACTTTATACTATTTTACATTTGCTCCATTGCAACATCACCAAAAGTATATATTGTATTTTGCCATGCAACTCCAAAGTATTGTTTAAATTATTGAAAACTAAATGATATTTGCAAAAATACACAATATATTTACATAATTACATTTATATAAAAATTTCATTTACATTTATATTTATCCAAAACATATTTACATATTAAATTAAAAAGTTTATTTTCTGTGCAATTTCCATATTGGATGCATTTGAAATTTACTGAGAAAGTTACTTTCTTCTTTTTAATTACTTTACCAAAGCTTAAAACAAACAATGTTTATTATAAGACTATTCTTTCTGTTGATAGTATGTTTATTTACATAAGTCATATTCTATCACAAATAATATAATAAGGTATAATAATTAAAAACATGCTATATCTATACTCAATTGTGTTTTGCTTAATGGTGTTCACATAACCAAAATAAAACAATAGATAAAGAAAAATATTCAAATAACATATATAACTATCTTCCAGGCATTAACAGCATTGCCTAGATATACTTACAAAATAACAATTTAAGTTTTAGTGTAATAATTTAATAATTAAGTGATACTGACTTTCCAAATTAGGTTTGTACAGTAAACTTTTTAATAATAAAAAAATGAGATTTTTCAAATTAAATCTTTCTAAGCATATAAAAAAAATTAAATATTCAATTGCATTATGTGATCTTACATTTTTTCTACATATTTTGAAAATTATAAACTAAGCAAATAATAATAAATTGTGAACTAACCAGATAATATGAACATAATGAACATATATACCTGATTCAAGGGTTGATTGCATAAATAAAAAAATTATAAAAATAATAACATATATACATAACTTAAGAATATCCTCTATAGGATGTTTCTTTCTCTGGTGTCATCTCTCCCTGAACGTGACTCTCCGTCCTGATCTGGTGGTCATGCCGGTTGGCTGCTCGTCGTCTTTTTTGGTGTCATTAGTCAGCATCCTGTCATCGTTGGTCTTGACACTCCTAGTCCCTGAAGTAGTAGCTTCACTCTGCTGACTTCTGGGTGTGCATGCTGACTGCGTATCTGTAACACTTACATATGCAGGTTTCAACCTACTTAAATGGATTACTTGTTCTTCTCCTTTAATACTAATTGTGAAACCGTGTGTGCCTCTTTTTATGACCTTGAACGGACCTTCATAAGGAGTATCTAAAGGTTTCTTGTGTTTATCCGTCCTTATGAAAACATGTGTGCAGTCATTTAGATCTTTATGTATAAATACATTCTGGTCTGTTTTTACCTTTGTGGGTACAGGTCTCAACTTTTTCATGGCAGTGTGCATTTGTCGTAATAGCTCTTCTGGGTCTTCTAATTTGTTGTCTTGGAAGAATCCTCCTGGTAACCGCAGCGTAGTTCCGTAAACTAATTCTGCAGGTGATGCCTTCAATTCTTCTCTGTAACTTGCTCTTAATCCTAAACTTACGTAGGGTAAAGCGTCACTCCAGTTAATAGTATCGACTGCTTTCAGAGCTGCTTTCATTATTCTGTGATGCCTTTCTATTAACCCGTTTCCTTGAGGATGGTAACTGGAAGTCTTGATGTGATGGATGCCCATGTTCCTTGTAAATTTGCTGAATAATTGTGAGACAAATTGTCTTCCTCTGTCAGTCGTTACTTGAACTGGTGTGCCGAACCTGGCTATCCAGTGTCTCATGAATGCCCTTATGACTGTTTCAGCTGTTATGTCTCTCATTGGAGCATATTCGGTCCAACGTGAGAAACGGTCAATCATGGTTAGTATATATCTATATCCTTGGCTCTCTGCCATGGGTCCGACTATATCCAAGTGGACATGTTCAAACCTGCCTGATGGAATAGGAATGGATTGTACTGGGCACTTAGTATGCTTGTGGACTTTGGTCTTTTGACACAATATACAGTTTTGGACGTACTTCTTGACATCCTTCTCCATCCCTGGCCACACATAGCGTTGTTTCAACATTCTGTAGCTAGCTTTGCTTCCTGGATGACTAATTTCATGGATAGATCGTATAACTTTCTCTCTCCATGTACTCGGTATGTAAGGACGCCAAACGCCTGTGGAATGGTCGCACCATATTAACACACCTTCATCGCCATGAGGCGCTTGTAAAAGTTTTAATCCGGAATTCTTTTTGAATGACTGAAGTTCTTCATCTGTTTTCTGTGTTTCTGCTATATCTTTAAAATCTATATTCACTCTATCGTATATTACCTCGATTCTTGATAGTGTATCAGCTACGACATTATCCTCTCCCTTCGTATGTATTATATTCGTAGTGAATTGAGAAATAAAATCTAATTGACGTCTCTGTCTAGGTGAAGCAGTGTCTGCCTTCTTGGTGAAAGCGAATGTAATAGGCTTATGATCAGTATAGATAGTTAAGGGCCTTCCTTCTATATACTCCCTGAAATATTTTAAACTGTCATGAATAGCAGTAAGTTCTCTATCATATGTACTATAGTTAAGTTGGGTTTTTGATAATTTTCTTGAGAAAAAAGCTAGGGGTAACTCGTCTGGGGAATCCTCTTCGACTATCTGTTGTAAAACTCCCCCTATGGCGGTATCACTCGCATCCACTCTCAGGATAAGTTTTCCGTTCTTATGGTGGTGGGTGAGTAATGTAGTTTTAGCCAATTGTTCTTTGCTTGCTTCAAATGCAGCTGTGGAAGCTTCTGTCCACTGTATAAGTTTCTTGTCATCCTTCTTTGGACAAGCAGTGATTTCAAATAATGGTTTTTGGATCTCAGCTGCTTTAGGTAAAAATTTTCGATAAAAGTTTAACATACCTAGGTAACGTCGTAACTCTTTGACTGTCCTAGGGAGTGGAAAATCTCTTATGGTTTCTACCTTCTCCGGTATTGGTCTGATGCCATCCTTGTTCACCATGTAACCCAGGAACTTGACTTCTGGTTTCCCAAAGACGCACTTCTTCATGTTGAGTTTCAGGCCATACTCCTGTAATTTTTCAAAAAGTATTATAAGATGTTTTTTATGTTCTTCAGCGTCTCTTGACGCTACTAATATGTCGTCAATGTAAGCAAAGGTGAACGGGAGGTCTCCTAGGATCTCATTAATGATCCTTTGAAAGCTCTGTGCGGCTCCACATAAGCCAAAACTAAGCTTTGTGAACTCAAAGAGTCCCAGAGGGCAAATGATCGCCGTTTTTTCAACGTCGCCCGGCTCTACGGGTATTTGATTGTAAGCCCGAACTAGGTCTATTGTGGAGAAGATCCGTGAGTTAGCCAAATGATGACTGAAATCCGATAATTGTGGTATAGGGTATGCGTCTTGTTTAGTGACAGCATTGAGACGTCTGTAGTCTCCACAGGGACGCCATGAGCCATCGGCTTTCCGTACCATATGAAGCGGGGAAGCCCAAGGACTTTTTGATGGCCTGCAGATGCCCTGCTCACACATAAGTTGAAATTCTTTTCGCGCTGCCTCATACTGTTCTGGACTTAATCTCCTAGGTTTACTCTTAATAGGTGGACCATAGGTGACAATATGATGAGTGACATTATGTTTAATTGGATCAGTACTTTTCATGGGTTGAGTGATTTCTTTATACTTCTCTAATAATGAAAGATATTCATTATTTGAATCTATTGTGCTAATGGACATTGATCCGATTTTATAAGCTCTGCCTGTGCTACTTAAGCCAGTAATAGTATCAATTAATTGTTTATTGTGTAAATCTACAACAAGAGCATACCGTTTTAGGAAGTCGGCACCCAAGATTGGTTTCTCTACTTCCGCTATAATGAATGTCCAAGGAAAATTCCTTCTTAAGTTTAATGAGACATTTATTGTTTTGGTACCAAATGTATTGATAATTGAGCCATTAGCGCCATATAAACATGTTGTGGGATCTTTGCTTTTGGTATTAACAAACTTTCTATGAGCTGGTATAACTGATACTTCTGCTCCGGAGTCAATCAAATAATTTAAGTGATTTACCTTGTCGTAGACATGCAGCCTTGTACCTGTAGATCTCTCCATCGCCGCTGCGTCACAATGGAGGGCATTTAGTTTTCCTGGGTTTTGTTGTATTTCACGCATGTCTCCCTGCATTTATATGCCTTGTCGCCGAACCTCTGATGCCAATAGCACAGTCCGTCTGCATTTACTTCAGTGTTTTGTCGTCTTTGGCTGTTGTTTCTACCTCTGAAAGGTCTGTTGTTTGATCTGGAACGAGAACGTGAACGGAAATGTCTTACCTCTGTCTCTAATTTTTCGACTTTCTCCACTAGCTTCGTGATCATGTTTTCCAAGCTGTCTTTCGATTCGTGTTGGTGTCTTGATTGGCGTGTGTCGACTGCCATCACTGTTTGCGGTTGGTAGACTTCCATTATCTTGTCCGCCGTCTCTGCCATTTTTTGCACTGAGGTGTTGTCGCAACCCGCTAATACTGCCTGCACATTGCCTGGAAGTTGCTGTAACCACAAAGTTTTTAATATGTCTGAATCAGCTAGCTTATGACCAGCTAGCTCTGTCATTTGTCTCAGCAGTGTTGTAGGACTTCTGTCACCAAGCTGTAAATTAGACAATAGTTTAGTTAATCTGGCATGTTCCGATTCAGTGAAACGTTTGATTAATGTTTCTTTTAGCACACTATATTTATCTTTGCTCGGAGGGTCTGTAACGATGTCAGATACTGCATCTAAGGCTTCTCTGTCAAGCTGGCTTACTACTATGCAGTATTTTGTTTCGTCGTCCTTAATACGAGCTAATTTAAACTGCGATTCTAAGTGAAATATCCAAAGCTTGCACCTATCTCTCCAGAACGGTGTTGGTTTGACAGATACCTTGTATAACTCCGTCTCTGGTTGTGTTTCTTCTGGTATAGAACCTTCTGCAGAAGTGTCTTCCATGTACAAGTTATCTTCTTTAGGCATTTTGTAGTAATTTTACAGTATATGCAATAACAATGTTTCAATTATAATTTACAAGGAAGGTACACTTTCGGCTCGCGTCTATATGTCACAAGATACGTGGTATATGGATATTAATCAAAAGTTTATATTTTAGTAGTAATTTATGAGCAACGAATAATACAAAACGTTAAATAGGATCACGTACCTTGTTTTCACTGTTCACAGAGCGAGTCGAATGTGACACTTCGATACTATAACCTTAAAATATAAGGTTTGACACTAGTTGTAAAAACGTTGGCACCTTACCTCGGCAATGGTGAGTTCAGTTCGGGATTCTTTCCAAATTAAAAACAAAAATGAAACAAAAAAAATGCAATTCTTTGTAATAAAAAACTATTGACTCTATATTTTATTGAACTGAAACACCATTCCAAGACCGGATTCTCGTTTGGTCGCTCACTCGCGGTGGTTTACTATTTTCGTTGTGTTCTTGTACTCACGCGTTCTAATATTTTATTCAACCAATTAATATACTCATTGGACGTCGGGGTCACCACTGAAACGATTTTATGTGTTACCTATATCCTACTGCGAGGATATGGTGAACTTGTGTAAGACAAGTTCTAAGAAGGAAGTTAATTACTAGATTTCTCTCACCTGAAAATGAGTAGGCTACAATTAAAAGCTTTTCCACCAGTTTGATGTTTCACAATACGATTTAATGCTCTAATTTTAGTTCTATACTATTACAAATTCAATGAGTATATTAATTGGTTGAATAAAATATTAGAACGCGTGAGTACAAGAACACAACGAAAATAGCAAACCACCGCGAGTGAGCGACCAAACGAGAATGGCTCGCTGGTTGGCAAAACCAATCTCTCCTCACTCATTCTTCCTACATGCAACAATACTATGGAACTTTCCATAAGTTGCTACATGTAGGAGTCACAAGATCTATTACGGAGGCATCACACCTCCACAACACTAATATACTCATATATAATATTACATTAATATACATCTCGCCTCTATACGCAGTCACTTGTAAGAGGCGTTGTGGCACTATGTCGTCACCGGCCGCGCATGCAAGACAGTGTCTTACACACGCGCGTGGACCCGCAAAATTAGGAAAAACACACTAAATTCCGTAACTTCCGTTACGGTGCCCGTATTACAATGAATCACGTCTACATATTCGTGAAATTTAATGGGCTTTCAAATGATGTCACACATGACATCGTGGTAACAATATTCGAACTATCTTACTTTTTCCCAATTTTGCGAGTCGCCGGCGTACGATACTCAGTGTATCGTGCCTACAGACGCACACTACCCACTTGATGTTAGGTACGTGCACGCCGCGAGGGAGCGACGTTCGATACAATTGTACTTGATGTCATAAAAAAAACCCTCCCATACCGCTATATGTAAAAAATTTGTAGGTACAGAGATAGACTCACTCAGTATATGGTTGGTGTATTATGGAGAATCAAAACCTCTCTTTGCAATATCCAGCTTAAGAAATCTATTCCATTCCGAAAATTTTGCAATCTCATCTCATACAGTGTGTATGTGTGATGTACTGGAGATAATATAAGCTCTACTGAAATGAATAGGGAGATGAACTAAAGATAGGGAGTTAAATATCTATCTGTTTTTCTTTCCATTGTCCTATTTTTTTGACATAGATATAATGTTCTAAAGTTTTACAGTAGTCCTGAGATGCTTTAGCTAAAATACAATACTCTAACATTATCCAGAAATAATATTTTATCACAATAAAGTAGAATTTTATAACTGCTTATTTTGTAGAACTCTATAATTTAATGTAAATAAAAAAAACAAAAAACTTTGTAGAGTTATACACAGCATAACTCTACAAAGTTTTTTATTTACATTAGGTACATAATAAAGTCGTTGATAATCTTAACATACGTCATCGAAGAATTTTAAACAGTATGCAATGTGATCGACACCAATCTTATCATAAATCAATGAAGGTTTTTTTTTTAGTTATCGGATAAATTTTACACAACTATAGTACTAATTTACAGTGTACAAAAATATACATGTTGATTTTCATCAGTTTATTATACTGTACTACTATACTATACCCTCACGCCATGTCCCAGGAGGGGTAGGCAGAGAGAACGAAACGCCATACAGATCTATCCTTATATACTTCTTTCGGTTCTTCTATATTCATACGCACGTCCATTTCTCCTACTGAACACACGTAAGTTAATTCCATCAATTAGTCCCAAATTTACAATTAATGGAACAACATACCTACCTAACTAGATGCAACTACAATACAACTACATATACTTTAGTTTATGTTGTATTTCAGTCATGATACAATCGTAGAAAAATTGAAGATCGATGTTCATGAGATGATGAACTCGATGAAAGTCTTTTAACATTAACAACCCCAAAATAATACCTACGACCGTTTTATAAGATGTCAGCTTATAAAATGCACTTTAAACGTAACTATTAAAGTCCGTTTTGAATTCAACATAAAAATATACCTATTTATTTGTCGACTACATCACTGTGTAGGTGAAAAGTTATGATGCATATATAAATGCATTCTATATCTGATTTTACTTAGATTAACGTAACTTTAATGCTATGCTCAGTCGAACAATTATAGTCATAATATTTATATTTCCCTTCTTAGAATCACCGAATTAGTAGACACGTAAGGCAATCTTTGAAATTTGACGCGTTGATTTTATATGGAACAAGACCAAATTCTCTTTTCAAAAATATTTATTTGATATTTCTAATATATTTTTGTGATGGTTTTAAATTAAGATTTAAAATTAAGGCAAGATTAGAATTAAACCCCCTTCTCTTCACCTCAAGTCTTCCCTTAAATTATTTTTAAATACAAATTAATATACATGTACATATATAAAAGTATATTTTTATCTGACCTAATTTAAGAATACATAATGCGGAAGGAAAGCATGAAAAAGCTTTGGGATCATCCATAAATTGTAATCAAATTTATCTAAGATATAATAAATATTATATCACGGATATACGCTTCAATGAGCATCAGATTATCTACAACATACGAATATAAATTATAGTAAAATATACGAAACATTGAGTTTTATTTCAAAATTAATCTCTCGTCTGTTTGTATTTATTTCCTTAATAATAGCAATTTCTTATATGAATATTTGAGTCTGTTTTTATGCAATAATATTTATTCTGTAGCTTCATAGACGATCACCTTTGATGGAATAAAATTACCTTCTATATAAACTCTCGTCTCTAGCGTATTACTTATACTTTTTTTTTTTTTTTTCAACAATATCAAACTTAACTACTACAAAAATCAATATATTAATAAACATAAATTGTTCATAACATAATTACATATACCTAATATGTTAAAAAACAATAATAAGAAATGGAATCTAGAATATGTTCGAGGAAAATAGTAAAAAATATTATTTATTGACACAAACCATATTTTCGTTTTTTATGATATCGCAGCTAAAATTTAATGTGAAAAAAGGAAAAAATGTAATTTTCCATGGTTTGCCAAAATACTGTTATTTTAATAGATACTTTTTTCAATTGTGTTGTTTTTTTTAAAGATATATCTGGGTTTTGGTATAAACCCAAATACAACCTTATACACCTTTCACAGTAAGCTACTAAAAGCTTGTGTCGTGAAAGGGGAGTTTGCCGGCACCTGGTAACCACGGATTACTTGTTCAAGAGGCCGAGACTCTACCTCCAGTCTACCGACGAACTCGGTTCATACATAATTCGAGTAAAAAGTCCATTTAAATTTTTATGATTAAGAGATGATAATTGTCAATAATATAAATTAAGATACCTACTATGTCAAATAAAAAAACTACTTTTATCATATATCAAATAAAGACAAAGCACTATACAAGTATATGTACTTATTAATTTGTACTATAAATATATCAATATGTACTCGTATACAGGGACAATGGTGCAACGCATATTTATATAGAACAACCCGAGTCCATCATCTCTCGCCAAAGCTCGCACCTGTCCCGAAATCCCCAAGTATTCACAGACAACCTACAACCTACATAAAGTCCGCTATGGCGCAATAACATCACAAATGATATCTTTATTTAGTTGTCATTTGATCTTAATGTAAATTGAAGAAAACGCTATTAAGCTAAGTTCCACGTGACTTCATCTTCATTATCTACGCTTATTCGGAGACTCCCGACTCCATCTTCAGGTGATTAGAAATAGAGTTAAGGTCATTTGATTATTTGCTTCTTATTTCCAGAGCAACATCGAGAATAAAAGCTTTTACAAAATTATATCATCCATAGAAAACATCTTGAAGTAGTTAAAGAGTAACAAAACAGCAAAATTCAGAAACAAAAATGATTTGTCATCGTTCATATCTCTCATATTATTATCATAGGACAACTATTCTAAAGTACATACATAGAAAAAAAATAATAAAGCAGAGAAAAAAATCTACGACATTTTGCTTTTGAATAACAAGTAATATTTCATTTTTATCGAACAGTGTTGTTATCAAAAATGATATTTTGGAATATATCCAGACACGATTCTCACGGAAAGGGGTAAATATTGAGCTAAATAAACGGAGCGAAAAATAATAAAAAAAATCTCTTGTCAATTTTTGTTACATTCAACCTGTGCCAACAATAGTTTCCCTAATAAATTATAGGTTCACTATATTGTAATAATATTTGTATTAAATATTATTATTAAAACTTTCGTGCTCTGATCATGTTGCAAATTTCATTCTTGTTCATAGGAATTAAAATATATTATTTTACATAGCATTGGTATCTGATGGAATTAATGATAAATAAGTATTTGTTTTTTTTTAATTTGATATAGAACTTCAATATAATAAAAATCAAATGATATTTGTCTAAAAATCTATGAAACAAATTATAACATAACCAACCAATGATATAATCATGAAACATGAATAATATTGGAAAATGACAGGCAAGTATAAAAATATAACACACCACACAAATTAGTAATTTTACCTGGTAAAGGTAGTAAGCAGGGCTCATGCTCAGTTAGGTAGATCTTATGACATACTATGTTCACAAAATACTTGTAAATTTAATTTGTTAATAAATAAATGAAATTACTTTTTGACTTATTAATGAAATCTTATTCGGCACAAATGGTGTATTATTGATACTTAATGTCAGTAGAGTTCTACATGCATACAAAAGTATATCACATAATTCAAAAGTTAATTAAAAATAATATTTAATTATGAAGCATCTAAAATTATAGCTAGGCAACATGACAAACCAATGCCTTGCACAATTCATGTAAGTAGATATAAAATGTATAATATTATAAGTTCCCTGCTTATCCGTAAAGTGTGAAATGCAAACTGTTATTCCAAAAACAGATAAAATAGTTTTGACAAAATGTACGATTCATCATCAAAACATTTACAACATTTAGGTAAAATATGATATTTGTAATTGTCTACTATTTATAATAATTTTATATCCAATGCAAACAAAAAAATATGAAACAAAATAGGAAGGGGACTATCGATTACAATGTACAAATAAAAATCTCACCTTTTTGAGACCTTTTGACCTTTTTTTAGATACCATTAGTATTTTCACACATTAGATGAATATCTTTTTCACCCCAAAACACAGTTTTTAACCCAAAAAATTGGTAATGTATTTGATTCTCATAAAATTGCATCGAATGGTTTTTATTGCGTTTTTTTTTTTAAATATTAAACGGATTACCTTTGAATTTAAGAGTGAAATGACATAATGGGTTTAGGTATTTTATATCAATAGTACTTGAAATCCATTATTCATCAAAACACCATAGGTACTATAGTATTATAAAAAATGAGACAAACAGAGATATGTGTACTATTAGATCAGTTTAGTTGTATTATTTTCAAAGCAATTTCTTCATACTAAATTTCAAGCGTCCAATGATCAATACAAAGTTAGAGGAAAATTTATTATCACGAGAATAAAGATAATATTAAAATCATTGTATTGCCGAATAGATCGAAAATTGATGGATGAATTCATATGACTATACATACATGTAGTCATAGTACATAGCCGATTGATACGTATTCTATAGAAGAAATAATTGATTAAACTTCTTTCTTTACATTTTTCCCCAATAATCCATGATTTTTATAAAGAGTTTTATTCATCTTCATATTATTATTCATGATATTTCCTTCCACATCTTTATATGAAATTTAATGAAGAGCTACTTACTAGAAGATAATATTAGGATTACGTTACAGGATGAAATTGAGATTATTGCCGTACGTAAATGTAATGAAAGCATAATTCATATTATTGGATATTGGAAAGAAATTATCAAAAGTTCACAAATTTAATAAACATCGTGGAAATTTCACAATATTTATTGATTTTTTTCATAGGTACCATTATTTTTCGTATTGATTACACATATACACATATTATTGTTTATTTATTTATTCTTTTCTGGACATTGATTACTTACGTTTCCCAGTAGAAAATGATATTTCTAGGTTTTTGGTAGGTACAACCAAACCACATGATAAATGTTTCCTAAAATTATATGTAGGTATAGTTACAACAGATGCAAAGAATGTAACTTAATATTTTGATTGACTAGTATACTCGTATAAGCTTAAGTTTGTAATTACTTGTGTTTTGTGTTTTGAATTGAAAAAAAATATTTTTATAATTTTATAAATAAATAAATACGTAATAGAAAAACTAGTATTAGAAAAAATCCATCCAGTAATCAATATCCCATAATTATATTACAACATCTTCGCGTTTTCTTAGTTTCAAGGTAAATATTTCAAAAACATATTAGTAGGTACTGTTCAGAGATCAACGACCATCTGATTACTAAAAAACCTTTATGATTAAAGTGTAAATGTATCTTTAAAGTAAGTATACACAATAGAAGCACGTGTATAATATCTTCTAGAGTGAGTACAGTTCTCAGATTTGAATTCATATGAAATATTCCTGAATTATTAAGATTTGAAAATAGTAGTAGTAATAATAATAGTAATATTGTAATAATATGTATTGCGAAAAGGGAATAATGTCTAAAAAATAAGCCTCTCTCACATCACACACATGTTGTTGTTAATATGCATGGATGTAACGTGGATACCAACTCGTAGCATTCCATACTCTTTCCGCTCAAACGGCCTTTCGTAGAAAGTCGCTGTAGCGTATTTGATTGAGTGCTACATAACAGTACGCCCTGCCAGCTATGAGAGCCAACAACAGAGAAATCAAATTATATATTATTACTTTCATATTTACTTTCTACCTTCCATACTCACTTTCTACATTTAAACATATAGAATATTCAAATAGTAGAATTAATAACAATTTATCCAGTTATATAATATCTCCTAAAAATTTCTGTGTGTGTACCTAGAGAAAAAAAAAGATTCTATACTATACTACTACATTGTACCCTCACGCCGTATCCTAAGTAGGGTCGGCAAAGAGAAGGGAAAGTTGTATAGATCTATCCTTACATACTTCTTTCGCTCATTCGCTAACGTCGATTTTTCTTACTCAACACACGGACTTCTTTGATAATTTGATCCATGTGATCATTCCAAGTGGTTCTTAAATGCCTGCGCTTTCTTGCACCCCCTCTTTCAGATAAATATATCCTCTTTGTCATCCTTTGAAAAGATTTTTGTTAGTATCCGAGAAAGATGACACCTGCTTAAGACTACGCATGAATGATAAGCTACGTAGATGAAGATCATCTATATGAATTAAACATGTATATACAATAATATGTATTATTTTATTAATAATTTCTAATGTTTAGTAACCATGAAGTAAAAGACTCTTATGGAACCCACGTGTTTATCAAATTAAATTCATAACTTTTCATATGATTAAACGTGCACCTTCTATATGTCTACCTATCAACACTAACCCCCGCTGCATAATATTATCAAAGTAGACAACCCTTCCTTCCTTAACTACCCCACGGTTGTAAGAACGTCTGACTGTCCATGATAAAAGAACCATCGAAGGGTGCACGTTTCCACTAAAGATGAACTTTAAAAATGTGCATAAACTATTTTATATGTGATGTATGTACCTATTCATGATTTCATACTATTCGAGTACTAACATCTTTTGCTACTCTGTGTAATTTTAATAAATATCTATAACAAGACTAAACAGGTTTTTTTTCGTTAAATTTATTGAAGTAGAGAGATTTAGACATGATATTAGAGTGAAAATATTACGAAAATTTTCGAAATTTCACCAAGAAAAATCTTAGGTTGTTTTAAGTTGTAGGCACGATAGAAATGCATTCGGTAGCACGACTCAAACAACGGACCCATTATTTTGATTTTAAAATATTGTTTTTGAATAATAGATCACCTATTAAATTTGCACATGCAACAGATGTGTAGAATTTTATACTAATATACATGTTATGTGGGAATTTGTCCAAAATCAGTTTCACCAAAACGCGTATTAAAACCACAAATCATACTCAAAGGCAGTTTAAAAAAACTAGTCCTTTTCTTTTAAAACTATTTGTGCCATAACTAAATTCTCAAATTACACTTCTTAACCCTTTGTTCCGTCACCTTTTTTGTTCGGAATAGAGAGAAAAAAGAATAATAAAACATACACAAAAAACTAATAAAATAGGGCGGTTTGCTGGGAATATAACCCGTTAACTCGACATCCTTGTAAAGGATCAAGGTCCATTGTGTCAATATCCTCCCAGGAGAAATTAGATATCCCACTCATCTTTTGTTGGCAAGCTGTTACAGGTCCTGTGTTATTTTTTTTTATTCTCTACCCCAAGATGGAATGGTGAAAAAGTTTACGGGACATGAAGGGTTGAGAGGTATACCAACATAACGTCAGGTGGTGCGACAGACAAACTTAAAGCTCTATGTGCGGTATAGGCATGTACTATTTTAAATGAATATTTAATTTTGAAAAAATAGTAGGTACAGGTACCATATTTAAATTGAAAAGAGGAATGTGTTGATTTTTTTCTTATTTTCTTTTTATTATTATGGTGTCTTACATAAAAGCTTTGCGAATATTTTCAACATCTTTTATGAAAATTATGGTAAGTCGAAAAAAGTAAATATCTTTATAAAAAGTAATCATCTAATAAATTGTCAGCCAAGAATGAAGTGATAAATGTAAATCAAATATGTCATGTAATATCACTATTATTTAATTTTTTTAATCTAAAAAACGTTGCATTAAGACCATAAAATAATAAACCCTTTCCATATGCGCTTATTTGTATAAATCATATTATAAAATTACATAAAAAGATGTGCATATAGCCTTCACAAGAAACTTCAACGGTAAAGAAGAACACGGAAATGTTTTTATAACGAAAAAATATTTTCATTGATATCCTTTTAAATAAAATCGCCCCTGTTTTGTTTGACTTTAACATAATAAATAATCATTAGTTACAACGGTTACTTTATATCGAAAATATTTTTACTTTTTTTTGCTAAAATTTATAAAAGAAATTAATAGGTAGGTGCTTACTCACCAGCACATTATTGTTATAAGTAAGTAAAAGTGATAAGTAAGTAAAATTGATATTCCTGTGATTTTAAAATTGGTCAGTTTCCTAAGTAATTAGATATATTACCTATATATAGGAACACTTACATACATAAATATACAATGAATTAATCAATGGTTTCAATTGGTGCGAATACTTTAAATAGTATCTAATAATAACCTATTTTATAAATTTTGTACAAATATATCGAAGTGTGAAACATTTCACAACATCAATCTTTTAAAAAAATGTATGATGACTAAAAGGATTTCGTTTTATCGTAAAAATACTACATTTAAAAATTTATTTATTTCCGAACACCGTTCCTCAAGAATATTCACAAAAAAATAGTATTCACGACTTGGAGGCTAATTGTAAAGTTGTGATATTTTTTCTCGGCAAAAACTCAAAAAGTGATTTGAGAAGTTCATGTGATACTCTTTTAACTGTTTTGAAGAAGCGCATACCTATACCATGGAATATTTTATTTTCTGGAATCGGTTTATGATAATTTTCATATATCTCTTCGTATTAGGTCGATATTTATTTAATAAAGGTCGAAGAAATGTTTAAAGGTTGATAAAATGATCCTTTAGATCTTGAATTATTTACTTCTTACTCTAATGTTCGTACCCATGTAAAAAGGGATCATACCTATTCCAATTTTAGAAGTCCTGTTAGGATTATATTTGGGTGCGTGGAGGTTAAGCGGCTTATAGGAAATGAATAAACCTTTGTCCAACCCACGACTACTAATCCTACATCTTATTTCATTCAAATTTGACCCTTAACCCTCTTTTGTGATGAAAATTTAAAAATCATTTTTAAATGGAAAACCGATTTCTTACTAGCATGACTAGGGTACCTTTCAATCAAACATATATTCTTAAAACAAACGATGGAATAAATTATTACATTATTTTGGATTACAAAAATAACCAATTCCATATAATGCATGTAATTATATAAAAGTGTCTTATATAAAATGGTTTTCGCAAAACATCACAAACAAAAAAAAAACATTTTCAAATTCAGGAATGGGATATGCCATCCATCCTGAATGTCAATTTTTTATAGATATTTTCATACAAATATATTTCTGTATTTTTCGCCCAATCCGATGTTGTGCGTTTATGTTTATGTTTTGATACGCAGCGCCATGAGACAGTGAGAAGCGGAATTAGAATATTACATTTTGACCAGTAATTGTGTGTAACGTCCTCGGCAAATTTTTAAATACATTTCATAATTTTTTTAGCATTTTATAATACTGCTCCGTTTTTTCTTAATTCTTCAAAATGCCTACGAGATGAACAAGAATGAACGAATGAATTCGTTTCTAAAGATAATTAGAATAGGAAAATTAATGAAGTTACTAACAAGACGAGCATAAAAAATAGAAATATTGACACCTAGTAGCCGCAAACGAAATATAATTAACAAGTAAAATAAAATGTGTGTGTATGTAGTTTGTTATATAAGGAATGTGAAACAAAATACATAGGTGTTTTAATCCTGACTTTTAATAAAACGATAGATGATACAATGAGAAGACACAAAATATATAACTGTAAAATATTATCTAAATATTTTAAAAATAATATTGTTTGTAATATTGACATTTTTAACAAAACATTGATACCATCATAATATACTGTCCTACTATTAAATCATTTCCTAAAACCTGTCTAAAGATTCATCTGAACCCCATCGATATTTTTTATGCAATTCTAAGGGTAAACACCTTAACGGAGGAGAGTATATTCTAAAATAAATAACAATAGTTGAAAAAAAAATACACCATAAACTTTAAGTAACAAGTAAATATTACAATAGCGGATTTTTAAAAGAAAAAAACCTATTGTATTTATTTTTCATATGTTATCATCCGATATAAAAAATGACATCTTCGCCGTGAGAAAAAATGCACAGTGCCTATTAGACTGTGTTTTTTATTGTATTTTTCAGTAGATTAGGGTGTAAGTTTATTAAGGAAATAATTTTGAACAAAAAGAAAAGGGTTAAATGCATTGTATTTTTCTTAATACGCAAGTCACTGTTGATTCATTTGGTTTATAATATGTTACTGCATTTTAGTTTCGAGTGGGGTATTATATTTTTTATAGATCTTCCTTACATCCGTTATATTGGCTATCACCCATAGGGTTAAGTTTTCTCTAACATCTGTTATTCACGGGTTAATTCCTTAATTTTCTTACCTTGATAAGGCATACAGTTATGATGTCAAATGTGCTCAATAAAAAACAGAATCATACTTAATTTGTAGCAGATACGGGAATTACATTTTCGCTTATTACAAATGCAAATATTTTCCAATAGAGATGCCGATTATCTATCTTAAATTTGAGATTAACATGGTTGTGACTTAAAAAACTAATTATAAAACTTTTTAACTTTTAGTAATAATTCGTTTATTTTTTCCAATAATTTTGCATCATTGTCTTTCATGAGTTCCTAGAAGTTATTTAGTAGCGGATGAATAAAGGAAAATAATGTTTTATTATAGATAAAATATCATGATTTGAAAATTTCAAGGTCTTGTTCCTGATGAATTTATTTTAAAAAAACTCAAGAGCCATCTTCACGCTACAAAATATGCCGATGGTGCAGTTCATTTTGATTAACCTATAATAGATTAAGTTAATCTACCTTCATATTATACATGAACCAAAACTTTACTTCTAAAAAGCAAATATGTTGAACTACACTATTATAGTAAGCACATATTGTGGCACAGAAATATGTAAAAGCAAATGCATCTGATTCATTCAATATGCTCACGCGCCAATCAGCTGTCGTTGTACAATAAATATTTTCACAAAGAACTATCAAATAACCTATGTTAATTTATTTATTTAAAAAAGCTTAAATATGCACGCGAACTAATATTCATTTCATCTCGCTAGAGTATATTTTTTATGAATACATGATAAAAGCATTATAAAAAACATTCACCGTGATACTCTATTGATGATTCAAATAAGGAGTAAAAAACGGGACTCAACGTGCCACAAAAGGGTTGAACCGAATTACGCGCACCCCAGGGGTAGATACGTTGAATAGAATACCCTTAAATTTTAAATTATCCAAGATGTGGGTCGCGCAAATCATACATTCTAAAACATTAAAAAACATGTACAAATATACTTGATACTAACGTGAGTAGATAGAAAAAATATATGAATTTCACTATGTTTTTTGTTTTGGGAAATTAATTTTAAAATATGTTTACATTTTGTTTTATTGTTTTTATTCTAGCTAATAGTCAATAAATTACCACCTTGTGGGCTCAGTGTAATTAATCAAATTGTGTAATTTACTATGGATACAAGTTTAGTAGGATAATGCCTTGTTTATTTTTTGTGATTTGTAAATTATTTCTGTTCAAATGTTTATTCAAATGTTTGGAGAAAAATAAATAAATAAATAAAATATGCCTAAGTGCTAGACTATAAGACATTCAAAATAATATTGTGTGAAATGCTTATAAAAATGGTTTTTATATTATGTAAATACTAGATATTCAAAATCATTCATAAAAATACGAAATTTAATTAGCAACAAATTTGTTGAAATGAACTATTTTCTCCAACTAATACTATTTTAATTCCATAAAGTACAGTACATACAAAATGATAGATCTTCTCTTTGATTCTTGTTTATTTAGCGATCTCTATCATTTCAATAAAAATCTACGATAATAAATAAATTATAATTTAAATGAAATTTTCTGTATTTCAATACGCATACATGTAACCAAAAATAAAGCAATTTAATTTAATTGAATTACTCTGAATATAGTAATTACGAATTTTAAAAATAAATAGCAGAATCATTCATTTTATTTTCGAATATCATTTGATATCAATCCATTTTACAATCATGACAATTCCATATCCATTTTTTCTCATTTATACTCATTCGCCTCGCCAGTATCGAATCACACTATAAAAAACTTTTTTAAATTTAAAATCCTACATGACGTTGGATTTTACACTATTATTTATTGTCCTTAATTATTATTATTATTATAGTTAACCCGTCTATGTTATGCAATACGTGATCTTTTATTGAAGTTCGAAGCTTAACAAATAGCTTTTTTGTTCGACGAGTACCGTTTTTTTTTTGTATATAATAAATGTGTGTGGTAGATTTTTATAAAAGTTAAGAGGTGAATATTTTTTTTCAGTAACAAATGAGATGTGAAAGGGTTTAGTCAAATTTATTGTGAACATTTAAAAGCTCGCCAATATTTTGCACATTTTATCCGTGTTCATCCTATTTCTTTATTTGAAGTGAGTTTTTTTTTATATTAGTTCATTATTAGTTCATGTGTTATCTAAACATATTATATTATCAATTTTAAAACAAACACGTAGGTATATAAAACAAACATATTAAAGATATTTACTCAAAATCCCTCCTGGCTAACTCTGCTTTTTGCACTTTTCATCCTGTGATGAGTATGTATACTATAGTATGAGCCGTCTTTCACTGATGGTCTCGATCTCGCACACCTCCGACAAATAATACGGTCGCGCACCTTTCAAGACCGAAAACACCATCACACAATATAATCTTTAACTCCACCAGTACCAATATGTGAAAAAATCATACATATTTTTGTCCTCATAAAATTTTAACACTGTTAAAGCGCGATCTAATTAATATATGAATAGTCTTTATCAACATACTTTTTGAGTCACGTCTACCCAACTAACATTCACAATTACATGTGAAAATGTGTATAATTATGTTCTACTTATCTATAAATTGTTAAAATATTGTGAAGTATTGTATGTAGTAGGTTCATTAGTTTAAAATTCTATATGTGTAAAATTGTGAAGAATAAATATAAACTTATTATTTTTAAGCATCATCCTTTGCAAACATCAAATTATATTGAAATTATCATGAAAAGTGTTGTTAAGAAAATTACAATTCACGATATTATCTTTACCTATGACGGTTTACATTGGAATTACATAATACATTTACATTAAATAAATAAACAATGTAATATTATTCAGTAGGTATTCATATCACGAAAGAAATCTTATGAAACATTACCTATCTAAGTATACCAATAAAACTAGATGACACCCATAAAAATACTAAATCCCTATAATAATACCAATAAAAATAATAAATAGGTACCTACCTGTATACCTACTCATAATAACTGTATAAATGTGTACTATGTATGTGCTATTATAGTCAGCCGTAGTGCGTAGAATAGAAATAGGTGTGTTAAAGTCAATTTTTTAAATGAGACATTGAAAGTTTCAAAGTTAGATTCATCGGTAGCCTGAAGTCTCGGACTCATTTAAAAGAGTTGTGCGGTTCAATCTCAGGTGCCAGGTGCAAACTTCCCTTACACGACAACAGCTTTAAGCTTATTGTGAAAGGCGTAAAAAGTTGTATTTGAAACTCAGATAGGTATATATTTAAAAAATAAAAAGGTTTATCTCTTATTTATTATCTCGCGTTTATTTTTACGCGACACGTCTGTCACGTCATTTTTAAAACATACTACATGTATCTAACATATAACATAGGTTTGACTTTAGTTTTGCTGTTCCTAATATCAAGTTTGATAATTATTTATATACCTACCTTATCTTTTATAAACAATATTCTTTATGTCCATTTGAAAAGACGTTCAGGGATGAAAAAAAAACACTGTATTTAGATAACCTTAAAACATCTTGCGATATTAAAAAAAATATATGAATATATTAAAAAGATCTCGTGAAATTCGAATATACAATTCCAGTATAAAATTACTTAATATTATTTTTGTGTCTGAACTCCGAATCCATTTTCATCAATCGGTCTATCATACTTTTGGTATATAATATTACTTTTGATAATGTGCGATTACTCATGTATAATAAAGTTATACACAAAATAAGTTATTTTCATTGTATCTACATAATATATAAAACACGTTCTTATTATGTACAATATGTTGTACATTGATGATTTTGTATCAACACATGATATTTTGTGGTAGTACCTAACTTCAGAGATATTCATATTCACCCATACTATGTTACGTACCTAGTTTTATATTACGCGTTAGGATCAATATTACCTACTACACATCATGTTTGATTCATATTGACTCCCTGATTCTGATTAACCCACGACAAAAATACGACACAAATGTTACGCAAAAAATGCAAACTGATGTCAAAATAACAATCTTGCCGAATTGATAATTAATCATAAGATTACTTTTTAGACTTTTCATTTGTGATAAGCAAAAAGAATTAAGAGACACGTATTTTTGTACATGTTCACATTTTTCGCCTCCTTCAAGTTTATTCGCCCTAATCACTCACAGACGAGTGGATGGACTTTAAAGTTAGAATAGAATTGGTTGAAATAATTCATTGATATCTTCATGTTAATTATCCTATTAAATGTGCATTTCTTTTTGGACAAATTCCCTTCTTAAATCATTTGTCCAATATGCTATATAGGTAATAAGACAATATATATAAATTGATTGAGCTGTCGTTTATTTTGTAAAACTCCATATTAATTTGTGTAAAGAAACACAAATGGTTTAAGATTAACTATTTTTAAAATATAATGATTTAGTTTCGAATAACAATGCCTATTGAGTTTTGCAATGACATTGTAAGTCGTTTCTTTATATACTTAAATTTTTGTTTATTAATTTCCCTGATTCATATCTATCAAAAAATCATAATATTTTTGTAACTTCATATAAACTTTTCGTTTATCTGAAGTTTCACATTTGCGAATCTAATATTTTGCGTGAGTGAAACAAAAATGGCTAATATGGCCATATTTACCAAAATCTCTAGTCACCCCTTTTTTCGCGTTACCTTATTACCGGAATAAATGTATTGTAAAACTAGCCAAATACACCCCCATCAACAATTTATAGGATATGACGATATCAGGAATTGAGAAAAAGTAAAGCCTATGGATTTTCCTACATTCCCAACCCCCCGAAACAGCCCCCACCATTTCTGATATAAAATGAATAAAATAAATCATAATACAACACTCCCTATCTAATGTAGAAATCATCCCCCAATTTTTTATAAGCAAAGGGGTAGCATAGTTCTGCGGACGTTACTTCTGTTAGATTTGTATTATAAACAGTCATCGATGTCCTTTACATTATTTGAGTAGCTCGTAATCTAATAAATACCAAATATTCTCTAATTTCAACTTCAAAAAGGAACAATTTCTTCTTGAACCTAATCACACATACTAAATCAAGAAGTACCTAGTGTAAAAACAAATAGTTATTTTACTAACAAATAAGAGAGATTAAATAGCAAGATCATATAAACCAAATCCTTCAGGACGAACACGTATTGGACACATTGATTAGAAAAGCATGCGGAATTGCATGACAGTGACGGAAGCGAAAGGTGTATGCAAGTATGGGAGGAAGTGGTGATCGATCCTTTTACCTACCCCACGAGGGAAGCAGCGTGATGGTATGTATGTATGTATGAAATTTTGTTAAATATTCTTGTAAATTATGCTGCTTTATTATGAAATAATATACCTGCTCTTTTGGTGTTTGTGGATGTATGGGATATCTCGTTGAGAGCTTTTGCGTCAGTCAGGTTTCCCCCTACCTGGCATGGAAGAGTCTTAGGGTTGGTTTTATCCGTTGCGGTGTTGGCGCGATTGCGAACTCGTTTTTAGTTGTTTCGTCCTGTCTCCCTTTTTGGGGAATAGGCTTGGAAGGTGTGTCGCTTTTGGAACTTATTTTTGGGAGAGTTTAATGTTTCCACACCATGCAGGCACTGGCGACTTTCGGGCTTGCTTGAATGTGAGTTGGGTCTCTATTCAATGTTCTATAATAATAGTGTTATATCAAGAAGCTCAAATATGCTTACAGTCATACGATTAGGTATAATACAATTTTTTTTAGATGTAGAAGAAAAATCTATTTGAATTCTTAATGAACTGTAAATGTAGTGGTTTGTTGCGAAGGAAAAATAAAAGCAGCAACCAGCAGCATGACAAAACTGCTGTGCTTGCGGTATGCAAAGGAAGTATATTTAGCAACATCCTGAAAATTTAGCAGGATTTTGTGGAATTTCACACAATTTTTTGGAGGAGATTTCTTACTTTATTATTGTGCACTTAAGTTGGTATGTAAATGTAACTAACCTTAATAAAAGCTGACCAGCAGTCACATAAATATGTTGAGAAGAATAATTGTTTACCTGGTTCACTTGTATCTAGAATTTTTATCTTAAATGAGTTTAGCAGGTTTTATTAGTTTTTCGACAAACATCTAGCAGGAATTGTAATTTAGATATGTTCACTCTGGACTGGTGTGGGATGAGTAAGTACAAGATGATTCAGTGTTCCTGACCCCTCATATTTTTATCGCAAATATCTTCTTACTAACAACAACATTGAGTCCAGAACTTTTGTACTGGCCACTCCCCTATCAGCCTCCTATGGACCACCACCTACTTACCTCCCTACAAATCTCTACTCCTACCCCTACAAAAGATATAAACATCGCCACCCCCGACTGCCACCCGATTGTGATATCTATAACCCATATTATACAGGACATTGCGTCTGATATTGGCTCGCGGGATAACTGTCCACCCCTCATAAATTTTTATGCTAGCTGGGGGATGATATTTAACGCCGTCTCCGCACTAAATGATATGCTACTATATTTTATACTTTATACCCCTGACTGTGTGTATGGTACATAGAGTATATGTGTGTGTGTGTGGTAATCGTATTGGATCGTATTTTTTTCCGATATTCAGGAATAAAAAATATTGCCCATTTTCTACTTTATGCCGCTTCTGATCCCGACCATATTAAAAATATGGCCATTTCATAAAAAAATTGTATGAGTTGAAATAAGTTAAATATAAATTTCGTTGGTAATATCGTACTTTCAATTTTTTTATTACATTTCGCTCGTGGTAAAAAATAATATAAGTAAGACCAAATGGAAAACTATCAAATCCTGTTACTGTACTACTAGTCTAAATACTATCATAAAACAGGTGATGAATAAAAGCGAGGTCATTACTTATCTGATATGTTTTAAAAGCGAATAATAATTAGAGACACGTATTAGATCATTATCACACCACATTTCAAAATATAGAACCTTACTAATAAGTTTCAACGAACCTTAAAAACATACTATTTTACTTTGACACACACCCCTTGCATTAGCACAATATTGTCATAGAAATATATCATACAAATCAATGTCATATTTATGTCATATGTGGATTATTTTTTTCAGTTCGAAGTGAGTTAGATAATTAATTCATAGCAGAATGTCCATTACTTAAAAAAAATATTAAATTTTTTCATCATCATATACCTTTATTACTGGTTGTTAAATATACTATTAATAATTTCCGCACTTTAAGACATAAATAACTGTAAATGTAAAAATTTGATGTTTGCCAGTTATGTCCTGCGTAATAAATTGCTCGAAGGTATATAATATTATTATTATGTATATTATGTGTATTCCAATAATTCTTCTTCCAACTGTAAGGCCACCTACTATATCATTTCATAGAATCAAATATCAATGGCGTGCCTTCCATTCATGTACAATAATTTAGCCGCCCAAGAAACGTTAATATTCTTTCATTTGTTTTACATCGCGGTGCGTCTAGCGCATCATTCTGAATAACATTGTATGACACACAGAACTTACAATAATTAATTAATTATTATCCTTTTAACAGAGATATAGTCCGCCTGATCTGATCAGAATTTTGAATCAATTTAATTTCCTTAATTAACTCATTATGGTTTTTGATGCTGTAAACATCTTCAGGTTCTTGTCACTTTGCACATCACACTTTCTTTAAATTTTTTAAATTATTTTAAATAAATATTCAGTGGCAGGAATAACTCAGTCTTACTAAATTACTGGTATGAAATTTTAATAAGTTTTATTACATACAGAACTACTACTTAATGCGAATTTTAATAACAATTAATTAAGCACATCAATTTTCAATCTATACTTCGGTCGATAAATAAATTATACATATGAGTAAAAGTTTTAGTAATATACATATATACATAACTGGGCATATTTGTGCTTTTAGGGACCTATGAACGAAAGCATGGTTTATGAAAAAAGACTTCAGTTCCACCACTGTCTTAACATATCATAATATTCGTAATAGTATATATGTAGTACATATTATATTTTATATCACAAGTAACTTTTACTGTGAGTATTATTATCCTTTGTGCTTTGGTTCCTCTACCTTCTCCTCTTTCTCTCTTTCCTACTACATCCTTCCTTGTCATATTCTTATTATAATCTTCTACATCTTTCCCTCTCTGATGTTATACCTATCCACATCTTTGCGATTAGTGATGCTTCGAGGTTTTTATATAAAGAATACGTATTTTTTATGTTTGGTCTGTCATTTAAATTAATTGATATAACTGCACTGCGCCCACTGTGACCCGCCCTCGAGGACAAAAATTTGCTTGCGAGAGCGGACAAATAGAAGACCTACGACTTCTGAGATATCTGGATATGAGAGGAAGTCTTCAATGCACCCAAATACACCCACATCCTAAATAAATATCCACCATTTCTCTCATTAATGTACTTACGCTGCATAAACAAAGATTTTCCACATGAAACATGTACCTAATCTTTCCTATGGAATTTATCTCTCAGATTTTGTTTTTAAACTTCCAAAGACTAAACAGCTCTTATAGAGCTTTAATCCCAAAAAAATTATCTCCACGTATGTAGGTAGATTTTGTACAGTACCTATACAAAAAAAAAAACATTTTTTCTAATCGCCACGGTTTTAACATTCAAAGTGTGTTTAAATTCATCGTCAATTTAGTATTCTTTATTCAGTCTATGATATATTGAAATTGTCTACAAAAATCGATGTATATTATAGATTAAAAACATCCTTATAAGACAGTTAAGTAGCTACTTACATTGCTTTATGAATTCGATTTTCTACGCGAATTCATTTGATGTTCCATCATAAAAGGCCGGCACGGGCGGCAGCCAACGTTTCACCTGTAGACAATTTCATCATCTCATCATAATATTATACATCTATGTATTTAGGTATTTACTACCATTATTATATACTACGTAACACTACCGACTTCAGCATAATATTATTTATTATTGCTATCATGTGAAAAGCTTTACCAGAAGATAATGATGTTTTCCATATTTATATATAATTCTTGCTGACCCGGCAAACGTTGTTTTGTCATATACATTATTTCTAGATTAATAATATTGCTATTAAAAAATAGGGGTTGATGGTAGAAGGGTGAAAATTTAGGGCTGTATGTATTTTTAATGCCTCACCATAAAAAAATAAAAAATGTAGTCCAAAAAATTTAAAAAAATAATCGAGGTGAACCACCCTTATTTTTTAGGGGTATGAAAAATAAATTTTGGCCGATTCTCAGACCTACCCGATAAGTACACAAAATTTCATTAAAATTGGTTCAGCCGTTTCGTAGGAGTATGATAACAAACACCGTGACACGAGAATTTCATATACATATTAGATTTAAACTATCTGGGCATTTGCAGTGAATATTTTAATGTTTAAATCATTTTATAATTTATTGTTGCTAATGTCATAAATAATACAAGAGACCTATCATGATGGGGTTGATGGTAGAAGGGTGAAAATTTAGGGCTGTATGTATTTTTAATGCCTCACCATAAAAAAATAAAAAATGTTGTCCAAAAAATTTAAAAAAATAATCGAGGTGAACCACCCTTATTTTTTAGGGGTATGAAAAATAAATGTTGGCCGATTCTCAGACCTACCCGATAAGTACACAAAATTTCATTAAAATTGGTTCAGCCGTTTCGTAGGAGTATGATAACAAACACCGTGACACGAGAATTTCATATACATATTAGATTTAAACTATCTGGGCATTTGCAGTGAATATTTTAATGTTTAAATCATTTTATAATTTATTGTTGCTAATGTCATAAATAATACAAGAGACCTATCATGATGCAGAATGCACACATCTTACCTTTTGGAGTACCTTGTTAGAAAATGTATAAAGTGGCTTCTCAAATAATAAATACGAGTAGGTGGTACGTTATAAATAAATCTGAAAACAAACATACTTATGTATTATGTTGTAATTATTAAGGAGGTATTTTCGAAAAGGTATTATTAAAAATTAAAAAAAAAAAGATAAATGATTTGGTATGAGGAAAATTAGCCTCAACATCATAGATTTGAAAATAATTTGAATCACATCCTCATAAACATTTCTCATATGTAGTAAAATTTAAAAAAATTATAAATTATTTCGTGTGACGAAAATCAGCCTTAATATCATAGATATCAAAATATAATAATTTAAATCACATCCTGATATTTATACATTTCTAATTTGAAGTATTTCAAAATCCAGTAGATACAATCGGATAATCAAGGGTGAAAGAGCCGTCAAAAATATTTAAATTTAAACCTGTTTCACCCTATTAGTATAAAATAGCTATTTGAATAAAAAAACTAACCAAGTGAGTACTAGTTAATATAATATTAGTATCAATGGTCAAACTACATAAGATGAAAAGTGTATCAAGTCACAAATTATACAAACATTTATAATGAAGTGTGATAATGTATGAAACGATTATACCTTTGTATGTTTATATTTCTATTTGGTCCATGGGATGTTGAAATATTAACATCCTATTCAATGTTTGACTTGAACTTTTGACATTCAACTTTTATTAGTAAGATTAACAAAATATTATATATAGGGGTATCTGGATGTATAAATATTTAACATATTAATTATAATACAATTTTGAGATAAAATGAGGGTATCGATTAATAAGGGTAATGGGATGTTGACGAAATGATGCATTACAATAAGTGGTTTATTTTATTTATTTATCTAATTATTTTGATGTATCTTAATTTATATACACTTCTCAGTAAATTGTTGAGTAGATACACATGTAAGCTCTCCTTACAATGAAGAATTACAAGAAATTAGTAAAAAAAATCTGGAAATTGTTTATTTTTTCATAAGTGGGTGAACTTTGTTGCTGACTGATTGAACTAAGAAGCGATAATGTATTGAACCTAATTGGTTCGGTACCACTTACACATAAGATCTCGATTTATTCGAGATACCAAAATATGAGATATCAAAAAAGGGTTGCTTCTATGGTTTGCATTAAATGTTTCTCGATTGGTGAAATTTATATGGTGACAGCGAAAATGATGAAATTGCTGAACGTTGTCCAAAAATACTGATAGTGATAACTTAAGCCAGCTAACCTGGAGCCAATTTGTAAGCATTGAGACACCTTTCTCACTTCTTCCGATTTGACTTGGCACAATGTTACAATGTGTCAACACGATTCTCCAATAGAGATGTCTGATTGATCTTTTGTTCGTACCAAAAACTGAGTAATGTTGAATTGTTTTATCGTAAAAAGGAAAATATTTGAATTTAATATTATATAGGTAAGTATATAGTACAGCCGGTAGAATCGAGAAGGTATCTAAATATAATAACAATACAATATGGAAATTCCACCCCAACCCAACAACAGTATTGTATCTACTCGACAACATGTCAAAACAAAAAATCTCATATTGTATGTACCTACTATGAAAGAATTCCTAAGTCCTGCAAGAGGACTGAGGACTACCTTTACCTCTCGCTTATAAACGTCGTTACCTTTCCAACACACGTGTTCTTAAACTGTCGCCTCAATATTATTACATATTTTTAGTTTTCCTTTTGATATTCATTCGCCCTAGAGGGTTACTTTCGACGCGGACTTTGTCTATAATCTTATCTAGTAGGTATATTAACAACTTTGCTCCGTAGAGTTCTAGACAGTTAATAAGACTCTTTTTTTCTTTTTTAATGTCTTCTAAAAGATAATTATACATAAAACATCATAAATAAGACATTATTTTGACATATTCAATTCAGCAATGAGGTATGCCGCCTATCCTAGATATATCAATTTTTATTGGGCAAAGAGGAAAGCTTGCATTTTTATTATAACTATGCAGTTTGTCTGTGGGATATGCTACAGATGAATAAAGAGATTTAAAAACATGAATGTTTCCTTTAGGTGACAGAAATTAGGCAATCAGTGCAGAATATCTTGAAAGGGGTACGTTTTTTCCATCTTATGTCCTCTAGTAGAATACCGAAGAGACAAATGTATGCATGTGCTATAAAAAAATTATATTCAATACGAAAGAAAAATCAATCTGAAGATACTCTTTGTAATATAGCAAGTTGTAGCACCAGGTGTATAGTTCCTTAGTCCACGAGTTAGTCCATAATATGAAACAAGTAGTCTATATTGTGATTTCTCTCCCACACCACACCATGTTTCTTCCTTTCTCCAGAAATTCACTGCAATAAGAAGTGACACCGCCCGGGCCCGCCTCGCTAAGCAGCACCAGTGCTAGCAGCGCCTACCCCCATCTGAAAGCAGTACAGACGGAAAATAAATATGTTTTATAAGATGGGATGAAAAGACAGTTTTCTTAAAATAAGATTTCCTGTCAAACTACATATTAATGCAGTTCATTCTTTCCGTTCATAATCTGATTAAACTTAAAACTTTGAATATTAAACAGAATGCAGTCTAAAAAAGATATGAGTTTTATGACCTACTCGTTCGAACGTGCCTATTATGTATCCTGATAATAATTCAATAACTATGCTTCAGACTACAGTCAATGTTATCAACTTAACTATTGTTAAATATGGACTTTCAAGTTCCCAATAAATCATTTCAATCAATTAATTACGCATTTGCATTCAAATCAGTATCAGTAGTGCAAAGACCAAGTATATGTCTAACTTTGTAAACTAATATAATTACCTCGCTCTCTCTGGTTTCAATCCTGGGATTGGTTTGCAGCAATTATCTCTTTAATTCTTCTCCTCCACTCCTCCCTGTCTACCTACATACCTACATAATTTTAAAGGACTGGCTGAGAATAGAGACGAATGGAGTAGAAAAACCAAACTCGTTGCAGACCAAACCAATGGATTGTAACTCATAATATATATATAATTGATTGTTAAAGCTACAAACATTTTATAATTTTAAATGGAATGTTACAATTTTGATAAATGCAGATTAATTTTAATTTTCTATAATTGATGTACCTAACGATTTAAACCCAAATGTTTAGATGGATATAAAGTTGGTCAGTTTTGTCGGAATATTTATTGCAAGGAATTAATGTGATTTTGTATTCTTTGGTATCTAATGTATGTTTGTATTTTTAAGGTTGTATTTATGTAATGTATGTATTGAATATTTTTATAAAATTTTGCAGATTTTTTGTCAAGTTTATCGTTATGCAATAGGCTCTCATGCCATAAAATGTATCAATAAATAAATAAATAAAATTTTCTCGTAAAAAAAAATATGTTTGAAATTATATTTACCAGAGATAACGATAAAATATATAGTACACAGAAAAGTTTTTTACCAATGCTTCATACCAATGAAATTGATAACTAAACTGACAATGTTTCAAAATGCACATTATGATTCTGTAATTTACCTTCTTCATACTAACATGCTTTTTGTTACAGATTTACAGTTTTCAGTGTTTGATTTCCTAAGTTTCACATTTATTCGTCCCATTCTGTTCGGCAGTATCCATTGGATAAAGGAAACATCATATGTTGGATACAATATATACGTAAAGGACAAGTCAAGCGTGCGAAAGAATCATAGAAACGTAATATTCATAATAATATCAACCTGGATACAATACCTAACTAGATGCAGTAAGTACAATAGTGTATAGAGCATAGCAGGATATATTCTTGAAGTATGGGGAGTTTCTTAATAATACTACAGATGTATGTAGCTTCTATTGTAGGTAAGGACATAGGTAAATTGAAACATTTCCTTGTAAATATTCATACAAGTGTCTTGTGTCGACGTACAGATTTCTTTTATAAAAGTGTAAGTAAAAATTTATAACAAATTTAATAACTATGCAAAAAAAAATTAGATTTTATTTTCCAAATAAGTCTAAATCTAATACTTAACCGTCTATATTCGTAAGACTTGTATAATTTTCGTAAAAAGAAATGCTTCAATACTTTTAGATTAATCATTAGGTATATATGTTATATGAATAAAATAGTACATAGTATATGATTCGTCGGAATTAAATATCTTACCTTAATACTGCAAATTTTATTAACAAAATATGTTTTTTTTTTTTTGTAAATTAACTCTGGTTTTATTATTTACTCAAATATTTACAAATTATCACACGCAAAGTCCGAGACTCTACCACCAGGTAGCCAGCCTATTTCATTTTAAAAACTTATTACCTACATATTATTCTTGAAATGTTAACCAAAATAGGTGTAATTGTCATAGCGTAATACATACCATATTATTGGGACACATAACATGATAGTACTTAATAATCCTCATGTTGGTACCTATGTAGGAGTATCTACTATGAACTTTTATGTAGTTTCTTGTATGTATTTTGACGGAACCCAATTATTTTTATAACATTTATATAACTGTATTATGTGTGTAGGTACCTCTGAAGCTGGCTGGGTCATAATAAACTGTGACAAGGATCCAGAAAAGAGATCCTCCTCATCCGTCCACCCCCACCCATGTCATGCTCCCTCCCCCTCACAACCCCTTCCATATACAACCCACGGGATTCCTCACGTCACAAACATTTCGTTCGTTATGATATTTTTCGAATACTACACCCACATTTTACTAGCGGACAACAAAAAGGGTCGAACTAGAAAATATGTACAAACATTGAAATACAATTGTTTTCCAATGGAAATTTTTCTATCGTCTCATGCCTTATCCTTCGCCAGGCAATCAGAGAGATCAGAATACCAGAACTATCATTGCTCACCTCTCCTTTTCCTCCACATTCATACAATTAATCAAACACGATAATTTCTCTTATTCAACACACGACTATCCATGAGAATTTTATCCATATGATCAAGCCACAAATTTCTCGGATATCTGCGCATTCTTATTCATTAAAATATATAAATGAAGAAAACATAAATAATTTTCATGATTTAGCTCATAAACTATCACTCTGACTGTGAAAAACTAAACTATGAATTTTTATACGTACTTTAAGTACCTAGTAATAAAATTTATTAATGTGTGAATCCAATACAAAGATTTTTGTGAATGCTAAGCCATTTTGTGATGTAGTTATTTCTCTGACTGTATATATTATCATGAGAAATTTCACATCATGATATACTCGTATATATGTAGATTAGTCACAACTAGTTACAAAGATTTAGATTTACATCCATAATTTTCTCATGACATCCAAGTATGCTTTCCGAATACAATCCTGCTAATATTTTCTCATACAAATTTGAATATTACACACACATAGTCACATATCATATACAAATGTGTATGTATACAATATTATGATAGGAAATGTGGGGCAGTGTGTGGTTTGGGAATGGTAGGAACGTAGATAAGTGGCTCATATTTATTTTGTGTCTATCTCCTGAATACCTACATTGCTACTAGTGGCTAATACCAACTCTTCCCTTCCCCTACTAGATACCAGTACATACCTTCAACTAATATAATGTTATATGTTAGATACTTAATTTTGTTACGGCATTTGCTACATACTACAAAACTCTTACAAAATATTATATATGTATCTGCAATATTACTATAACAATACATAACATATCTAAGTTCGTACCCATCTTTCATATATACTCGTATTAACTGTTCCCAAAAGATGAGTGGTTGTACTCTTACATTTATGATAATTTTCTTATACCATCCCAAGAATCCTAAAGAAAAAAGTCTACGAAACATGTATCCTCCCAGTGACAACATATATGGACTAGAAACCATATCGCTAACTGCAGCAAGTGTCCACAAGCTAAAATGCTCACAAAGATCTATGGAAAGACGAATGTCAGGGGTGAGTCTGAGAGATAAAATTAGAAACAAAGACATCAGACACCTAACGAAAGTCACAGATATTATGGATCGTGTTGCAAAGCTTAAGTGGCAATAGGCGGGTCATGTTGCGAGACGAACCGACGGTAGATGGACTCCTAGAATCCTCAAATGGCGACCATGGAGTAGCAAAAGAAGCATCGGCAGACCACAAAATAGGATGGACCGACGACATTACTCCAATCGCGGGAAGAAAATGGATAATACAGAGGACACAGGGCCGCGACGTTTGGAAGAGTTTGGAAGAGGCCTATATCCAGCAGTGGAGAGATGGCTGACTAGTAGTAGTAGTAGTACGTAATGGCTAGAGTGAAAGTGACTAATAGCAGATTGTTTCATGTGTGTATGTTTCTGTGTTTCCTACCAATTAACAATCCAAAAATACAGAGGAATCCTGGAAAAATTGTCAAAACGTCATCATACTGATTAATATTTTTGGCAGCGCGTTTGTTTTTATAATAAAAACAAACGCGCTGCAAAGGTGAAGACTGTAAAGTTGAGTGTTGTCATTTTTTCGACAATAGATAAAAATAACATAGTTTTTTATTACTAGGTATCTATCATTATAAACAGCTTTTGGACTCAACACTTGAAAAGCTCGTCAATGGTGCAAGTGCACTGAAATCGCGATAGCGTAATTTAAATTAATGTAACAAATAAACATAGTGATTCAAGTTTAAATATTTTATTTGAAAATAAAAAAAAATAGATTATGATGCAAGCAATATCAAACAGAACAGAAAATTTGACAAGCATGAAAGTTTGAAAAAGAATTTTATTAAATCGAAATGTGTATTTTGAATTTGCAAATACAGTTTTTAATATAAAATCCACATACAACAAAATGGAAAGATATGTATAATAATAATATGAATTATAGGGGGTGCTTCTTATTTGATGCCTAGGTACATTTCGAGAATCTTTTCGCTCTGCGGAGCACATTCACAACATCCTGTCCATAACATCAACCAGCGTACCAACTTAGTATGTACATACATTTTGAAGAAATCTTTGCAAATCTCTCCATTAATAGGTATTTAAATTGCTCAAAAATATGTTCAAAAGTATGTACCTACATATGTTCGCTTAAATTTGAGTTCGTCGGTAGCCTGGAGGTAGAGTCTCGGCCTCCAGAACAAGGGGTCCGTGGTTCGATCCCAGGTGCCGGCAAACTCCCCTTTCACGGCACAAGCTTTTAGCTTAGTGTGAAAGGTGTATAAGGTTGTTTTTGGGTTTATAACAAAATCCAGATATATCTTTTTTTTTAAAAATACATTTCTCTTAAAAATTACTCTATCTATGAACTACACTTTTTCAAATAGGCTTTCGAACTACAAAATTTTATAAAAAAATTTATTGAAAAACGATAAAGTCATATTTTTTATCAACAATTAAACATCTCGCACGTGGCGACTGAAACGGCAGTTACTATGTAGCTATGTACTAATGAATACCCACTACGTTAAGACATTGTACTCACAGCAGTGAGTATATAGGCATAATTCACTCGATGTCGGGTGCCTTGCCGAAAAGAAAAAGAAGAAGAAGAAGAAGAAGAATTAAACATCTCTAAAATACCGAATAAAAACGAATTTACTAATGATAATATAGGCTTGTATTATTGATTGTAAATTCGTTTTTAATTTCTTTATTTTTTGATTCTTTTTTTATTTTACTTATTGATTTTATGATGGATACAGTTTTGTGTCTTTTATAAAATGTGCGTTTGCTTTTTTTTATCTTTTAATAATTTTGTTAAAGGCCATATAATGTTGAAATAAATTAATCTCGTTCTCCATGTTTAGTAAAAATATTGTCATTCATAGTCACACAAAAAGGGAAATTAATCTGTAATTATCCTAAATTTCATTTATTTAAAATTCTTATTGCATTAAATATCAATAAAAACTAATATTTTTTTTATTTGTGCCGATGGTTAATATTATTTGAACTAAGTTTGGTTAAGCTAACTTCAACATTTTATACTTAAATTTTGGTTTGTTTGTACTTCAATAAATCTTTCTAAATTGTTGAAATGTTTATAATATTTCTATGCATCAGACTCATCGACGAAACAAATAATCTACTTTGGT
The DNA here is from genome assembly GCA_947579605.1 of Athripsodes cinereus. Taxonomy (NCBI): domain Eukaryota; kingdom Metazoa; phylum Arthropoda; class Insecta; order Trichoptera; family Leptoceridae; genus Athripsodes; species Athripsodes cinereus. The sequence continues at coordinate 11,778,456 of OX388320.1, read as the reverse complement.
ACATTCTCGTTTATACTGACCAACAATATTAAAATAACTTAATAATACACTTCTATAAAAATATAATACCATGAAAAATATAGGTATATTCTATTTACATATCTATACATATTATAATTATTTTGTCCTTCTTTCCTTGTTTTATGTATAATACATAGACGTAAATACGAGTATTTATATACATTTCTGGTACAACCGTCCCAATTATATTCGCCCTTTTATCCCCGAATTATATCCTGTAATGAATATGTACTATAAAATATGTCTATGTGGGTTATAAGTATCCATATCATATGAGTACTTAGCATTCCAAAGGTCAATTAAATCATCATCGTAAACGTTTCAACCACCGCTTAAGTAGAGATAATGAGTTTCCGAAATGTTATACACGAACCAATAGCGTATTTTTTGTCATTCACAAAGTAACGGAAACTCCAATGTGGTGAGGGGGAGATGGGGGCTGATGGCGGTTAGCGGAGTCCAAATCCGTGGAAATAAATAGGGAGAAAGGGGTGGCTCTTGGATGAGAGAACGTAAAAATATGAAGAGAGAGAAAATGTACTGATACCTACTACTTATATATTATACACTTACAGTTAATACCTGTATGTATATTTCAAGACATCGCTAAATCAGACGAGTCATACAAGAGATTCACAAGGATAGAATAATTAAAAAAAAAAACGAAAAGAAAAATTAATGTCTTTTGTAATGAAAAACTAAAAACATAGTTTGTATAAAAACAACATTAAATATTTTGTCGCATTGTACAATAATTTAATTTTGTAGTACTTTCACTATTTTGTTACGGATGACGCTAAAAGGGCAACACAAAGATTTCATACAATTTTCAAATAAAACTGATAAAGTTTCAATTTAGAAACATATCAAAAAGACATTGACTATGTATATGTACATGATAATTTCATCATTTACAAATGTATTTCATAATAACAACTAGAAATATTTATTTAGCCTGTTTAAAAATGTTTAATCATATTTTTTCAAATTTTTTTCAATTTATATAGGTACTTCATGACAATAATAATGTTATCATAAAATAGTAAACACAGTTTTTATTTATCAATGAAAAATATATCTTTAATTTTGTCCTATTTATAACAAATTGTTGAGTGAATCAAGGAAATATTACTGCATAATATGTATACCTATATACAAATGGAACATTTTGTAACATAATAATTCAATATAGAATGTGTGTTGCAAACTCGAAGCAAAATGTTCGCATCGAGGAAATAATAATGTCTCCATATGGTACGAAATAATAGTTAGAAAGAAAACATATTATTATTCGAAGCAGTATGTTTGTATATCCAACTGTCTGGGAATAATATGTAAACAAGAGTCCATAAATGTTCCCTTGGAGAATATTATAAGTACCTACATACTACGGTGATAGTACCAATTTATAGACAAGAATAAACTACAAGACAAGATAATAATATACTGTACTTACTTCTGCTAAAAACATGTCTCCAAACATATCGCGAAAAAAACGAAACAACCAAAACTCTCCAAACATTATTTCGGTTTGCGGCGGATTTTCTCACAGGACATTTGATTCCAGGGGACTTAGTTTTCTGTAGGGAGGAGTTGGATTTTCCGTGTCGTTTTTTTTTTTATATTTATGTGTTTACCTTTATGTCTCAACTGGAGGACTTACTTGTGGAGGGATTACATGCAGCCGACATCAATACCTAACGACACTATAATGTTATTGGAAATTGACTCTTCGTAACCAGATTTATACTATATTCAAAAACTATAAAACAAAGGAGTATACATAATGACGTGTTTTTCTGATCATATATTTTTTTTTCATTACTAATGTAACTAATAGATCTGTAATAAATAGTCATGTTTTTAAAGAAAGTTTTACTGAAGCTCCTCGATATAAGTTATGTACAAGTGAATAGTCCGCAATTTGAAAATAATTAATATAAGATTTTCGCTACGTCATTTAAAAAAATCTGAAACATAACATTGCTGCAATTATTATGGGAATTAATATTACGCATATGAAATGAAAAGTTTTTTATTTCCCTCCTTTTAATACATCAACATTTGACAATTTTCACATATTTTCTTTATCATGGACATCATACGTATGGCCTTATCACTTTTTCTCACTATCACATTCTATAATGGGCTCCCAATAATGATCCCATACGAACGAGCCAGGAGCTGCCCCCAAAGTATTCTTTTTTTTTCTTTCTTTTATTTTTACAGATACAACAGCTTTAACAATGAACAATACAATAATAAACATTTAATAATTTACATCGCCAATTAATGTATCTTAAATATGGACAATTTAATACAAAGCACAATATATAAAAAAAACAATTAGAGAAAGAAGAAGAGAAAGGAAGAAAGGAAGAGATTCTTCAATACTTTTTTTATTGAATTTTATATATTTTTTTTGGATTAAACTTACACTTTTATTCTGTAAATATTATAAAAAAATGTATTTATTTCTGTAAATATACAAAAATTAAAAAACAAAAGAGTTCAACAGTATTATTGTGCTATGAAGTTTTCATTTATTCTAGCGACTTAGCATAAACAGAGTCGCTCTGTAGAATCGCCGCTGAATATGACATCGCCATTTTCACCATATTATTATTACTATAGGTACATTGTCGTGTGTGTTTGTATGTATGTGTGTTGTTTTTGTTTTCATCCTGAAGGGATATAGTGGTGTAAATTATGCGACAACAGCCGCAGTACATGGATAATATGGAGGACGGTGTATTTTTACGGTTACCCAGTGGCGCTTATACGGGACTACAATGTATTTGCCACAACCATTGCAATGAGGCGACAATGGATATTTTTTTTTTATCGTACATCAACAACCTTTTTCATACGAACTAAATGATCATATTTATCTACTTATTTATTTATTTTATTTTATTTTATTTTATTTTATTAATACAAACAAACAGCTTATTACATTTTATATAGTACAACTTAAATATTACATTTTTCACAAGCCAGTGAAGTTTGTTAAATTATTTTATTTAACACTTTATTCCCAATTAAAAAAAATACAAATAACACAAACAAAAAAGAAGTACACTCTATGCACCAACTGAGGCAAAAATACAAAAAAGTAAAGAAAAAACAAAATCGTTCACCCATGTAATGAATATGCCATTACAACATACACAAGTAATGAAATGACGCCCATCAGGGGGGCAAATGCTCTCCAAGCAAAAAGGGGTATCTATATCGGGGGAGGGGGGGGGGGGGGAGTTAGGGGAAATAATGCTCGTGCGAACCTCACCACGTTCAGGACACTCATTGATCAGAACCGCGCAGAGATCTGGAAACAGCACCCCTAAATTTCGGCAATGATGATATGTAAAAGTCAACATCCTTGAAAAAAACGTTGTAATTCCCGCATGACCTTTGGAAGAATGAATATTGTGCGTAGTTTGTGCTACATTGCGGGAGTCGAAATGTATTGGGAACCCTAGTAGATCGTGGGGTGCAATTAAAGTTAATCCTAAGAAGTAGATCACTGCAATCAATAACATTGTTAATTATTTTATATAGGAAAACCATATCAGCCTTTGTACGTCTGTTCTCCAGCAGGGCAATACCATGATATCGAGCTGAATGTGCGTAGTTATTAAATGATTGACAACATCTATAATCCAAGTGTTTGAGAAATTTGTTTTGCACCTTTTCAACTCTGTCTATATATGTGATATACTGTGGGTTCCACACCACAGATGCAAACTCCAAACAACTCCTTACGTATGTGAAATATAATACCTTTATTGTACTTACGTTTTTAAAAGGCTTAGATACTCTTAAAATAAAACCAAGTTGTTTAAACGCCCTTTCAACAATATTGTCTATATGTCCCCTGAATAACATTTTTTCGTCAAGAATGACGCCAAGATCTCTAACTTCATGGCATCTCATGAGAGGTGTTCCACAAAGCGTATAATTGTACAAGATAGGATTTTTACTTCGGGTAAAGGTAATAATATTACATTTGGATATATTCAGAAAGAGCTGATTCACTGAGCAATAATAAAAAAGACGCTCGATATCAGACTGAAGATTTCGTGTATCATCCAAGTTAGATATTTTTTTGTAAATTTTGGTGTCATCTGCATAAATGAGAAAATTGGAGTACTTAAAACACTGTGATTTAGATTTAGATTTATCTACGATTTAGATCAATCTACGATTTAGATTTCACAGATCTGAATGATGTGAAGTAATATTCTAATCGTTAGGTGCCCTCTTCTACTGCAAGGGTTAGATAATATTATTTTAATATCATCATGAATTCGTCATACAAAATCGCTATATAGCCACGTAAGCATTGCATAAGGATCTATTTTTATAGGTTTATAGGTAAGCATATCGTATTATCTCATATTATAATTTTTTTGTTAAAAACGATATAAATGTTCAACAATATTATAAAAAAGATATAAATGTTCAACAATATTATAAAAAAGATATAAATGTTCAACAATATTATAAAAAAAGAGCATTCGAATTACTATAATTCAGGATAGGTCACAGAATATTCCACTTTATTTTTTTTTAAAAAGATATATCTGGGTTTTGTTATAAACCCAAATACAACTTTATACACCTTCCACAGTAAGCTAAAAGCTTGTGTCGTGAAAGGGGAGTTTGCCAGCACCTGGGATCGAACCGCGGACCCCTTGTTCAAGAGGCCGAGACTCTACCTCCAGGCTACCGACGAACTCTAGTTAATGACTCTAGTTAGTCATTATTATTATTAACAATTTGAACAGATTTTTTTTTTCAATATTTTAATGTTTTTGAATTGTATGTTAAAAACAGAAATGTTATAATATATTTAGCTTTTTGCAGTAGTATTGCAAAAATATTCATATTATAGGTATTTATAAAATATTATATCAAAATGAATATTTTAATATTGTGCAGTATTTCGCGCATTCATTAATCTTTCCAATGAAATAATAATTACATACATACATACCATCACGCCGCTTCCCTCGCGGGGTAGGCAGAAAGGATCGAGCGCCACTTCCTTCTATCCTTGCATACATCTTTCGCTTCCGTCACTGTCATACAATTCCTCATGCATGCTCTCCTGTTCAATGTGGTCAACACATAACCGTCCTGTAGTATCACAATAATCTCAAGAACAATAATTAATGGAAAAAAGAATGATTATTAAGTTTATGTTATATGGTATTGCTTTTTTTCATTCATTCATATCATCACGGCATTCCCCACGGATGGAATAGCCAGCGAATGAACTGCAAGTAATAAACATGCAAGTCGCGCTCTATGTGCCAATAAAAATTAAGACTTCAGGATGGGTGGCATTTCTCATCGCTGAATCGAAGCTGTTAATTTTTTTATGATTTACGAATACCTGCCTTTTACAGAACCTTTGAAAACTTACAGAAATGAGTGAGTCGTATATTCTTAACCGAGGATTCTACGAGAAGACTAAAATATATCTATTGTCTTTTTGGGTTTATCACTTATGTAGGTACATATTTCGCGCATTCATTAATTTTTCCAATGAAATAATAATTACATACATACATACCATCACGCCGCTTCCCTCGCGGGGTAGGCAGAAAGGATCGAGCGCCACTTCCTTCTGTCCTTGCATACATCTTTCGCTTCCGTCACTGTCATACAATTCCTCATGCATGCTCTCCTGTTCAATTTGCTCAACACATAACCGTCCTGTAGGATTTGATTTAAATGATCTTGCCATTTAATCCTCGGACGTCCACGTCTCCGAGTACCATTCCTCTCAGCCAAATAATAATTACCTTTATAATTTCAAATGTCAATAATTTTTCTACCAGCTTTTTAATACAACTTTTGAAAGCTTAAATTATTCTTTTTCTTATTGTTTTCCACACCTGCAATGTTAAGGTAAACCACTATTTACATTTCTTCAGGCGTATCGGTTTTTATGAAGTCGTAAATATACAATGGACGCGTGCTCTGAATTACTAAGGAATTAGGAAGACTACATACTTTCAACATTGTTGACAAGATTATTATACGAGCCCTGCTACCAATCACAAAAGTAATAATAATTAATATTACTACTCCATCTGTTGTAATGATGATTAAAACAACGATTCTGATTAGTTGTGATGTTTCGTGATTGATTTCTGGAAGGCAGTTTATTGATATACATGCACCGTTATTATTTTATATTTATTCTGTGGGGGAATACAGCATGATTAAAAAGTAACGGTGATGAAACACCAACGCACGTTTTTAATTAACCAGGTAAATACAAATGCTCGTAGCAAATATTGGTACCTGAAAATGAATAGTTTTTTTTTATTATGGAAATATCTCCCTTAAACAACATAATACATACAACGATATCCTAAATTTTTAAGATAAATTTGAAAATAATTATACAATACATGTATGTATTTATGAAGTGTGTCGATGTAATGACGATAAAATTTATCGTATATTTTAAATTACTATTTAATATTTCCAATTATCAAAAAAATATTACACTTGATTATTCTGGTTTTAGGATAGTTCATTTATTTAGATTTTTCAAATTTATTTATTTATTAAATTTAGTACAAATTTATTAAGTTGATAATAAATTTTCATCATCATCATCGCCCTCAACGCTCCTCTTGGGAGCACAGGGCAGAAACCAGCCTCCTCCATTCAGAGCGTCTCTGCGCTCTGATATCTTTGTCATAGGAACGGTGTATTGTGATAAGAAATTTTCCTACTTAATATTTATTTCATATATTTCCATTTTTCTATGAACAAAAAATGTTGTTATTTGAAATAATTAGGTAGATATTCTGTAAAATTACCTATGTAATCTATTCCGTTAATCAGCACTCAGCAACATTAATTATTTATTAGCCAAGGAAACAGCCTAGACCTAATAGTTATAACAAATATGCTTTAAGGTTAATAACTGATGTAATTAATCATATTAGATCATCATTATAAACTTTGGTACATTTTGTGTATTAAGCTGACAATAAATATTAGTCCACAATGTAGGTTTCTTGTAAGGCTATCAATAAAGTATCGAACTGAAATAATAGGAACCGAATGTTTCCCAAACAGTTGTCAAATCGATCAAGTCACAGTTTTAGGGTATGGGCATGTAGGAGAAGAGAAGATGCAGAGGCCTCGTAACTTGGAATGGCTAATCGTTATTATAGATTTGTCTTGTATTCCTAGAGAAGTTGGAACAATACACATCCATCACAACATGACTGTAAACTGGACCAAAAGACAGGTGTTTAGAAACGTGTCTTATGATTATTTCCATTATAAATTTACTTGATATTAATACAGAGGTAAATTTTGTATGACTTCGAAATTCGACTCATCTTTCAATTGTTTTAGTTTTTCATTCAATAAAGTTAAAAAAATGGAATACACGTGTTTCATACACAATAATCTCAAGAACAATAATTAATGGAAAAAAGAATGATTATTAAGTTTATGTTATATGGTATTGCTTTTTTTTCATTCATTCATATCATCACGGCATTCCCCACGGATGGAATAGCCAGCGAATGAACTGCAAGTAATAAACATGCAAGATGGGTGGCATTTCTCATCGCTGAATTGAAGTTGTTATTTTTTTATGATTTACGAATACTTACCTTTTACAGAACCTTTGAAAACTTACAGAAATGAGTGAGTCGTATATTCTTAACCGAGGATTCTACGAGAAGACTAAAATATATCTATTGTCTATTTGGGTTTATCACTTATGTAAGTAGGTACATAAATAGTACGGTACCTTATATTGTATAACCAAGAAATCTTTTTTAGACATATTCACATTTCAGTTTTAGTTGAATATAAATATTTTATTCAGCATTAATTCCTAGTTTAATGTTTCCACAGTATATGCATAAGATACTATTGCGATTTGGATTGTTATTAATAAATATGCCGAATTACGTAAATAGATATAAGTTGTAGTTGTGTTGGACATCTAAGAAACTTTAACAATGGACATAAATCTTGTCACCAATACGGAGCAGATTTATCACTCTCCAAAATTAATTGTTAATCTTAATTGATATGGTATCAGTATTTTCCTTGTCAAATTGGACTTTCAAATCTGTTGTATTAACAATGACATTATATCATCATAATTCATCATAATTAGTACATAGATAATCTAACAAACTCCTGTGTACATGAAATTTCTATTTCCAAAATTCAAACAACTGAGTTTCTAATATATAAGCTTTGTGGTCATAATAATTTCTCATTATTATAATATTGTTACGAATGAAATACTACCTCTCCCATATGAGTTCAAGTAATGGTTGACCTTATTACAAGATTTGTGTTTTACCGGCTATCTTTTGGATGTAAATTCTCACAGCTTGTTGGTTTTTCCAGGTGATTGACATTTTAAGCTCGTGTGCCTTTAATGTGTTTCATAATAGCGCCTTCCTGCAAAATCCTTAAGTATTATACATATCTCCTCATTTCACTATACCTCATAAATATATCTTTCTAGTAGATATATCGAAGTGAAAAATAAGAAGGCTTCGTATTAGAGTATGTAGGTATGTGCAGAGAAGGTTAGAGTTATATTAAGCGAGAGCCTTGGTATGGTCCCACCTAATACTTTACGGGGGTGATCCGGGGTAAGGGTATGCCCACCTACGTCATATATAATGGCAAATCTGCTGTGAGCCGGATCCTAACCGAGCCAATATTTCATCCCTTAACTAACTTGCTACAGTTACCACGTATATAAACCTATTTACTAAACGTCCAGCTTAGTGAGGGCGCCACCTTTTAAGTATTTCACTTGCATAAACATATATAGTAACATCAAAAATCTATCGCTACGTATTTTTAACAACTTTATTGTTATCAATACTTTGGTTTACAGCACCGTATTCCGTTACAAATCTTAAAATATGTGAAAACCAATCAGACTTCTCAATTGGACAAATACGTTACACAATGCAAAATTATGTAAAATTCAATTGGAAGAAGAGAAAAGGTCGTTACAACGCTTGCGAATTGGCTCAAAGCTGGCTTAAGTGATCACTTTCGGTGTCCATGGACATAGACATGAATCATTTCGGTGTCCATGGACATAGACATGAATCATTTCGGTGTCCATGGACATAGACATGAATCATTTAAGCCAGCTTAGAGCCAATTCTAAAACATTGGAACGGTTTTTTTTTACTTCTCCGCATTGAATTTTGCATAATGCTGCATTGTGTAACATGGTTCTCTAATTGAGATCTCTGATTGTTTTATCAGATTGCATGTTGAGCTCGAACCCAGTTGAACAAAAAAAATGAAATTTTAAAATTTCTTTAGATATATACATAAGTAAATAAATACGAGAATATTATGATTTATAGTTACCAAGAATCAACAAGTTCATTGGAAAATATTTATGCACAATATGTTCAATTTTTTTCTTGAATTTACATGAGAATTCACATAATATTAAATGTATAAACTTGGAAACTAATATCGTTATTATAAAGATTGTATGACATGAACACAACTCACTACTCGAAAACTTAGAAAAAAGAATTAGAGACACAATTTTCCAGGGATATTTAAATAGTTACATAAATGAAAACTAGCATGTGCCATATAACGATAAATTAATGTTTAATATAAGAGAAAGTATTAAATTTCCGTCCCTGCGTTCTGACCACATTCCATCCAGGCAATGTTATAAATTCAAGTAAAGACGCTGTAACCTTTAACCACAAGGGTGTTACAAGGCCCTCCAGCAACGATTCCATTTAAGAGGGTCATTTATATATTTCAGGCTAGTGACCAAATAATACTGGCAGTGGCGGTCAGAAGGGTTGACGGGGGTCGGTACACGCTACTCGATGGGAGGGAGTTATACCTACTACAGATTTCTACACCAACCAACGACGCAACGGGGTGGTAGCTTTTAATAATACGAATGTGTTTCACTTTCAAATGTGAAACATTTTACATTTCTAGAAATATCAAGAAACGTTCAAATAGTTTAATTCAACAGTTTAATTAAATACTTTACTTTTCCTTTTTTTCTGGCAATCCATCCGTAACGAGGAAATATATTAACTTAATAATAAATAACTGGAAGTTATTGCAATAGATTTATAAGCTCGTCTGCTATGCCTGAAATTTTATTATCTATTTTTAAATTTTTAGATATTCTCAACATTACGAATTTTTCTTTTATTATTATTTGATTTGTTTTTGTTTCTTTTATCCAATCCAAACTATATCCTGTACTTTACATTTTTGCTTTCAGAACTATAAATTTGTACTAATGAATAAAATGTAAAATATATATGTATCTAGCTAAGATTATTAGCTTCTTTGGTTGAAGGTGTATGAATATTATTCAAAATACTGAATATTATGAATTCCAAAATACACGTTAACTTTTGGAATGTTGAGTATTTTATAGTTACTTTTACAAAAAAGTTAGCAAACTGAAATCTTGGAATCAACTAAATCGAATACAAGAAAAAGTGCACAGTGATAAAGAATTCCATTTCGCATTCATCAATTTAATTTCGTAAAAACTCTATTTCTTATTATAATAATATCAATTAGTTAAGACTAAAACTTTGATTGAGATTTCCCGTTACATTCAATAAGAAATAAGGAGGTAGGCATACTACGTATAGTAAAATATAGGTATATTCAGGACTTGATATTATAATGTATACAATAATATAATAGGAATACATAAAGTACAAAAATGGCTACCTAATCTTAGGATAGATACAAGATACTGGATATCCTCAGAAACCATTTAAGGACGTCTTGAAGAAATTACTTTTGATCCCTTTTACCCCAAATCCCTTTTCCTTTCTCCCCTGGATACAATGTTCCCACTACCCCCAGCCCTCTGTATGTATATTATAATATATAGGTACATTTACCTACCTACATATCTCCACTCACCGACTGTTTATTCAATTTATCTATTGACCACAACCTTCTCTCCTTTTGACTCTTTGAAGCTTCTTGTGGTGGAATGATTAAATGAAGGTTTATACCAATTACCTACATAATATTACTGCAAAACTTACAAACATTTTTGCTATTTACGTAGTAATAAAATTTAGTGCTTTAGTATATTTCTACTAGGTATTTATTACTTACATACATATTTACTTAACTCACTGCAATGGTGAGAAGTGTCATACTGAGTGGTGATCTTTTCATAATAAATCATCATTACCATCACGCTGCATCCCTTTCGGGGTAGCCAAAATAATCGATCCCAATTACTCCTATCTTTGCATATACACTATTCGCTTCCTTCACTGTCACTATCATGTATGCTTTCCTATTCCATGTGTAGTCAGCATAATATATCCGTCCGTCCGTCCGTCCAATCTGATTTATATGGCCTTACCATTTGATCCTCACACGGCCACGTTTCATAGCACCATTTTTCTTAGCTATTGTTTATATTTTCTTTGTCATTTTGTCCTCATTCATTCTTTCCACGTGCCCAATTCACCATAGCTTGTTCACTTTCATTCTCTTTATTAACCCAGCTTTCATTCCACAATCTTCGCTAATTACGCTAATAAATACCTAAATATTAATAAATATCACTATATAGGCACATAAATGAATGTATGTACTTTTTTCTTTGATATTATGTTTCCGACCTTAGTATCCAAAAAAACTCAAAGTTCAAAATTTAAAAAAATTACAAAAAGTTTACATTAAATAACCACTAAAAACTGGGCTGATTTTCTTAGTTTTCTCCTTAAAATTTTACACTATCCTTATTGTATGTAATTATTTACTCGATTCAATACCCAATCTATGTTAAAAAAATTAATTATAGTTTTTAAAATAGTTTAAAAATATTTAAGTCAAATACAAAACAAATATTCATACTGTAGCTACCTATAACATTTTCAGTACTTTTTTCCATGTTCATATCGCGATTTACCTAATAAGAAGCTAAAAAGTACTCTACATAGACAATGTATTATATTCAGTAGTACTATGTCCCTGTCCAACATAATATGTCTGTATGTGTATGCATGTTGTATGGAAGATGTATGTAGTATAGGTATCAAGTATCTAATGGTGGGTACACCGTGTAATGATTTAAAATTCACATCACGACGGAGCGATCAGTTGTTGGTAGAAGGTGTGCAGCGTGTAGACTGCCCTTTAACTAAAACTTATACACATGTTATACCAACACATAAAACATTATATTATATTTCTCTATAGATACGTATAATATGTATACTTACATTCATTCACCCTTCAATGTTTCATTTAAGAACACATGCTTAGATCAACTTCCTTCACTCAGAGTGATTTTCTGCTAATTTATTAACTTTTCTTACAGCATTCCCGACGCCTACGCTCTGATATTATTGTCTTAGGAAAAATGCATTGCTAAAGAGGAGTTGATAAATTAAAAAAAGCGTTTCTTTCTACTGTAGATTTAACATTCTTGCATTTAACCCACGTGGTCCCAGGTTCGATTCCCAGCCAGGGCAAAATGATTAATGACCTTTTTCAAATTGTCCTGGGTCTTGGTGTTACATGTAATATGTGTTCAGTGTAGCGTTGGTTCAGTGCATTGTATATATGTGTATCGTCGTGTTAGTATCCATAATACAAAATTCGTATCTTTGTATGGGACTAGCTCAGTCTATGTGAATTGCCTATTATAAAAATAAAATATCGAACTGGTTACTAAATAGGAAAATAAACTGAATAGCAAACCATTCCATTTGATATTGACCAAGGCCTCGTGTTTATTTAATCTAAAGTAGAACGAAACGCTTGTTTCAATTTATCCAATATAGGAATTCAAATACTAATGCACCAGTACCTACAATAAGTAAGTTAAGGAGGGTCATATAGAACGTCGAAAACCTTTGAATGGGAAAAATGTAATTATCCGGACATTAATGTTCCTCTTGGATATACAGTGTGGAATCACGAAAATCTCAATTATCTCATATATAGTAGTACAGAAAAGGAGTATTATAAAAGAAATTCATCCGGAAATCCAATTGTTTTGAGCAAAGAAACAGTACTTTTTGCCTGCTATCATTAGACATTCTTTATGTATGCTCTTCTGTACACAATATTATCCGTTTACAGTTGTGTCCCCCCCCCTCCTCCCCCAATTATGAGTATCATGACCAACAAGCGAAATTAATATATATAAATAATTCAAAAGTTTTACTTCCCATTTACAAAATATTTAAACAACATATTGGTTTTTTCATAATGACGTGAAACGTTATTAAAAAACATACGCAACATAGAAAAAAAAACTGATCTATCCTTTGTGAGCACTTTTATTCATAACTTTGTAAGGAGGGAGATATTGAAATTGTTGTCGGCTGGTCCATATTAGAATTTCAAAATACTTTCGTTTAGGTACTTACTTTCCATCCATCTGGTACCCAAAAAACCCATGTCCTTCCTATAGATTGCCATATATAGGTAAATACTTACACTATTCACAGAATATATTGTTATTGGCATATAGGGATACCTACAAAACCTTCCAACAAACATACGTAATGTACCTACTACACATATTATTATACCAATATTATGTATGTGTGAGTACATACTACCGAAAAGTAAGTATTTGGTCCACATATCCATATTATTCCCCCGGCTCTCAAACCATATCTTACACTCGGACTCCCTGCCATACCTAGCTGAAGACCATCCCAGAGTTTGTCAAATATTTTCTTCTCGTATTAAGATGCAAATAAATATTTATTCATTCATAGCATTATTTTAGAAATGGGGAACTCATTGGTAAACTCAATTCATATAATGCACATTCGATTGCCGTAAAGAATCTCTTTAACGATAGGTTCATAAATTGACAATTTCACTTATTTTAGAGGCATTGACTATGTAACAATTACGAGACATTTTCAAATAAAATATTTAAAACTTGAATCACTATGTTTATTTGTTACATTAATTTAAATGGTGCAAGTGCACTGAAATCGCGATAGCGTAATTTAAATTAATGTAACAAATAAACATAGTGATTCAAGTTTTAAATATTTTATTTGAAAATGTCATAAATTGACATTATCATTTTTTTTAATTTCTTATATTAATTATATATTGCAATCTTTTCACTGAATTAAAGATTTTATTATTATATATTTTAAAAGATAAAACATTCATAAACTTTTGCCAGAAAGACAAATTACTCGAAGCATCAAACTGCAGTAGATATAATTAAAGTTTCATAAACTCAAAGAATCAATATCTTCTTACCATCGGATTTCCGTGAGAAAATATAATTTGAATACCGCTGCAAAATTTAACTTCTTAGGAAACTGTCTTTCTCTAACCTCAGGCCAAACCTCCCCTCCCTCTGTAGGGGTCTCCACCGTCACCCATGTAGCCTCTTTCCCATCCCCTTTACCCCCTTCTCCCCTTCGACGGTCACACGTGCTTTTTATGACCTCATATAAGCCGACCCCCTAAACTCGACCACTACACCCGAATATATTTGTAACATTTTAATACAAACAGATCCAACCCTGCTGATATTCAAATGAACGTTTGCGAATATATTCAATAACAATCTATTACATACAGTTGTATTTCGAATAAAACTCGTAGGTGTTTTTGGATATCATCTGCATAATTATGATCATTTAAATATTCCATATTAAATATACCTACCACAATGTGAGTCATCAATATTTTCAATGTAGGTACATTTTATATTATTCAGAAATATTTTTCATACTGTACTTGAAATAATACGCACTCGCTATACAATGTACCTAATAAATTTACGAAAATTAATATTATGTTACTTGTATATATTATGTACTGTGTAGATATATATAAATTATTTAAATTTTCATAGGAGGTTTGTTGTGTTATTTTTAATAAGAAATCATATAAGATTCATGACATGTTACAATAATATATCTTCAGAAATACAAACATATAGTAGATAGTATGTAGGTATGTATTTCCATATTTCCATTTCAGTAGGCAAGTATTGAGTTAATATTTTGATAACATTTGTTTCAACTAGAATGTATATTTACTCATGTCTTGAAGAGTCAGAGATACATATAGGTATAAAGGTACATATAACAGTAAAAAGCTTCCTTTTCTCAACCCAAACCACTGAGTTTTCCTGCCATCCCCTCCACTCCCCCTACGTCCTCTACCTGCGTAGGTTGTAAGATAGTACGTCCCTATAAAAAGGTCTCTCCATTCGGCCAATACCACCCACATCAAGTCCGCCCGGAATACCCAAAACCTTTCCGCTAAATAAACCTCTTATCAGAAAGGCACAATGCCCAGGCGGCGACCAGACCAAAGAGATCTCTGCGTACAAGGAGTCGAAGAGGGATGGGTCGGGTACATCTCATGGTCTTAGGAAAAGGTTTCTAGTAGATATACCTACCTAATAGTATAAATATACATTTATACTTTGTAGCAAGGACCAGGGTAGTGGTAGGTACACACTAAGTACAACTTACCTCCTAAATACGTTACCTTTTATATTAAATAAAGGACCCTTCTTACTTATCTGAGACGTTTGTAGGTTTACCTTTATCTATCTATACCTAAGTATAGCTACAATCTTTTATTTTACCTGACGCGGAACCATTTTTGATCGATTCTTTAATGTCCAAATATCTACGTTATAATATATAAAAATAATAATAGAATCAATACTCTTGGTCAATCAATACTATGGCTTTTATTTTCTTCTATTACTGGAATTTATACCCACGTAGGTTATATATAATGTGATGTATATTATCTACAGAAACACTGCATACTGATACTACGAATCACTCTTTTGAAGATAGACAGAGAGTATAAGGTAATCCAATACATATGAACATAAAAACGTTAACTCTGTATCTTTTAGTACTAGTTTTTTTTCACATCGGATGATTGCACTGAACGCTGCAAAGCATTTCATCCAACCAGTCTATAGTATGGTTATTGACTCAATAGTATTATACCTACTCAGTACCAATATATTTCTGTACCTGAGAGCCATTTAGTCTTAAGTACTAAAATGCCATTTTCAAATTAAATCTTTAATCAAAGAAATCTGAACATTTTACTAGTAATAAGTTGTATATAGTATATACCATAGTGATGCGCATTTCAATTCTTATGACCCTAAGAATTTCTGTGCTTAAGACTCACGACTGTCTTGTTGTTTTCGCTTTTTTTGTAAATTTGCCATTTTTGTCAAAAATGCACATGAATCCTAATGGCTCTCAGGTACAGATTTTATCTGCAGGTGAATCTTTCATATTTTAGTATTTCACAACGGTTCAATAACTTATTGACTGGTCTTCGTATATAGACCAATTCGGTTTTCATATTCGATCTACTTATATGTATTATTGCTTTAAGACTAAAAACTTTTCAAATTGAGTTTATTTTATATCCACCACCAGACATTCAAAAAAACTCCTTCTGCTTTAATTGCCTTAGGCCTCAGAAATGGAGAGAAAAACAATTTTTTGTCCACTAAATATCCTTGAATGTCATTCACAAAATTCATTATGAAATTAAATCTTATTTAAACAAAAATTGTATTTATATCTTTATTCCTTTATTATTTTATATATCTTAATTTCTTACATGTATCTTTACATATTTATATTTTTTGTATATATTTTAAATTATCTTGTTTGTTTTGCATGTTTTATTAGTTGTTTATTAATCTTATTACGAATTTTGAATTTTAAAATGTTCATATTGTTTCTTTTTTTTATTCATTTATATTTTATCTCATGCTTAAGATTGTTTGAATCCACGTGTGTGACATTGTTGTGGCATTCATTATTTGTTTTATTTATTGGTAATTCATGGGGGCTTGTTTAATTATGGCTTCATACAATTCTGTTAGTATTACCTGTATATGAATGTTTGTATCCCTGTAAAAATGTAATAAATAAAATAAAATCTTCAAGGCAAATAATGAAAAACTATTGTGGGAGTCAAACACTGAGAAATATAAGATTAAATTAAGTATTCATGCATAAATAATATTTATCTAATACTTACATACAATTATTATTATGATATAATAGAATTCAAAATATACGAAATAATAACAACATCAAAGTCTGTTACTAAGTAACTCCCTCCCACTTGAGTTGAATCTCCCCCCCCCCTGTCTTAGATATTTCCTATTTAAGCAAAAGGAAAGTAAACACCCGTTGTCATCCACCTATCCTCGTAGCTGCCAGAAAGCCAAGATTCAGTTCAGATGAGAGAGTGAGGATACCACTTCAAAAGCCCAATGTTTACACAACTGAGTGAGAAATGCAATCCGCCTTAGGTAATATTATTCACTTACTAACTATATATGTACATATCCATTATGTCTATTTAGTATACTATTAGATACTTCATACAATACAAATCTTTTTATTTAATTCTCAAACAAATTTAGGCGACATTCAATCTCTTTTATATTGAATACGTAATACATTTCTATTTTTTATCGTGAATTGTATGAAATAATACGCGAGATCATATTACCAACTACACGTTCCAAATGGTAAATTCATTTTTTTATAAAGAACTTTTATCAAAAAGTAAGGAATAATCAGAAAAAAATATATTTCCTTTGGATATCAACCAGAGTTGTTACGAATAACGTCTCTCTCAGTAATAATGTAGTTAGTAGAATATTAAAGAACATGTAAATGTAAATTTTAGATCAGCCGAATTAGGGATTAGTTTTTGACTTAAATTTAAAAAAAATTAAATATGCTTGTATGCTTCTTTCATCAGTGGGGTAGAGATTGATATTCGAATTTAAACTTAAATGTTAATAAAATTTATTAAATTATCATTATTAACAACTTTTCAACAAGTATCGACTTATTATCATGTGTTACTTCGCAAAGCATTCCTATTACAAGATTTGTCAGAAGATTGCCGCCCTCAGCAATGCGGAAAAGATAGAAAGATTCTATAGATTGATCCAATTTGTACAATAGTACAGACGACAGAGGAGGCGAGTAGTTAGATTATATCGTTATTTAGGTACTAAAATTTAGGCATTATTATTTCTCTGTTTGACCATATCACGTTTTACATTGGATTTTCCTAACTATAATTAGAGTTACTCACATCACAATAATACGAGTATAATTCCGTGTCAATATAATATTACACTCCGCTCGCATGTACATACAATATTTCATATGTCCGTTTAGACTATGGGCGCCTTTTCCAGTGCAGAAACATCAAAGACAAAAGTCGTTGACGTTGTTGATAAAATCTCCAAGCTGAAATGGCAATGGTCTGGTCATGTGGTTAGACGAGAGGATGGCATATGGACTTACAGAATTCTTGAATGGAGGCCGTGGGGAGGACGAAAGAAGCGTAGGAAGACGCCAAAAAAGATGGGTTAATCATATTGTCCAGATGATGGGAAAACAGTGATATCGTATTGCTCGTGATAGGAAAGTGTGGAAGAGTTTTGAAGAGGCGTATATCCAGCAGTGGAGAGAAGAGGGCTAGCAGTAAACATCAAAGATATCATCTTTCTTTCAATCAACGACACATTTGATGAACATGTTTTTAAATAAGAAAAATATATAAACAGGCAAGTACTCATCCAATGTATTAACGAAGATTTTAACAGGTGACATGTAAGCATGCGTCAAAAGATTTTCTAGGACATTTCCCTCCAAATATCACTCTAGGTTTCATATAGACGGCTTAGATTCTTATTTTGTGGACATTTCTGTAGTTGTCGTGCCTGTATATTTTTTTTTCTTTCTCGTCTAATCAAATAATTGTTCCGTATAGGTATTGTTTATCTTATTTTTTTGTTTTCTTACCTTGTCGTGGCTGTATAAAAATATGTACCTATAGATAGAAGTGGTCGGTTTTCGCGAGAAATCCCGCGTTCAATTCCACTCGCTGCCGATCTACCCCAGCGCCACGACACAACGTGACAGTGTGCTTATTTTTCTTTCAAATTCAGATTTATCTTTTAAAACAATATCACATAAGGTACATAGATTATTACGTTTAGAGAGTATAATATTATAGATGTTCGTGTATCACTTAAATGTTAACTTTTCGATAGCAGCTGCGGGTTTAAAAGCTAGTAAATAATAATTGTCTTGTCCATTCCAGTTAGAGTAAGTAGAGTGTATGAAACATTGGGACAGGCCCAAATCTAAAGTGTTTATTTTATTATTATTATTATTACAATAAATTGATGCAAATAATGTCCCTTTTCATTTAATTAATATGATTTGTAGGAAGGGTTGGTCGTGGAGATTAGGCTTCGTTAGCAAATGGGCCAAGTAAGAGGGTTGGTACAAGTCAGGGATTAAATAGGGACTTGGGGAAGCTGAAGGGTCAGTTTTAATTTAAACCTTGAACGATAAAAGTACTTATGAGTATAACTTTAAAAAATCTATTTTATTTTCTGAAATGTATTACACACTCGGGATTCTCATTTCTCATCATTATAGGTTCTCTTCTATTATTTATTTTGGAAATCCTCAACTTTCAACATCAGACTCTACACTATAATTTTAAGAAATTCAATTAGAACTTCCACCAAGTACCGTCGGTCGATATTTTCGAATGAGTATATATATAACAAAAAAAATTGAAAGAAAATCAAATAAGTGTATTCTTCTTATTCTTTTTTATTTTTTAGAATAAGGTACTCCGTCTATTCTGAATGTGTTATAGTCAATACTGTCGACCGACGGTACTTGGTGGAAGTTCATGTTTGATTAAAATAATAAAACACTTATATTAAGTACTTCCCCAATGATTTTATATTGCGCGCCGGCTTTCAACAGCTACTGCTCTCATCACCTGGCATAAAGTGAATTTGAAACAAGTTCTTTTTCTTTAGCACTGGTAATAAGTAACTTATAAAAATTTATACAAATAATCTACGTAACGAAGTAAAAAAAAAGAAAATAGGACGAAATTTATTTTAGTATATAAATTTGTAATGATAAAACTCACACTAGAAGGAGTGCTTTCATTTCAGTACTTTAAAATATACTCATCACACCAATATCTGAATGCAACTAATATTACTAACGACGACCGGAATGGTTTTATTACCTTTAAGACAGGAGGTACCGGGTTCGACTCCCGGCCAGTGCAAAATAAAAATGACCCCTTTGAAATTGTCCTGGATCTGGGTATTACATGTATGTGTTAGGTACATTGCATATGTGTATCGTTGCGATAGCGCCCGTTGTATGTACAAGATTCATAATATTTTAGATTGGGACTAGCTCAGTTTGTGTAAATTTTCCATATACCTACTAGATGTAAAGTATTCAGATATCAGTAGGTTTTTCAAAATTAAATTATATAAGTATTTGGAAATTATTGAACTATGAAGTTTTCGCTGATCAATTTTTTTACATTGATGAACATTGGATTACAGATACGATCATGCTTTGAAATGTAAGATACATCTTACCTGGGACTAGAATGATACATTTATTTTATTTTCAATAGTATAATAATAATAATAGTATGTAATATGGCAGTTTGAGGATTTCAGGGGTTGGAAAACCCTCGTTGGTCCACCAATGGTATGGCGCGGTGGTCAGATATCGATTGGGCAGTCAGCGGGGGGAACAGGGAGCATCCTAGGAGGTGTCAGGGTGAGGGGGTGAAAAGTTGAATGGACACAGTGACGGAGAGCAATACTTTCGCGTATTCCGATTATTTGTGGGTACATACTTTTATATTCTTTGTAAAAATAGTCATTTCATCAGCTATTACAGTACACTCCAAAAGTTTAATGAACTTCAGAGTAATTATATTCATTGAAGATTACATACTCTAATTAAAACATACTAACTTCATGTTATAAATATACAGTTCTTCTTCACCGTGGCATGAAAGTTAGAGATTCAAGATGAGTGGCATACCTCATCACTCAACTGAAGACCTAGAAAATATTATATACGTACATATGTAAATTGAATTAAATAACGACAAGACTTGTCTACACTTAGTGTACAAATCAATAATATTGCCTCAGAACAGACTCAAATCTACCGAGGAAGTAAATTCTATTTGCTATAATTGTTACAAAAATATGTGTATTTAGATAATATTTAGTTAATAGATTTTTGTATTAGGTAGTTAAGTTTTTTTTGTTATATTTCTAAAAATAAATAAACAATTCTCCTACCAAATAAATTTAATTACAATAATCTTGCGCAATAGATTGGAGAATTTATATACTGACACTGACTAAGAAAATACCCTTTTGGAATATTTGCGTCTTTCGCCTGACCCAAAAAGCCTCCTTGGTCCGCTTGTCAAATAAGATTTAGACCCTGAAAGGGTGAGATAAGCCATTGCTGGACCCTCCCTGGGCACTGAGCAGCCATACAACCCCTTGACTCTTCCTTACTGTTTGACAAGGGTTAACACAAATGGACGTGCCAGATTTGAGAAGTTTAGAAACAAATACTACTTGTAACGCCATCTGTACTTCTGATAGTTCTACAATACAATAGAATACAATACTAATTTCAAACATTCAATATGCTCATAAATACTTACTTATGTACTTACAATATCAAATATCATTTTCTTAGTTTGTTGTCCGTTCAATATGCTGTATAACTTTACCAAATTATTATACTAACTAACCTTTGGTTTTGTAACTCATACTGGATTGGTGATTTTATTTTGAGTTCTAGTATTTTGGGATTTTTTATTCTTAACTTTCCTTTGACTTTTTTTTAATTTTTTTAACTTTTGCTTTTTTTCTCAAGACTAAGACATTTCTGGTAAGAGTGGAATCTTTGCTGATCCACATGTTGAGTGTATTAATTGTTAACATGTTATGTTATGACTGTTTGATTCTTTAATATTGTAAAAATAAAATAAAATAACCTAAATCTGAATTTATTTTGTTACGAGTGGAATGCCAGAAAAAAGTTATAATAGTTTGTTCAATGTAAATATATTTAACAGTCATCCAGATTGATGATCCATTTTTCATTGATTCATACCTACGGCATACAAGTAGGGTAGCCGACACAGGCCTTTCTCTCGAATATTCTAAACTCCATCTGATATTGGAAGCAGAACTACCGACCATCTCATTTGTGAATTATATGTTGTGTAACAGAAAAAAATCTTTGGTGTGAAAACATAATATATGGAATATACGAGATAATTTATGTTTGACAATCGTTTCAAATCACAATTCAATTCGAAATATAATAGAAATATTGTTGTCATGTGCTTATTGCTAACCTTCATCTCTTCTAAATGCTTTCATTATATAAATTTATACGATCTTGAACTACATCAGGGGTCTCCAAACTACGGCCAACGAGCCAAATGCAGCCCGCCTCTATCATCACTCTGGCCCACGATGGCTAATGGCTTATTGTTGCTGTGATATATTGGATAAAAAAACACAGAATGATAATCATCATCATCATCATCGCCCTCAACGCTCCTCTCGGGAGCACAGGGCAGAAACCAGCCTCCTCCATTCAGAGCGTCTCTTCGCCAATTGCGTCACCTCTTTCCACGACATTCCTTGCGCTCTGATATCGTTGTCATAGAAACGGTGTATTGTGAAAGAGGGACGCCCGGGCCTACGGAAGAACAGTGCTCTTTTTGGCCAACTATCATTAGGCATTCTCAAAACATGTCCCAGAATGATAATAGCTCGATTTTATTTACTTGCTAGGTAAAGCATAGTGACAGTTATAATACGCAGAAAATTTAAGTTAAGCATAGATACCAATCTAGAAATAATAGATAATTGTTAGAAAATTTAAAAGGTTTACTGGAGTAATCAGTATAGCCCTTAAGGGGGAAAGTTTGGAGACCCCTGATCTACATCAACTCACGTGTTCCACTAATTGCACTCCTACGTACTTCATTCAAATGAATAAATATTCAAGAAAACACATTTGTAAAATTCCTAAGTAAAATCAACCCCTGTTTATATAAAAAAATAAAGGTGAAAAAATATTCCCTTATTACAAAGAGTGGACATTGGATACTCGGATATAGAAATATTTTCAAATAAACAGGTTTCCTCCCTATAGAGATCATACTGATGGTTCTACATGACGTAAAATAGTCAATACAGAAGTCGTGTGTTGTTGAAAGACGAAATATAGATCAAATTATACCGGTCCATGATTGTAAACATGTAAATTAAGCATACTATGACACGGTCCAGTCAGCATCACTTTAACCCCAAGGATCAAACAATTGACCTTAAATCATTGTATTTTAATAAATAAGGTTAAGCTTTTATTATGTACTTTTAAGGGGATTTGTTTATTACATAGAGCATCTGATACGAGATAAAAAGTTTTTATATTATTATTGAGGGCCTCAAATTAGATCATAACAAGTAACAAACGAGCAAAAACTTAATACGTAAAATGATACTTTCCAGGTGACGAAATGCATAATGTATGTCACATCTTGTAACTTGTATAAATAAATAAATAAATGTTACACATGTGCATTCCCAAATTAATAATTAACAGTGGGTTCTTTTATTTTTATATTTTTGTTTATTTATCGTTGTGATTATATTGATACTATTACTTTTTATTTTGTTTAATATAGGAACAAGTGCAATTATCTCTCAAAGCATAACTATTTACTTTACTAATGAAAAATATGTAAATTGTTAAAAAAAATGTTAATATTCTTCTGCAAAAATACTTGCATTTGAAACTTTTTTAACAAGATTTTTGCAACAATGTTTTTAGTTTTATTTATTTTTATTTATTAATTTATTATTTGCTGTACATTGATTAAAAGCAAATTTACACAAAAATACATTCAAATAAAATACTACTACTACTACTACTACTACTACTACTACTACTACTACTACTATACCATCACGGCACATCCCACAAGTGGGGTAGCCAGCAGACCAGCTGCATATAAAACATGCAAGCTGTCTTCTCCGTGCCAATATAAAATTAAGACATTCAGGATGGGTGGCAAACCTCATCGCCGAATTTGAGATGTAAAATGTCTTATTTTTTCAAACACCTGCCTTTTACAGGACACTCGAAAACTTATGGAGAAGAGTGGGAGACCAATTCTTTACCGGGTGCTCCACGGGATAATAAAATAATCAAATAAAATACATTCATACAATCAATATACAGAGGGCGAGTTAATCGCAGAGGCGCGATTTCTTCCAACTAACCCGATTTTATTTTAATAATAATTATATTTTACAATTTCTTTCGTCTCATATCCGCTCATTCTCATTATTTCCTCATTCCTCACTCTGCATATACTATATCTATGAAAAAAATACTTACTACTGATATCACATGAATAGAATGATGTAAAATATAATATGTTATAAAGATTTCAGATTTACGTCGTAGTTATGTACTGAAAGTAGTAAGTGTATGGATTCGATTCAGTTTGTGATACTTTGTATGGTTTGTATATGATTCGAGTGTAGATAGTAGTGTAGTGTATGTAATCTATGTTATGTATTATTATTATAGTCGTACACAGCAAGGCATATGTTTGTACAGCATGTTAGCGAAGAGTGAATCGTTTTGTCATCGGCATCAATACTTCACCAAACCCCGCGAGGCTAATGCATGATATTTTTCAATGTCCAAACATGGAGGTGTGCTGGGACGGATTAGAAGATATTACCAAAGCATACAATACAAAAAAAATCTTTGCAGAGGCTAAGAAGAAAATTCAGTCCATATATCGACTATTAGTAAGTACTTCGAATGATCCTCTCTGAAGCTGAAACAAGAAAAGAGCCTTCTCCATTCAGAAGGATTTATCATCAATTAAAAAGATCACCCCTCCAACCAAATTACAAACGCCTTTATTCTATTCTCATTTAATCATGAAAGAGTCGTCTGGACCTTAAGAAATTTTGTGCGAGAGACAGACAGTGTTTTTGGTCAATTATTATTGGACACGGTCTCCCCTGTATCATTGATTAAAAATTACTGTGGATTCTTGCAGAATACGTCGAAATGCAGTCTTATTTGTGCTATTGATCATTATATGTGAAAAGATGTAACTCAATTAGCAAAAAATACTCTGAATGGATGTGGCATACTTCCACCCTGTGTTCTCAAAAGGAACGTTTAAGTACTAATGATGATTTTTTAGAATTAATACTTATGAATACATTATAATTTTCCCAATGCTGCTCTATTTTCCAGAGGTGTATCGCATATCAAACGGGCATGGGTTGATTTTACTTTTTTCCTTGAACCGTTGGAGCCAGTTGGGGTGAAAAATCTCACCACTTACATCCAAACACCCTGTATTCTTGCGGATCGTGTTGGGGGTGAGATGTTTCACCCTCGACCAAAAATATATACACACAGACATTTGCCATTAATATCATAAACCTACGAAATATTAACTGTCCCTACAGTTTTGAACCAATCCTATTTTTTTATTTTCAACTCAAAGGAATAATTCTTCTCTGTCTAAAACATAATACGAAAGCTTATACACATAAAGATGTACCTTTTTCCAAGCCGAATAAACCTGTGAAAATATTTAATGCATAGAATAATGTACAAACTTCCTCACAATACTATAATGTTGTGAATGTATGCATATAACATATAATATTATGTACTTAAATAAGGTTGTATTTGGGTTTATAACAAAAACCCAGATATATCTTTTTAAAAAAAAATATATATATTTATTTTTTTTGGTCTGTCGAAAGAAATAATTGTACACAAATTATTTATCAAGAATTTGAGTATTTACATTGTGAAAATGGAATTTGAGTATTTACATAAAAAAAAAAAAACAAAAAATCATGGAAATATTTATTTTTTATTTTTATTTTAACAAATAAACGGCTTACGCCTTTTACAAACTTAAACATTATTTATTATACATAGTTGAAATTTATTTCTCGGATATTGCAGGAGTCCAAGGACCCCTATTTATCCGTTTAGGTGACGATTTATTAATATTTTAATTCTCTCTAGTTTAATACCACTATGCCAGTGTTGGCGTCTCCGATCCTACCACGTCAGTGGGCGGGGGACCCGGCTGACGTAGCAGATCCCATCTTGAGACCTACACATCCACGAATGTCTTAAAGTGTGAAGCGTTTGTGGCGTATATAGCGTGATTATATTTATATTTTGTTATATTTAGCGTGATTTTTGTTATAAGTTTAGTATATATATGACAAATTCAAAATAGCTAAGATTTCTTGATAATTTCTAGTCGTTCCCTCCTCGCCTACGAGTTCCAGTTTATTAGTGCACCTTCCATGGAAGTAATAGAAAAATCCCTTGGAATGTGCAATCTACATAAGTATACAGTTAAACAATGTTATGAGGTGTATGTGTTTGCTGTGCGGCCGCCTGTACTTACTGTATGCCTAGCGCATACCTACATTTTTATTGTGTATTATTATTATGTACACTTATTAATATTTATTTTTTACTTGTTGTTATTATGCTGTGTATTGTTTTTGTTTGCAAGATACCGTATATTATTATTATTAAGTTATTATTTGTATAGCTTTTAAGTTTAAGTGAAATGTTTTATTATTTTCTCTTTATCCTGTAAAAAGCATTAGCCGTATATTAGATAAATAAATAAATAAATAAATAAATAAAATATTATGTACCTATACATATTATGCATACGGTTCCTTAAACTGTTTGACAATATGGGGGAGGCGGACCGCACGCTGGACTAGACGAGAACACCAATGTCTTAAATTGTAACACACCCAACTCTTTTATTTATAATATTCTTTTAACGAAAATCTACATACTTTACAATGTTATGTTTCATTAGTTAAAACATTTTATCTTACACACAAATAACTAGGTGGTCCAAAACTATCTGTTTCTTCTTTATCTCCAACCCTTCTTCTTTCGGGAACACAGAATTTGGAATGGACTCTTCTCCATTCAGAGCGATACCACATTTAATGAATCACCTTAAAGTGCGATGCCACATTTAATGAATCACTTTTATGTGACATTCTACAAAACCACCACCAATCTGGAATGCATTTTATACATCTTGGAGAGGATAACCATTTATTTTATTTATTTACTTAACAATTCCGATCATACAATCAATCAATACAAGTAAAAAATAGGATTATCCAACATGATAGACCTGTTCTAGGATAACCCCTTTAGGTATGTTCTTTGCGTGTCGATAGATAAACATATAGATTTTTTTGTCGATCGAGACTTTTAAATTTTGTCCATTTTATTGTTAAGATAGTACCTATGTATGTACTATAAGTTCTTATAATAATATATGATGGTCCGTCCCTCGGTTATAACGTCAAGCACCTGTTGTCATGCACGTGAGCTGAATTCTCATACAAAATAGTAGCAGGACATTCCACACAAGCGATTGATCAAACCATACAGACACCATTCACCCCTTACAATACATACCTATAGCTTGTATAAATAGATAACTATTTTCTCCTACCCGTACAACAATTCTGTTTCCTTACAAGATACAATAAAATCGATTCATTGCATAAAGACACAACAATGAAACATGGCTTATAATAAAGCATTATCTAAAACATCTACAAGTTGATAAAGATGCACACAACCTATTTAAAGTATTTATTTTATTCTTCTTGCACATCATAATTCACATAACAAATTAAATAAAGCAGTATACACAAGAAAATATGTGATGATGTGCAGTGGCGAGATTATCACTATATAGTGAATTCTTCCATCTAACCACGTAATAGGTACGTAGGTACGTACGTAACCACGTAATAAGTAATATAATTAATTAAAAACAAATGTTTTTTCATCCACTCTATTCACTGTGTCGGTGTTCAGGAATTAAAATGTTATTTCCACTATATTATTTTTATTGCCTTTCTCGATAAAAAACATGTTTTCAATTTCATTAGGTATGGAATTCAACTATTAATACCTCACAGACACAGTGAATTCTACTTGAAGTATTTACAAGATCCATTGCATAGGTCTGTGCCTACCTACAGCTGTGTAATTAATAATTCCAGGAAGATTTTTCTTATTGTGCATTTTTCTTATTGTGTTGGCTAGAAGACGACCTTTACAACAAGTTTTACAGACTCACAGGAGTTTTGTAGATTATAAATTATGTGGATACCTGCTTACAGAATGTCAAATGTAGGTAAGTAGGTACAGATCCGTGAATCGAATCCTGCTTATTACCAACTTAAGATACATGTTATGGCTTTGTAATGAGAGGATGTTTGTTCATTAAAATTTCAAATTTATTGAAAAAAAATATTAGGATACATCCTATTAAATTAATATGTTGTGCAGGAATCGTTCTGTAATTCGCGTACACAGAAAAAATCGCGAAATTCGATTTTAACAACGGGTTAGAGCAGTGGGGTAGGTATTTCAATTAGTGATAGGAAAGGATATTATAGGTACCTATGTAATGTTAAAGGGACCCTATTTATTTAGTGAACGTTCTCACACAACTCAGAAAAGAATGTCACAGAAAACTAGTTACGATATCAAGAAGTCACTCAATTTCAAAATTGTTCCCGTGGTCAATACGAAATAAACTTTATATGTACATAGATTCCCGCTTTCATCCATTGTTTTAGATTTGAATAAATCGCTGTTTTTTAGAGCCATTAGCTTTTTTAAAATTCTCCGAGTTGACTTCGCAAGACAAAGGATTTTGAATAAGATAATAGTTATCGGGATATACGTATGTGCTTTTATGTGAGTGGTATAAACATTGAATGTGAAATATATAATAGTTCCTATGATACGATAATAATAAGGTGATAAGATGGCATTTTTCCTTTGGATTAGCTTCAATTGGCACACAGACCACGTCTCTCATTGATTAGGGAAAATTTGAAGTCATGGTGATACTTACAACACAAGAAATGTCTTTATTGCTTTGTCAAGCACCATTTGATCTAATGACCCAACCATATGAAACTCTGGTTACTTTTATTGCCCGCCATTTTCTTGAGAATATCGCGTTGGTAATACAGATTTGATGTTTACCGACTGTCCCCCGCCACTCTCCTCGTCTCCCCCCACCCAAACTCGCATGAACAGGTGCCACCATGATAACATCATTCCATATTCAAATGGTGTGTCATTTCTATTCGAAACTCAAAAATCGCATTTCAGTGTTATGTGAAAAATTCCAATAACATCTTGTTCTCAATCTTTAACGATTAGTTATAATGTTTCTTTTATATCAATGATTGTCGAACAATACAACAGTGGATAATCCCCATTTCAAAAGAATTATAATATCGATAAAGCCATTGATGAATAAACATTCCGTGGAGCATCCAGCAAAGAATTGGTCTCCTTCTGTTTTCCGTATGTTTTCGAGTGTCCTGTTAAAGGCAGGTGTTCGAAAAATTAAAAACATTTTACATCTTTAACCCAAGATTAACCCATCTTGAATGTCTTATTTTTTTGTCGGCACGGAGAAGACAACTTGCATGTTTATTATATGCAGCTGGTATGCTAGATACCCCACTTGTGGGATATGAGATAGTCATTAATAAAACATGCAATTGGTCAGAACACTTCATAAAAACACTGAGTGGTATGACAAGAATATTAGTTTATTTCTGCAGAATAATTCGTAGTGGACGACAATCTCCTGAGAAATAGTTACCTATTATGCTAAGGGTCAGTTATTATTATCCCATGGTATTTTGGGTTGGGAATATTTTTTTTTTTTAAAAAGATATATCTGGGTTTTTGTTATAAACCCAAATACAACCTTATACACCTTTCACACTAAGCTAAAAGCTGCGTCGTGTCCTCTACAGTCTTGGCTCTAGTGTCGAGAGCCAGCTCACTGCCTCCGGTCCCGCTTCGTGTATGTCCCGCAGATCCCCGTTATTATATATTATAATAACGGGTGTCTCATTGAAAGGAAAAAAACTAATTTGCTATTTTATAAGCGTGTTAGTATTTTTAGAAATATTACAAATTATTATTCAAATTACAAATTTTGATTGTCTTTTTTTAGAATGAAGGGGTATTGTCGACTTACCTACGCAAAAATATTTTGGGCTAATGGTTAAAAAAGTATACCGACCGCTGATCTAGAGGAAGATCAAAGAATACTTTGATGACACAATGCAATACGATCCTGCGGAGAAATGGGCTGGGTGAAGGTGACATAGGGAATAGAGGAATATAACCTTAGGATGAGAAGAGCCGACCCCGACCCCAACAGCCTTCAGCGGCAATAAGTTGGGACAGTGCCAGGAAGAAGAATGTGACCTTCTTTGTGGATGATGCTGTGATATACAGATAAATATATGTACACACATAAACATTTAACTTTATTGCGTCTGTTTAACATTGTCGAGTTATTTTTTTTAGAAATTTCCACAGTTGGAGAATCTCTGTAATAGAACGCCTCCAATATTCGCGCTCTTAAAATAATACGACCCTATCAAAATGATCTTTATATCGATACATACAGAATATTATTATTACCTATTCACATCATATCACATCTAACTACAACATATTATTATAATATAACATAACTATATCTCCTTACTTGCTTATTATTATTGTTCGCATTATATTCCTACAGCCTACATTACAGGAATATGAGAACAAAAAGAATATTAAAATTCTAACTGATGATAATCCAATCACTTCGCTTATCTACTGAATGCAAGGAAACAAATTAAGATGCAACAGATTTTTTTTAGATTCGGTCAACTAATTTTCTAGAATGTAGGCAATACCTACCTAATTTCTTCAACCATATTCTGTATTTTTTATTAGAATTGGTCTTATCTTGCATTTTTAGTTTTAAAACATAACTTCAGTGACATATCATCTATATCTGCCATTACGGATTAATATGTGTAGGTATAATAAATATGCAGGTCGTTGTCAACTACGTTCCTCAGGTTCTTATGCTTCAGGATATCCAAAAGTTTAGTTAAACACCATTTTCATAGTTTTTTTTTTTTTTTATGACCTTCACCAATGATGGTGTTCCCGGTCAGTCTCAAGTATACCTATATGTATTTACATATTTTTTTTAAATCAACATACATATATATACACATATACACACATACATATATACATATACACACATACACATACATACACACACACCCACACACATATATATATATATATATTTTTTTTTTTTTTAATAAAACTTAGCAATATAAAATCTCATCATCCCAAAAGTCTACAAACGCACCCCATTCATTTCCAAAAAACCATTCAAAATTCTCACCATTTCAGCAGTTGGATCACACAAAAGACTTGGCAGGCCCATAGGGAAGGTACCCCTTCTCTTCAGTTCCCGTACAAATTCATCCCTATTCTTGAGCAATTCACATTCGAATACAATATGATTAAGATCCGCCACATCCACCCCACAGGAACATCTTGGGGAGTCCAATAAATTGATCCTACTCAAATGAGCCGGGGCAGTTGTATGTCCAGATCTCAGTCTGCAAATCAATGAAATTTCCCTGCGGGACAAACGGGCTCCAACAAACCATGGTTTCCTTGGGATGGCCTCCTGAACTTCCGTATACCACCTTCCGCGCTTTTTAGATGTCTCCTTCCAATCATTCTCCCATTCCTCCAACATTTCTCCCTTTATTGTGGGAACAAAATCACTTGAAGGAATTTTTTTATATTTTATTGGGTACGAACTCCTCGCACTCTTAGCCAGCATATCAACTCTTTCGTTTCCTGTTATTCCCTTGTGTCCTGGGAGCCAGGCCAAGATGACCCGCTGATCATTGAGATGCAAGAGATATAAGAGAAATCTTATTTTTATGAGGATCGTGTTATGTTTCACTTTAAAGGGAGAGGAGTTAAGTTGCAATAGACAGCTAAGTGAATCTGTAAATATGACACTATTATCTAGTTTTTCCTGGTAGACATGACTCAGAGCCTCCAAAATTGCCAAGCTCTCTGCCGTGAATATTGATGCATTTGCGGGTAGGCTAAATATTTCACTAATGTCCAAGGTAGTATTAAGGAAAGCGCAACCCACAAATTGATCTTCCGCAGACTTCGATCCGTCCGTATAGATATGGTTGAAGTTATTTAGCTTTGAAATGCAATCTCCAAAGAGCTGATTCATTGTTTCAGAATGCTGACCTACTGTGTTGCTTTTCCTCCATTCATCGTTAAACTCAATCTCAGGTCTAAGCGCAAGCGACTC
The DNA here is from genome assembly GCA_947579605.1 of Athripsodes cinereus. NCBI lineage: Eukaryota > Metazoa > Arthropoda > Insecta > Trichoptera > Leptoceridae > Athripsodes > Athripsodes cinereus. The sequence continues at coordinate 11,746,173 of OX388320.1, read as the reverse complement.
ATATGGGATCTCATATATTGGATTTTGATAGCTACAAAATCTATTCTCTATTGTGCGAGACAACTTGTTGAAACTTTTGACTAAAGAACACTGTTGCATTTTATCAATTTCTGAACATTGAGCCAACTTTGGGAGGAGAGGATGTGATTGCGTCGAAATCGTAGAAAGAACGTATTTGTCACTCAAATATTGCCTACGGATATTGATGGGAGGATCCACCGATTCCACTTGAAGAACATTTGTAGGGGTTGAATTCATACAGCCGGTTATTAGTCTGAGGCATTTGAACTGAATTCTGTCCAACTTAAGCTTTAAATATTTAGGAATGGGTTCGAAAATAATGGATCCGTATTCTATAATTGTTTTGACTAAAGCATTGTATAGTAGTTTTAATGTTTCAGGATGGGATCCCCACCAAACACCGGTTGTTGATTTAATCAAATTAAACGATTTATTACACTTGACAACGATGTCACTAATATGAGTGGTCCAAAGTAAATTACTTTGGAAAGTGACACCCAAAAATTTTACTTCTTTACATATCGGAATGTTGTCGTTATCAATTGCAATTGAAATTTTAGGCAATTTTCTCCTCTTTGTAAACACAACCACTTTTGATTTGGCAGTCGATAGTGCCAAATTATTTTCATTAAGCCATCCACTGAGAGAATTTAAGGCCTTTTCCAAGGATTCTGATGCTATGAGAGGGTCTTTGTTAACAGAGTATAAAGTAAGATCATCTGCGTATTGAATAATATTAACATTATTTGGTACTGAACGTTCGATATCGTGAGTATATACGGAATATAAAAGGGGACTCAAAACAGATCCTTGGGGTAACCCTTTGTGAGTGGTTCGGATGACCGAATTTTGTCCAGAATCCAAAAATATCAAGGTACGTTCTTTTAGAGTTTCAAATATCACATTGGCTAATTTGTAAGGAACTGCGAGTTTATGGAGTTTGTTTATTAAAGTAGGTACATGAACATTATCGTAGGCAGACGCTACGTCGAGAAATGCAGCAACCAGGCAATGTTTATTCGAAAAGGCGATTCGAATATCAGTACTTAGAATACTCAAAGCATCCGTGGTACTTCTACCCTTACGGAATCCGCACTGACTGCGGGCAAGGCAGTTATTATGCTCCAAAAACCAGGATAATCTGTTCTTTATGAGGTGTTCCATCAATTTCGCTAAGCACGACGACAGAACAATCGGTCTATATGATGTACTTTCATTGGGATTTTTATTTGGCTTTGCTATGGGCAAGATGTATTGTGTTTTCCAGCTGTTTGGGATTTGTGCTGACTCAAAAATACTATTTAGAATATTTAAAAAGAAATTCTGGAAATATGAACTAGATAGCTTTATAAATGAATAGGGTATATCATCTGGCCCAGGTGTTGAATCTTTTAAGTGTGATAGGACTGATTGTAATTCAAATAAGGAAAATGGGCTATTGAGATTATGGGAAGGTCTGTTGTTGTATTGGAAATGGAGTTCCTGTTTTGAGACAACATATGGAGGAGCTAGATTATCTATGAATTGGAAAAACCAGACGGAATTCAAAGGGATTGGTGGTTTAGTGGGATTAAAGGACAATCTATATCTGCGCACCATCTCCCAGACCATCTTCGAGGATGACTGCGGAGAAAGATTTTTGCAGAAATGATGCCATCCCTCTTTTTTTTTTGTGCGAAGCAGTAGTTTAGTTTTGGCTTCTATGCGTTTATATTCGATAAGGTTTTTTACAGACATATCCTTTCGATATTTTTTCGCAGCCTCTTTCCTCTTACCAACTGCCTCTGAACACGCTGAATCCCACCAAGGAGCAGGGAATGATTTCATTCTTTGGAATGAGGAATGATAAGGTATACATTTTTTGGCTAAAGAGGAAATAGTTGTTACTAGTGTCTCATATGTATCAGTACAATCTGTTGAATCAGGAAATAGGTTGGTATTTTTGGGAATGGAGTCAAGTTCGGCTAAGAAATCTGATACTTTAGCCTTAGGAGAATCGATTCTATATCTGGGCCTCGACTGGTTGAGAATGTTCAGTTGGATTTTGAAACTGTTAATAATAACCGGGAAGTGATCACTTCCATACCTGTCCTCTGCTACCTTCCATGTAAGGATGGGTGCTAATTGGGGAGAGCAAAATGTGAGGTCAATAGCACTCTTTTTTTCATTAGTATGAGCAAATTTGGTAGCAGAGCCATCATTTAGGATACATAATTGGGAATTATCCAGAAAAATTTCAGTAACATCATCCCCACTACGATCGTTGACCTCACATCCCCAAAGTTTAGAATGTGCATTAAAATCTCCCACAATCAGTACGGGTTCCGAAAGAGTTGCAATAATATTGGTCCACCACGAAGTGTCAAATTTATATCCTGGTTTGCAGTATACGGATACAATCGTGAGCTCACCTAGAGAGATTGCAAAGATTTGGACATCATCATTTGGGGCTATTATATCAACTCTTGAGTGCGGAATTGTACATTTGATCAAGATAGCAGTTCCTCCATATCCATCGAATCGGTCGCATCGATGACATATGTAGCCATTGAGATAGAAGTTTGTAGTTTCTCTCAGCCATGTCTCCGATAGAGCAGCAATATTTATATCCTCTGAATGAAGAAGTTCAACTAAATTGTTCTTATTTTTTGTAATGCTTCTACAGTTCCATTGGAGAATGTTAGGGAAGATTTTTTTCTTGTTGCAAAGTTACTATTAGTTTTATTATTCTGTAAAAGTATTGGTATCGGTTTTCTGGTGGTCATTTTGTACTAGAGTGTTTTTTGTTTGTAATTTTATTTCGGCAGCGTTGTTCGGTAAGTCAGTATTAGGAAAACCTTGAATCAAATCTTTTAAAGAATTGATTGCAGTTAAAATTGTACATATTATATTTTCTAGTGGTAGGTCATTTGGTTTATTATTCAGTGCAATTCCATTTTCTTTAGAATAGTATGAGTTGTTTCCATTAGGGTGAACATATAAATCTGTGTTTGGTTGAATAACCGATTTTGCTAAGTACTTATGAGCGGTCGGTGTTTTATACTTAAAAATTGTTTTTCTCTCCAAGATCTGATTGTTTGACTGTGTTGGTATGCTATTATTTTGTTGGGGGATAAATGAATTTAATTTATCGGCAAAAGACGTTTTTGCTCGTGGTATTTGTCTTGAAGCTTCAACGTATGATATGCTTTTTTCTGCCATTAGATGTTTTATCTCCTTTTCGCGTATGTATACTGGACATGTAAAGCTCGTAGCGTTATGCTGTCCATTGCAGTTAATACATTTTTTTTCCGTAATATCACAGCTTTCTCCTGAATGTTCCTCTGTGCATTTAAAGCATCTTGCTTTTGACCTACAGTTAGTCTTTACGTGTCCAAATCTGCAACACTGGAAACACTGGACAGTTGGAAATATGTAAGTATCCACCGGTATTCTATTGTAATTGAAATAAACGTGGGGTGGTAATTTCTGTCCCTCTATAGTCACAATGACAGACATAGATGGAAGCCATTTAGGAGTTTCCGAAATTTTATCTTTATAGTTGAGTCTGCGGACTCTTATTACTGAGCCATACCCCTCAGGGCATATTATTTCATTAAGCAGTTCTTCCTCAGTAATCTCCTTAGGGATCCCTTTAATAACTCCCATTCGTGTGACATTGTACGTGGGAATAAAAATCTTGTATTGTTTGCTAAGCGAACCGTGTAAAAATTCATTGGCAGCTGTCAATGTATCGAATTCTACTGATAACTTATATTTTCCAAGTGCTTTTACTCCACCTTGTCTTATGTTATTGACATTATTTTTTAATGACTTGCCAAAGAGAATTGGGTTGATTGCAGAACCCTCTTGCATCATTTGCACATGAGTGATGAAAGGTCCCATGTCCCTTGCAGTATATAAAAGTAATGGTAAATTATTTACCATTCCCTTATTTCTCTTTGAATCATCTGGTGGTGGGGAAAAAGACTGTCTCGTCCTCTTTAATTGTGTCGTCCCGACCTCAGGCAGGTCATCCGACTGACTCATCCTAACCTCTGGAAGGCTGTTTAGCCTGTCCTCTCCAATATCCGGAGGAACCCCAGGATCCGGCGGCTCCCTCTCCATCATTAATTAACACAGATAAAAGAAAAAAGTATAAAATAAAATTAAAACAAAATTTCGTATTCAGTTAGATAACGTAATAACAGAGTATGGTAACCAAAAATTAAATTATTATTGATGACCGTACTCGTATAGTGAACGTAATACTCTTGACTGAAAGAAAATAACAAAATAATAATATGTCACTTACCCGACCTGCATTGCAACAATACTACTAAAAACTAAACTTAATACCTACTTTTTTCCAATAATTATTATTAGAAAAGAAAACTTATATTTACATTATATTGGTGATAACCAAAATAATAACTTAAACCAAAAAAAATTAACAAATAACCGCAATTTTTAGCTAAATTGAATTCTTTTTCTGGGAGCTCGAAACACACAGCGCGCCTTCCAAAACACCAGCCAGCGAAAAAAAAAAAACATTTTCATAGTTAACGAAACACTTTTTCATAAGTAGTTAACGAAGACCGTACCTTGTAAGTAGCGAGTTGGTGAGTCCTACAATTGAAATAGGCAGATTGATATTTGGTTAACTGACTGGCTGCCTACCCCACTTATGTGATAAGCTGATAAGTCGTGGTGATATAGATACATACATACATAGGAGAAAGATTTCTGAGGTGCCGAAATAGCGATATTTCCAAAAATAAAAACTGTTTGTGTCACTAATATCATATTTGCATTTATTTATTTATTTATTTATTTATTTATTCATATAATAAACGGCTTTCGGCTTATCTGAGACATTTGTCTGATGTTACCTTCGGGTTAGTTTTTGCACGACCAATTTGGGTATTATACACGTCACCGATCCAAAATGACTGTTTTAAAGTTTTTTTACGTGAATTTTTGAACCATTGTAGGTACTACTGATATCATTCACGAAACAAACGGCGTCGCTGGCTACCTACCCAAATAATTAGTATCGAAAATATGTATTGGAACTAACTCACATGGCTACCGATTGACCACGTCGCCAATCCAAGAATTATTTGGCTACTTAGCTGGCGACGTCGCCATGGCGTCCTGGTGAGGTGGCACAAAGATATATTCTATTCTATTATATTTTTCTCAAGACCATCCACTCGTTTGCGAATGATTTAGGACAAAGATATATCTGATGTACCGTCACAAATTTACCGAATACAGTAGTTGAATATTAAACTTACTATTTTGTATTTTTATTTAGAATAATTCTGATGAAGAAAAAAATCCGGTTGCATTTATTGTCTAGACTAGAGCCGTAAATAGCCTCGAGAATTCTCATGACTCGAGAAACCAAAACACTCGTAAATGGAAAACCCTACTTGTTACAAGTCTGCTGAAAATATAATAAGAATCTCATTAGAAAACCGAATATTTTTTCTCGCTGTATAATGACATCTATCGTACAACATTATTAACATTTTACATATCAACTTAATATAAGCTATTCAAAATAATTCATAGATGTCGCTTACGTATTGAAAAAATATTAATAAAAGCAAAAATGCCTTTTTCCACAGATGTCTACAAATTAAATAAAATTACTCGCGCCGACAGAGTTACTAAGTTTACTTATTTTAAAGTAGCACCTCTTGTCACATTCAGTAATCTATTTTTTTTTTTTTTTTAGCCTAAAATACGAACTGAGAGAAGAAATGGAGAACCAGACAGAAGTAAAAATAAATGGGAAAAAAGTTAACATGATTCGATATGCTGACTATATAACACTGCTTGCAGACTGCGAGATGGAGCTGAATAAGGCCTTAGGAAAAATGGAAAGTCTACTACTATCAAAATACAACATGAAAATAAATAAAGACAAAACAAAATGTATGATCGTTGGAAGGGATGAGGGGACTGCAGACATTGCCATATATGGAGTGAGCATCAAACGAGTAAGAGAATTTGTGTACATGGGCAGCAGAACAAGCCAGGATGAACGCTTGAAATCGGAAATCGTGAGCAGGAAATAATTGCCGTTAACAAAAAAATCTAAAATATTGGAATCCCCAAATATTTATTTAAGCGTTAGAAGGAACCTTACTAAAGCCTTTGTATGGAGCATTCTGTTTTATGGTTGCGAGACGTGGACCATCAGCAAGAATGAAAGTGGATGGTTGGCGGCCTTTGAGATGTGCTGCTACAGATGCATGATGAAAATCCATTGGTATTAACACGAAGAGGTGTTAATCAGAGTAGGCGAAAGATGGAAACCCTTTAAAAGGATCAGCCAAGAACGAGCTAACGCTAACTGGATTGGCCACAACATCAGACACCCAGGCCTGCTCATCACCATCGCGGAGGGCAAGACCGAAGGCAGAAATGGTAGAGGCCAACTGAGACACCTGTTTGAACCAACTGAAGGACATGAACTATGGCACATATGTGGAACTAAAGAAACTAGCTGAAAATGGGGAGAAATGGAGAAGAAAATCTAAACTCGTTGCAGACCAATCCAATGGATTATAATGCACTATAATATTACGTACTTCTCGATTTTTGGTCAAATTTAAGAATTTTAGTTTTCGAACGCACCATTTTTCTAAATTATTTCTCAACAAATCCAAGAACATCTCAAAACATTTCAACTTCTTTACCATTTTGAAATTCCGATGAGGGGAAACATAAAAAAGGTCCTCACTTTTCAAAATTCAGATAGTAAAATATTATTCCAGGATCTACAAACTTTTTACCAAAATCTGGATCTTTTCAAAATCTGAGCTGTCAACACTGTAATCTTATTTGGATGGACATTCTGCAAGCTTAAATCTGTGCACTTTTGACCAAAAGCAAAAATATGTTTTTCACCAGGCATAAGGTCTAAATTATTATGAAAAAATAAAGTGTGCCATGTGTGATTGTAATTGGTAGAAAGGGAGTTCTTTACTTCTTTCTAACATTTACATCATCAACTATACTTATTTATGTAGCTTTTCCTGTCCACTATTGTGAGTCCGGTTAAACTGGACTTGCATTGGTTGAGCACTGTTTCTTCATCTCCAATTAGTACCTTTTTGTATTTGTGAGCAACTGTATGAAAGGATATGAATGTGTTGGCCCCAGGCTAATTTGGATCCGCTTCAAGGTAGGGTTGACGAGGATCCTACTCATGATTGGGTACGGTCCCGGAAACGATGCATTGGATACGGAAAAGGAAGAGTTCTGGGACAGTGTGCGGAAGATTGCAGACGATAAGAATGAGAATGAAAGATTGATTCTGGCAGGTGATCTTAATGGTTGGGTCGGTGTCAGAAGAAATGACCTAGAGAGTGTGTTGGGAAATCATGGCGATAGAAGAGTGAATGACAATGGAAAACGTATAATAGAAGCGTGTTTGGAGATGGATCTCTTTGTGGCAAATACATTTTTCGCTCACAAAGAAATCCATCAGTATACTTGGGAGAGAGGGAATGAAAGATCGATGATAGACCTTGTGTGTGTGGACTCTCGTCTGAGAAAGGCGACTACAGATACCAGAGTTTACCGAGGCGCTGAGTTGGAAACAGATCATTTCCTTGTTGTTACTAGGATAAATCTGTTCTCTGGCTGGCGGTCAAGAACACATAAAACCGTGCCTTTTAAGAGACTGAGAGTCGAAAAACTGAAAGATGCGAATATACAGGAAGAGTACGAAAGAAAGACGAATGAAAAATTTAGCGCGCATGAAAGAAGAGAATGTACACTGAATGAACAATGGGATGTTATGAAAGGTGTGCTAATAGAGTGTGCAAAAGAAGTATGTGGTGAAACCACCGTTGGACGCAAAAAAGGTGATGCATGGTGGGATGAGGATGTGAAAAAGGCCGTGGAAAAGAAGAAGAATGCATGGAAAGATTTGATGAGTGTGAGACAGGGAAGTGAAGGCGAGAAGGAACGAATGAAAGAAACATACAGAGCGTGCAAGAAAGAAGTGCGAGAGATAGTGGAAATGAAGAAAAAATTGCTAGAAGACAAGGAATGCCAGAAGTTGTCAGCGTGTGCGAAAGAAAATTTGAAAATATTTTGGAAGGAGGTGAAGCGGAAGAGGACGGGTGTGGAAGTAAACTCAGTGAAAGGGATAAAAGATAATAACGGTAATGTGGTAGTGAGTGGTGATTGCGTGTTAAGAAGATGGAAAGAGTATTTTGAAGAATTATTTGAATGTGGTGGTGTGAATGCAAATGAGTGCAATAGTAGAAATGATAACATGAGTGTAAATGATGAGATATGTTTGACGGAAATTACGAATGCGTTGAAGAAAGCTAAGTGCGGTAAGGCTGTAGGATATGATTGTGTTTCAATTGAGCTCATCAAGGCTGGTGGGCAGAAGACTCTCGCATGGTGCCTAGAACTATTCAACACTTGTTGGAAAGAAGGCGCGACTCCAGAGGACTGGCGGAAGGCTATCATCTGTCCGCTATATAAGGGAAAAGGTTCTAGGCTTGAATGTGGGAGTTATCGGGCTATTAGTTTGATGAGTTCAATAGGAAAACTGTATGGAAGAATTCTGATTGAGAGAGTACGAAAGGCAACAGAGTGTAAGATATGGGATGCACAAGGAGCTTTTTTGAATGGAAGAGGGTGCACTGATCAGATCTTCTCCCTACGAATGGTCGTAGAGAAGCTTCTGGGTAAACACCAGAAGCTTTTCTGTGCGTTCGTGGATTTGGAGAAAGCATATGATCGTGTGGATCGGGAGAGATTGTGGCGCGTGTTGTCGGAGTATGGGGTGAACAGCCAGTTGATCCACGCAATTTCTTCGCTATACGTTGGGAGCTCCGCCTGCGTGAGGGTAAATAACGCCTTCTCCGAGTGGTTTGTCCTCACCAAAGGAGTGAAGCAAGGTTGTGTCATGTCTCCATGGCTGTTCAACCTTTTTTTCGACTACTGTATGCGTCCTTTGAAAGAGATGGATGTTGGCATTGAACTGAATGGAAACCGTGTGAATGCGTTGATGTATGCAGATGATTTGGTATTAATGGCTGAGAGTGAAAGTGATTTACAAAAGATTGTGTCAGTTGTATATGAAAGTTGCAGTATGAATGGGATGAAAATGAATGTGACAAAGACGAAAGTGCTGGTATTTGAAAGAGAGAGTGAAAGAACAATGTGTGAAATAAAGGTTGGAAATGAATGTTTGGAGCAAGTGGACGAATATGTTTATTTAGGAAGTATGTTTGTAAGGGATGGTAGGTACGAAAGGGACATTGAAAAAAGAAAGGTGGCTGGTGCGAGAGTGAACGGTGCACTCCGAGCTATTGTTAGCAATAGCAATGTCTCGAACATGGCTAAAATGCTGGTGCACAACGCCATCCTCGTACCGACACTGATGTATGCAAGCGAGACTTGGACATGGCTGAAGAAGGACGAGAGTGGAATAAATGCAGTAGAGATGCGATCACTGAGAAGAATGGTAGGTAAAACATTGCGTGATAGAGTAAGAAATGAGGATATTAGAAGAATGAGTGGATGCAAGAGGAGTGTTGTTGATAGAATGCGTGTAAATAAATTGAGATGGTTTGGTCATGTGGAACGAATGGATGGTGTAAGATTGACGAAGAGGGTGTATTTATCTGAAAGAGAGGGTGTGAGGAAGCGCGGGCGTCCGAGAACCACGTGGCTTAACCACGTGGATCAAATTCTCAAGGACGGTCGCGTGTTAAGTAAGAGGAATCGGCGTGCATGTATGAGAAACTGGATGAATGTAGAGGAAGCGAAAGAAGTATGTAAGGATAGAGCGACATGGCGTTCCGTTCTCTCTGCCTACCCCACCTGGGACACGGCGTGAGGGTATAGTATAGTATAGTATTTGTGGTTTATACTTTAATATGTATGCTGTAGACACGCCTAATTGGTGGGTTGGCCTGATCAGATCAACATTATTCTTTTTCTTTTTCATGTTTTGTCAACCTACTGTGTGCGTCTCTATGTAATAAATAAATAAATAAGCCTCCCTCATATGTCTTCAGGCATCTCTTTCCTACGCTTTATCTTCATTTTATCAGTAAAATGTTCTATTATTTATTATTATTTTCTGAAATTCATATACCAAATCGTCATCAGGGGCTTCGCAAAAGCTAGGTCCACCACTGGTCGTATCTATGATTAAGATTCCCAGTCAGGTCACACTTTGAGAATATCCTACGATAGCGCAATGTTCCTGACAACCCGGGAGATTGTCACATACACTATAGGTGTAACAATGATATCAGCATTACAAATGTAATTGGCAGTAAGGCAATTATTGAAAAAATAAAAAGCATTTAGGAGGATTGTAATTAGATAAAAATGCATGTTGTATTTAATTTAGTTTTATTAACAAAGAGCCGGTAGGAATCAATATATGAATGACATTCAAGATACTCATTACTAGGAGCTTGTGACATCGCTATACTATGTTACATAACACTCTCCCAATATGATGGAAACATTTTATATTAGACTCTATCAACACATACAATACTCAAGCTGTGTTTTACCTAAATTTTGTATATAAAATAATACACACTCTATGTAAATAAAAAACATATCAGTAGTTATTCTTAGTCAAGATTCAAGTTGATTGTTGTAATATTTGATCCAGTATTTTACAAGAGAATATTGGTAATCGTGTAGATATACTGAAAGAGATCCTGTTTTGTTCTACAATTATTTGATAACTAGGGATATGTTTTGCGGGTGAGTTTGTTTCTTTATTAGCATGTACAGGTCATATGAAATATTTATATTAAATGTATCTTTATTACATTGTTGTAAAACATAAAAATTACAGATTACTTAGGCCAGTCTTTATTTGTATATTGAATTACAATAATAATAATTGTTAATCATAAAATTACATTGCTATATTTTATATATTATTATGATAGTAAGTCAAGTCATAGGAGAGAAATGATAGTATAGAAACATGACAAGCTACTTATGTATGTATTTATTTATATTAAATGTATGTATAATATACATGTATAAACTATTTACATTATATAGGCTATTCAATTTATTTATTTATTTAACATTTTTTATTAATTTATTTAATTTAGGTCATGCTTTAGTAGTAAATGATGATACAGTAGTATTAATAATAATAATAATATATTTATATGTATGTATGTATGTATAATGGTATTCCAAAATATTCACATCTCCTGGCGTTCTCAAAACAGTTTCCTTCCAAACAAAAACACAAAGTTGCAGGAAGATTTAGTCAAATATATTTCACTACTTACAATTAATATACCCAAGATGTAGTGTTGTCATACAAAGACCGTACGAGAGATATACATAAGTCTACAAGGCAGTTAAATGCAATGAATGGTACAGGAGCTTCCATTCTGCTTTCAAAACAGTAATAATACACAATTATAATCACCAACCCATACTGTCCAACAATATCCTCTGTTCTCTAGAAGATTACAATCATTGCAAAAATTTCCTAAATCCAATATCTTTATTTTTCACATTGAATACACAATTGTAAAATTATCTACATATCTCCAGAATTCCCTAGCAAAGATAAATGACTTCTCTTAGAAACAAAATGAAAATAATTATTTGACAATGATAGAATAATTCTTATAACAAAGCAAAACATTCAGCAATTTGATTTTATTGATATATTGTTGGACTTTAATATTGAAGTTATTATGTAGTGGTGCCTCGCATAGAGAACGCCTCGCACAGCGAACGCTGCACACAACGAACTTCCTGTTCGTTCTTTTCACGATTCATACAACGAACTTCGCTTCACACAACGAAGTCGCCCGAGCTTCCACGATTGCTGCCGATGTATTGCATACTCCCGCGCAGGCACTGCAGGCAGTCGTTAGTCACTGCACTTAACCCAACTGCTGACATCAAGAACATCCTGGTCAAATGGAAAGCAGTTCAGGAGTTTACCAATGCCCACTATCCGGATTCAGCTGAAGCAAACAGGATCAACGATCTTTACTCCGATACTCTTGTCCGTTATTTCCAGCAGATGTTGGAGGAAAGAGAAAAACAAACGACTTTGGACAGGTTTTTCATGAAACCATCGGCCAAAAAGCAGAAAATGGATGAAGATGTGCAAGATTTGGTAGACTATACTTAGTCTGTCTTAAAATTAAAAAAAATATGTTTTTGTTAGATGTATCTAAATAAAAATAATAACAAAAAATTTATCTTTTTTTATGTCATCTTAGCATATTTTATGCTACAGAAAGAATTATTTTTTTTAACATGTATTGTTATGGGAAAACGCGTTTCACATAACGAACTTTTCGCATAACAAACTTGCTCCTGGAACGAATTAAGTTCGTTGTGTGAGGCACCACTGTAATTGTAAAAAGAGCGTAGAGCTTTAGCATTGCATTACTTGACAAAACCTTCCCTAGTAAGTATATTTCACATATTATCATCACTATTATTATGTTGTATATATTGTAACTTTAGTATTTACTACAATGAACACATTAGTTGTATAATTATATACTATATATATATATATATATTGCTAGTTGTGACATACTCAACAATTGGTGATCTCAGTTATTTAAGCGACAAAGAAAAAAAAGTTTTCAGTTTCTTTTTAGAACTAATACTGACATTGTAACATTACGATAAGTGTCATTTAATTATTGAAAGCAACTGTATAATATATATATATTATGTATATAGAAGAAGACATGTACAGCATTTTAAGAATTTATTGACATACTCGATAAGGCCATTTCAGTTGGTTCATTAAACTTTAACACTCCCACCAAACCACCTAACTCATTAACATTATAAAAGGTAACGCGATTTACACTCTCGTATAAAAACATCTCATCTATTTGTTTAATCTTCGTATACATGTATGATCACAACATGAGTAATCATTGTTAAACTCCTATTCTCTTACTTTCTCTGTTATAATATCTGTGACACACTAATCACGCATTACAAGGGTACCACAAAATATACGCAAATCTGAAAGCATTACATTATGAAGTAAACTACGTCTACAGATAATAAAGAACTATTTACATTTAGATTTGATATAATGTCACTTATTTAACTGGAATCACCATTTGTTCACTCATACTCTGATATGAGAATAATTCTTCTTCCTCTAATATTTTGGTACATAGAAAATAAACAATGTTTGTTTGATGTGGTATCTGGTAGCTATCTAAGTTCTAAATAAAGTTGTGGAAAAATACTGGGAAATAAAGCATCACCCATAATAAGACAATATTCTTCTTTATGTGGCTCTTCATTGTATAATAATAATATTAGCTTTGCTTTTCATCCAATAAACAAAGCAACACTAAGCGTAGGAAATTATATATTTTTTTAACAAAAAACAGTGTGTCATCACACAATATAAACCTTTCTATCATTACAGTAATAATAAATGATAATATAATACATGTACAAATCAACTATAAGGTATGATATACAATACAATACATTTATGTAACTGTCTTGATGGATAAAGAATTGAATATACATGCTGAAGTCTATTGGTCAATCTTGGATTACACTCCTCAGCCCAACATTAACTATCATTTGCTGAGTATATACACGGAAGGTTCTATTGATTAGGTTATTACAATCTACAGGTGATGTATGTACAGACCTCATACCTCCCCTCTACAGGCATACATTACTGCATCACTATAACATGTACATATTATGTATGTATATTATATTAGGTATTGTTACAATGCAACTCTTACACTAACTGTAACAACACCATTATTCTATTCTCATATATCGGATCCTTGTTATTTTTATCTCATCAAAATATAAATGTTCTACACAAAATACAATGTATATATCCATTTGCGTAAAGAAAAAAGGGATGAATCGAAAAACAGTACTTCACAGGAGAGCCAAAACATAATTCATGCGGCGGTTCATAAAATTTTACAAGTTTTTGTTTTACATTGAAATATAGAGTTCAATATAATAGACTCATCCTTTTTTCCATAGCAAAAATGATCAATATTTAGTTATTAATGCATTTAACTGGATTTGAAAAAGGAATCGACTCATCGACTTTTTCGTTTCGCACACAGATATATAAATATATATACACATCTTAAGATACATTAATATCACTGATCGCCACTGCTTCTCAAATATGTTTCTCTTTATTAAAATGTATACATATTATATTATATAGATTATCGTGCTTCCACACCATACAATACAATACCTATATAATACACATCATATCATGTCACAATAGCTCAACTATCTATCTCTTTTTCCTTTTACAACTGTTGGAGCAAATATGGTAGAAAAAATAGTTATAACATTATTGTTGCCCAGCAATTTAGATTGTACCATTATGTCAACACGGCGAAACCATCGTGGAATATTTTCATTGTATTTTGTTACAAGTGAGCAAAAAGCAGATCACAAAACACAAAGGTGACTAATAAACAAAATTAATTATTTATCTAAACATTTTACTAAACAAGAAACTTAAAACAGTCCCTATGCTTGAACACGGAAACAGTTGTTTCACTACGCTAGCTCCATGATAATGCAGTATAAGTAAGCTAACATAGCTGGGTTACCAATATCTAAAACAAGCATTCAACTCTGCACCCTGGCACTCTTTGTATGTGATGCATAAAACGGTACCTACTCAATAGCACAAATGGAAACTTTATTCTTACTTTAACAGAAAGACAAATAAGAAAATGTAAAATGAAAACTCAAATTAGAATGTATATGAATCAATGTGGTAAAATTACAAAATACACTAATTACTAATCAATTTATCATTAAAATCTGAAAAAAAATCGAACTGAAGAGAATGTTTACATTAAATTTCTCATACAAATGACTTGTCATCAAATATCCATAATATTGTGAACAAATCAGCGCATTATATTAACTATTCACTAGAAAACTGGACTTCTATGCTTGATCTATACAATATTATTGACAGTAGCAATGCATTAAATCAGAACAGGCTGGTGGATAAATTTTAATACACCTGCATACAGACCAATTAAAAGAAAACCAATTACAAAACATATTGATACAATAAAGTGGATATTTTTGACAAACAGATCTTGGTAAAAGTTGATGTAAAATTATTATAAATGAAACACTTATTCAGTACTTCCATTGTAACTTTTTGGTCGCGAGTCGCCTTTCAAGAGCTTCCGCTCTCATCATTGGGTGACAAATATATTATACAGTTTGTTGTTGGATAGCATACAATAGAGGATGAGAGCAGAAGCACTTGAAAGCCGGCTCGTGACCAATAACGTCACAGTAAAATTACTAAATTAGTTTTTCATATATAATAATTTTGATTCAAATCAAACAATATACATTTGTGCTGTATAAAAAACTAAGTTATGTGGTATTATGATGTAAGTGGTTTCAGTCAAACATACTATGTATTACATAATACCTATTACAGTGAATTATTCTAGTACTCAAACTAAGACAACTTTATAGGAACATAACTCTGTGAATGACTCGTTATCATATAACTGACAAGCAATGAATGATTTGTGTCTCCTTGACTACTCAGTCGCAATGAAACGAATGGAAAAAATACATAACATATTTTACAGACTTTTTTATTTCAAAAAAATTGCCCTCGAAATTCAGGTCCGTCTTACAGTCCGTAAAATAGGTATATATTGTACATAATCAGTAAAACAACATAAACGAAAAGACAAAAAACTTACTATTTCCTTAATTGCAAACAACAGAAGCAGAGTGAATCAGATTAAATAGTTTTAAATGTGGGCAAGCATGAATTTAAATATAAATTTTCATATTAACTTGGACATTTCTCAAAAGAATTTAATTGGTACAGCAAATAGATTGTTGAACACAAATTTGTGTCTGTATCAAATAAAAACTGAAATAAATAAATGTGAAACGAATTATCCAGTTTATTATATTAATTAACTAAACAATAATTACCTCTCAGACTTTGTATTCATTATTACTTAATATAAATTATTTCACAAGTTGATTTTTTTTTACATTTTCCCTAGGACCTATCATTTAACAATATGTATGTATGTAGTGTAGTGTTACTAATAATTGTAGGTATATAAATAATAAACTGATCCTTATGAATAAATATATACACATAAGGATCATTGCAAATTCCTTACACTAGATTATTTATTTATTACATGTATAGGTTTGCATATCAATCTGAACTGTTAGACTGTCTATTTTCAAAACAATAAATCCACCAAGGGGAAGTATTACATAGGGATGTCAAAATATTTAATAATTAATCATTATAAAAAATGTCTTAAGGGTTAGTTATTTAAGCAATTGAGAATGTAACCCTTATGAAATTAAAATACTTTATCTCAACAATATCTGATAATCACCAAACTAATTTATATAAAAATAAATTAATAGTATTGAGTGGATCTTGATATCAACAAAGACAGTACAATCTGTCAAGCGACAAACTTAAACAAATAAATGGCACTATCATGTCCTAAAAACTCAATTGTTTGGAAAAATTATAAAATTTTGCCTAAACCACAGGTGACCAACCTTTTCAGCAGCCGGGCCATATTTTAGTAATGAGGTTTCCTACCGGACCGTACAATATATTGTGCAAAATATTTGTATATACTATGTTGTAATCTAATTATTTTTGTTTAAATATTTTGTACACTAAAGTTTTTTATTATTATTAATATATAGTTCATGTATGGAACATTTACCAATTTACTTCACCTTAAAATTTCTACCCCCCCCCCCCCCCCTCCCCCCGTTGCCTAATTTTCAAAATAGTAAAGGAATTTGAAATTTTCAAAACTCCTCGGTTTTCTTTAGTATCTAATATTTTCTCAAAATACGTCTTTCAAAAAAGTAACAGGTTCTTGTAGCGATTTTTATTAAAAAAGTGCGCATATGCTTCGCGGGCCACAAGTAAACACCCAACGGGCCGCTTATGGCCCGTGGGTTGGCCACCCTTGGCCTAAATGATAGCTGCTTCAAAACACTGACAAAAAATATTTTGTTTAAATATTAAACAGAGCTCTCCTGAACAATAGTCATTAGCAGATATCATGTTATCAAATACCACTCAAATATAATTCAAGGACCTTTGAATTTTGAGTTGAAGCACAAACATAAAGCAAATATATTGTTTAGTACATGGCGGAGTTATTTGTATGAAACAGAACAGTCTTTAATAAAGCAAATATATTGT
Organism: Athripsodes cinereus; assembly: GCA_947579605.1. Taxonomy (NCBI): domain Eukaryota; kingdom Metazoa; phylum Arthropoda; class Insecta; order Trichoptera; family Leptoceridae; genus Athripsodes; species Athripsodes cinereus. Next base: position 11,728,892 of record OX388320.1, on the reverse strand, counting down.
TTAGTACATGGCGGAGTTATTTGTATGAAACAGAACAGTCTTTAATAAAGCAAATATATTGTTTAGTACATGGCGGAGTTATTTATATGAAACAGAACAGTCTTTAATAACTAAAAGTGACATAATCTTATATTATTTTGTATCTGTGGAGTACAGTTATTAATTAACTAGTTATTATATTTCAACATTTTATATTCCCTTTTACTATACCACAAATATATTGTTTAGTACATGGCGGAGTTATTTGTATGAAACAGAACAGTCTTTAATAACTAAAAGTGACATAATCTTATATTATTTTGTATCTGTGGAGTACAGTTATTAATTAACTAGTTATTATATTTCAACATTTTATATTCCCTTTTACTATACCACAATTTGAATATTATTTTAGAATGCCAAATGTAGAACTTTCAAGTTTCTTTTTTAAATCTTAGCCCAAAAGATTGCAGAAGGTTTAGAAATTCAAGTGGTACATTCCATTTACACAGTAAATGTTTAATTAAACATAGATAATTAATCTGCATGGACTTCACAAAATGACAATTCTTCATTGGCGGCGTACAGACAGCTGGATGCGAACGTCAATCATCAATACCCGTCCATGAGACGTAACGAAGGCATTCATTCAAATATTTCTTCGGAAAATGCTCCAAATTGTCGCTAAACGATTTAAGATTTTTGCTTGATGATCGATGATTAACGTTCGCATCCAGCTGTCTGTACGCCGCCATTGATTATTTATTACGCATGATTATTTTTGATTTTTCGAATTCTAAACCTCTAGCTAAATTGAAATAATTTTGATAACAGATTCCCAATACACATTCCCAAATATAATTTTGATTTCCTTGTATTGCATTTTCCTCTTCCCGCACTGCCGTAACAATCTCAGTCTGTATTGTTTCTAAAATACATTTCAATAATAAAGAAGAAAAGAAAATTTAACTAATAATCGTTAAATAACTTATCACAAAATCATTGTCATTTCACTAAGACATTTCACTTAGAAAATAATTAATTTAGTAGTTTATTTGTTAGTTCTGTCAATCTCGCTTATGTAGCGCGTGACAGAACCTAGAGGTAAATAGGAAAGTAGGACACAATATATTATGCATTACACACAGTTGAAGCTATGCAGCAATGTAAATTACATAGTTACAATAATAATTGTTTCTAAATAACATGTAACAAATAATTTGATTTAATATCATTATGTTACAAAAGCAAAATACAATAATAATAATCATAATATGGAAATATAATTATATACGAATCAATTCATTTAGTTACATTTTGTATGACAAATATAAACATTCAAACTAATTATATTTTTACTATTGTTTTATAGCCAATTGACTTGTTTTATGTATACCTTTATATTTATATATATACCATGTATGTAACTTTAAATTATTCAGTTATCACTACTTGCCTTGTATTGTACAGGATTTCACTTTTATTCTCTCAATATTCTTCACTCAACACATAGGGTCGTGCTACACAATATACATACCACATTTACAATGTATGACTTGACGATTTGACATTTTGAATCCAGACTATCGGTACAAATCAATGATACATTTCTGCAGTCAAATTAACCTTAATGAAGGATTTTGGCTCCACAGGGAATTGGTGATTTGAATTTCTGCTTGATTCTGAATTTCTTGTTGAACTAAATTAGAGTACCATTCTAAAATTGATTCCATGTTATGTTTGTATATCAGATATATTCATACAACATTATGATGCATCACAAGCGATAGACAGTAGCAGGAGTAGTGGCGTGTCAAATAAATAATTAATTAACATCTTTACAAAAAAACACAATCATAACATTACTCAATTATTTTAATAATAATATTTAACGTATTATAATAAACAGGTCATCAACAGCTGACCTTTGTCTTTTGTCTAGTTTGGATAAAATAATAATAAAATCAATTTTAGTCACAATAAAACCAATTTAATTATTATGATTACTGTTCATTCAATATAAACAAAATACAATTTATCATTATGCAAAAAACATTATATATTTTTATTGTACAGGAACATGGGCTTCATTATATGTATATACAAATTAATATATTCATGTAATACAAATAGAAATTACATAAATGTTTGAAGTATACAAATCAAAAAGACATGCAATGATGTAGGTGCCACGCAGACTGCAAAATATGCATGAAATAAAGTATGGAAACAAACCGTTGTCCTTTATCAGACTTGGGTACAATAAAAACACAATGCACGTCACATTTGTAACTTATAATATTTCATGTTTAAATGTTTTACATACTTTTATCAAAAAAGGAAAATTATGTAGTATATATTTTTTTTAAATTAACAACACCAACAAGGTAATCATAGAATACAAGGTCTGGTGTTAGCAATAGAAAGAATCAAAAGCTGCTATCAGAACATTCTAGCATCTTTCTAGATGGCTAGAATAACAAAAAATATATTATGTTACCTATACATTATTTTATTGTATTGTTCGCAATACATAGTCATTATTTGTGAAGATTGGACTACCTTAGATTATATTTGATATATAAATAATGTCTCTATCTATCTATAAATCCCCTCACGCCATATCCCTTGCGGGGGTAGGCAGAGAGGGCGGAATCATATGCTTATAATATGTTGTACTTAAGTTGATTTGTTGGATTGTCTTAACGCAACACCCAATCACCGCATGTGATAATGAAATGTATAAAAATAATATATATGTATATATGCAACCCCATGCATGGGGTCGAGGTCACTTAGTGTAATAGTATTTGTGTAGTTGTAATAGTAATTAGTATTAGTAATAAATATTACACTTTATATGATCATCAACAGTAATTATTTGTCACTAGATCAATTAATCAATTACATGTTACATATCATCTATATAACTATTATTATATAATTCAATGTCTCTTGAGGTTTCTGAATCAATCTAATAGTAGTAGTAGTAGTAGTAATTGTTGTTATGATTTGCCGTGACGTCACAATCTCTCACTACCTTATTCCACTAATTCATTATTTATTTATATGTAATAATATACACAATTGATTAAATAATATGTTACACAATACAATATTATCACTATAGTTCACTGTCACTAATCACAATATATACTTGGTGTCCCTTTCTCTCTTCTTCCCCCTTCAGACAACTGATACACTTCTGCCATATATTTATATATGTAAGGTATATACGCATACGCATTCACTTTACAAAACTATATTACAAAAATATACACACACTAATGTCATCGTAAAATACAATCACAAAAAGATGCGTATCTAATTCTCTATTAATTTATAATCGGTTTAACATACTATATTTGTACAGAAGTTCAATGCTACAATCAATTTATAATGTATCTCTGGTCAAAACATTCAACAGATTTCTCATTAAGTTGCTAACACCAAATGTAGAGGGACCAAAGAAAATAAAGATTGTATTTTATGAATTCACAAGCGTGAAACTTTGTAATAAAGTATTTACACTATTTCTCTAAAGTTTTAATGTATAGCAACCGGACTCTGCTGCACGCACACGCCAACCATAGGACTGTCATTCTGAGGTGGTGCTTCATTTTGGGGAGGGTTGTGATGCGTTGGGGGGGCAAACACGGTGCCTTCTAGACTGGTCAGTCCATCAGACGCCCTGTGGTGGGGTAGGTAACAGGCTCGGTGCGAGTGGGGCTGCTGGGGGAACGAAGGTTCACATTCCATCGCTGAGCCTCCTCCAGGATATTGGGGCATCATTATGTCTGATCTGGCTCTTAACATATTCAGACCTGCAATAATTCATCAAATATGTTTATATTGTAGTTGTTACTGACTCAACATGTCTAAGCCAAAAATATTACTAAATAATGATGAAATCTACAAATATGTTATGGTAGATATCAATCAATAAACTATTTGAGCATGCATTCTTGTATAAAAAACATTTACAAATAAACCCATTGTATTTACACAAAGACATCTCAAGTACACACAAATTTATTACATGGCTCGCTAATACTCAGTTAGGTGCAGGGTGATGTCTTTGAGCAGTTATACATCTACAACATGCTGAATATATAGGAAATATATGAAGTTATTTAACAAGTGAGTTGAACCACAATATTTATTCATGTATGCTGTATAAATGTATTTGTAGAATAAATTCATGCTTGTATGAATACACTAACTCAGAAGCAATCAGACAGGATAAAAGGCAAAAAAACATGACTAAAGACAATGGAGCCATGCCCTTAATCTATAATTATTTCTTAGTTGTATCAAGTAGTACATAGTGATATATTAATCAGCATTCATTAAATAAAAAGTAATATTTTACGTAAGAAAACCAACATGCATTTATAACTACTGGTTGCATGAAATTATAAATCTAACTATTAGGTGAAACGAAAGGAGATTAAGTAAGTAGAATATGGCTTTGTAGGATGAGAGGTAAAAAACATAACACGATAAATGATCTATGAAAAGTTAGTCAACAATCTCGGACCTGCGTAGGTGAAGTGTAGTAGTGAAATACACACACAGAGAGAATACTCTTATGGGTGACCGCGTGAGGGCGAGGAAGAGAGTGATAGTCATCGGCCGCATTCTGGACACAAAACAACAAAACACGCACAATCACAATCAGTGGTATATCACATTGTTATGCATGTATTTGTATACCACACACATATACACAAAGTAAACAAACAAACAAGATGCACTCCTTGCAATTTCATTACTCATTAGTTGGCAATACTGCAAATTACTATACATGGGGTTGCACGCTCATCTTTGACACTTAACATTATTGTGATATTAAAATATGTACACATTAAGTAGAATTCCATAATGTAATTAAAAACTAATGTTTTTCTACTGTAATGGCTTTTATTAAGGGAGACGTCTTTGGTCTCTCAAGGGCATTGTTAATCGATTAACAATGTCCTTGAAAAACAATAATGTCTCTCTCAACAAAGATCAATGAAGCAGAAAAAAACATTTGTTTTTAATTTCATGTAGACTGCAGTATATTATGAAATACATATTTAATACTTATTCTTTCACCAAAAGGTGTGGAAACCCATGATACAATATCAGTAGTAATCAAGAGAATACAAAATATTAGAAGGTAAATGGATCCTATATTGCCAATCAAAATCATCTGCTATAAATTTCATACAATATCAACCTCGAGACAATCTATTACTGTTACTTACAAAATTAATATTATTGTTTGCAAAGTAGAAAAATGAGATTGTCGCCCCTGAGCTGGTAATGAGAAGGGAATAATGTAATGACGTTGATGTAATCCATTTCACAACAACCAGACCATGTTGCTCAATGTCATACTTTGTCTGCTAATTATCTGATATGTTGAAGCTTTTTTTTTTTTTATTTATTTAAATAAGTATTAATTTTTTACTTTGAAAGGTGGATCTTAAGAAAAATCACTATCATTTTTAGTTACTAACATATAGAGATAATTAAAAAAAAAAATATTACGTATGAAATGCTTTAACTTAAAAAATATTTGTATCATCAATATCTATAGAAATATTGAATAAATATTGCATCAAAGTTACAATTCTACAATTGAAAAATTCTCACTTTTGCATCAGTATTTCAGAACATAAAGCACAAATATCACCACCAATATTTTTTAAAGAGATATTTTATGTCGCTATTTTCAGAAGCAACGCAGTAAACATTTAAGAGTCCTTATTCTTCCATAACTATTAAAACTTTGCACTATAGAACACAAAAGTAAAAAATAATACTTGTTTGAAAGTATCAACATATCAGGCAATGAACAGGCAAAATATAAAAAAAAATCATAAACATCAAGCAATGATTTTACCTTTTTCTGGTTGTTTTCAAATGGACGCACACTAATGTAAGTATTTAGATACAGTGAGGCACACAGCAATGAAGGCCAATGAATGATATCTACGTATTGTAACATTAGATAACATGTAGTTTGATGAAAGCAAAGCAAGCAGATGAATATGGTCCATAATTTATATTTATCAATCACACATCCACTAATGGCAGATGTATCCAGAAATAGTCCAGGCACAGATTAAATAATGGGGATTGTTTGGTCCAGACGTCTTCTTATAGAATTATGAATCAACAAATTCAAATATTAATTCATTGAAATGCAATCTAAAATTGACAACTGCAAATCTTGGAAATGTTTATCAAATTATAATCTGACATTTAGGAAAGCATTCTGACAGGACACAATTATTCCATTCTTTCAATAAAAATTGGTTCCAGTAATTAACACAGAGGAAGTCACAATTGGTGAAGAAGTTCATTCCATGGGTTTTTTTGAGCACAGAGGATAATAATCCCAACTAACCATGATGTGTTTGTGTGTGGTGAGGTATAGAGGAAGGCTGCTGAGGGGAGGGGGTGCTTCCACCCCCACCACTTCCTCCACCTGCCCCACCCCCCACTGAGCCTCCTGAACCAGTCGTTGAAGAATTGGCACCTGCACTCGTATTCGTTGACTCATCCGCTGTCCTTTTAAAGAAGTTGTGTTGCAACGCATAGTACGGCGTCACTCGCGTCTTTGGGTCATAGTCTAACATACGGAGAATCAAATCCTGGAACATATTGGTTAAAATTAGGGCTGAATACTTAGTAATTATATGATTTAAAAAAATTATATTATCAAAATAATTCAAAGATATGAATGAAATCACGGTCCACATCTGCAGAACAGATACATGGTTAATCCTTACTACCATCTTATACATAATATAAAACTCTTTGAAGTCTTTGACAAATTTAATCTATCAGCTTACAAAGGTAGAGACAAACAAAAAGGGATAGTAATAAAAATGGTATATTCCTTCCATAATCAATCAAGTACATTAATGCAGAAAGGTGTATAAACATATTTACCCTTTTCACTACAAATATACAAACTTCCTTCTCATGGTATAGAAATCTAACATTAAAGATACTAACCTTAAATTTGAGGTAATCTGGCACGCTGTGTCCGGCCTCCCCTCTCCGCCTCTGTGCTGGGCCTCCACCATCCACACCGAGGATATCGTGTAACCTACGATTGCCCGGAGGCCGGTACTTTCGGTAACCACCATCTTTACCATTACCCAGCGGACATTTCTTTAACACATATCCACCACCTTCTGATGCAGGGAGTTTTTCAAAGAATTTTCGGGTCTTATTAGCCTGAAAAAATTCAAAATCATCGAGAATTATAAAAGAGATCTTATATAAATCTGAATAACAAAATTTCAAGCTGAATATGTGAATGGGTGAGATAATTTTCAAAGCATATATGTATGTAACGTTATGTCTTTTATCAAATTTTACTATACTCACTTGATCTAATAAATGCTTTGGTGGCATCCCCAAAACCTCAATGATTTTGTTTAGTTGATCATGCTCATTGGCACCACTAAAAAGTGGCTCCCCCGTATGCATCTCCACCAGTATACAACCTAGGGACCACATATCAATGGCCAAGTCATATGGAATACCCAACAAGACTTCTGGTGATCTGTAGAATCTAGACTGGATATATTGATATAACTGCAACACACATATATCATCATTGTGAATATTTATTATTCTAGCCACCATCTTCACTATTTGTCTATTATATCATCATACCAATCTCTTTCATATTCATTCATACTACTTCTTATGTTACTATCATAGAAACTATGTACTATGAAGGAGCAAGATAAACCCAAAGTTTTTTTGAATATCATAACAAATACTCCACAATACTGCAAGATAAAGTTATAATATAAAAATTATTTTGTATACTAACCCGATGTCCAATTTGACAAGAACTTCCAAAATCTACTATTTTTATCGCTGATCTCTTAGGATTACATAATAATATATTTTCAGGCTTTAAGTCACAATGTATTATATTTAATTCTGAAACAGAGAAACAACAAATGTTTACAAAATCATATAAATCATTTATTTCTAAAGCAAGCTCATCAATAAAGCCATATAAGGACAAATATTTCACTATATTTCACAAAAAAATATGATGTCACTGATTTGCAACAAATAGTACAAAACATTTATGGATGATTTTATCCCCATATCGCTGTTGGTTCTATGAAACCTCTATGTGCTCCAATACAAATTTTACAGGGGGCGCAAAAAAACTGTTTTAACGTCCACAGATCAACAAATGTAATCAAAATTATTATCAAATTCATGTAAAAAATTAGACGTTTTACATGTATTTGATAATAATTTTGATGACATTTGTTGATCTGTGGACTTTAAAACAGTTTTTTGCGTCCCCTCTTTGGTTTGGAGCACATAAGAGGTTTCATAGAACCAACGACGATATGTATCTTCAATAATATTATACTTCTCTAGTTAGAGTCATCTGAGTCATTTAATTTGCTAGAGTTGTATCCAGAAAGAAACCATCTAAAATCATTGAGTCCATATGGGATATACTGTATATGTATATGTATGAACTAAAGAATGAAAATGGTGTCCTTTACAAATACTAAAAAGTACACCCCAAAATACATATCACAAAAAGTTATATGTTTACGACATAAATATAAAATAGATATGCAGTGAGTTGGAGACATTCATTTCCCTCATTGACAGCAAAAGACAACAATTCTAACCACTTTTCCTTGCTTTTGAGTGTATACAATATATTATGTTTCAATGTAAATTATCATAAATAAGAAAAATGATAAGTCTTTTTATCTCACCTGGTGTACTTAAAAATAATAATGCTGTGCATAACTGTTGTGCAAACTTGCGTGTGAGGTTTAATGAAACTCCCCTAAAGTTAGTATTCCGTAAAAGATCATAGAGGTTATAGGAGAGTAACTCAAATACGAGACATAAATGATTCCGCCACATAAAGTGTCTTTTCAATCTCACTGAAACAAACAAACAAACAAACAATCAAATAATATATGTTGTGAAATTACAAACAGAGACAGGCTTTTTACAGAATATTAATTTTTATGAGGCAGGTTATATTGGACTCACCTATATAATATTTGTTATCGGTATCTGCTCGATTCATCATTTCTAACAATTTAACTTCTATTTGCGCCTGATTTAGGAAGGGTTTTTTGTTCTTAATTATTTTAATTGCCACTTGACATTGCTCTTCTAGATCGAATGCCTTCACAACCTGAAAACAAAATAAATATATGTTATTCAAATCATTGTAATAAATATCAACTCTGACAATCATTGGCAATGAATAAATACAACATGACTTAAGTCAGATACTTTTAAGTGATCATTTTCCTATAGAAAATGGTAATTGCTATTGAAATTTAGTTCTATAAATATTTCAGTTGTAGAGATTTGAGTAATTAATACCTACATAAAAAAATCCCAACTCTTTGTCTTGTATGTATTAAGATAATTTTTCTCTTTAATATATATTTTTGTGTATTTAACAACTAATATTAAATTTAATAAATTTTGGGTTAGTTAGAAGAGATCACAACTTCGTAATAAACTCACCCCTTGTGTACTAATAATTGTATATAATTTGAAAGTATCTAACTATGAAAATGTTTGTAATCAATGTACAGTAAAGAATGAATAAATAAAAATAAATTCATCTCTACTAAAAGTGAGTAAGTACAAATTAAGCACAATAATATTTAAACTGTGTAATGTAGTATTTCAAAGTTAAACATTATGTTGTAGTATCCAATATAAAAAAATCATACATCAATAACTATCAAAATTTTTAAAACCATGTTCAATGAAATCAAATATATGGTAACATTTTAGGTTCAAATTCCCCAAAGCAAATGCCACTGATATAACATAACACGTATAGACAATTCACACAGACCGAGCTAGTCCCAAACTAAGATGAATCTTGTATTATGGGTACTAACACGGCGATACACATATACAATGCACTAAACACATATACATGTAACACCCAGACCCAGGACAATCTGAAAAAGGTCATTCTTCATTTTGCCCTGGCCGGGAATCAAACCCGGGAACTCGTGACCCAAAGGCAAGTGCGTTAGCCTCCGCGCCACACCGGTCGCCATATAGTGACGCAAGAGTAAATTGCAAATAATTTAGAAGCACATCCCAGTGGAAGCTGGAGCAGTGTACTACTGTTCAAGACATATGATTAATATATAATGATGAATCTTCTAGGTGACAAGACTTAACACTTTCAAATATTGAAATTTATTTTGGACTACACAAAAACCTTGGACCTTCATATTATTATGACTTTGATAATACACAATTTAAATGTGTAGATACTTGTAACCACCAGTAACACCAGTAGGTACAATTGTACTGAAAAAAGTTATATAAACAAGAGGACGTTCAAACAATTTCTTTGTGTCAAATAAATTTTCACACACAAACAATATGTAATTGTATCAAATTGATAATTATTGACTATACTACTAAACGCATTTTCAGATTTCAATTTCTATCTCTATACCATCACGGCATATCCCACACTAGACAACTAGGTAACCAACAGACACAATGCATGTAATAAACATGCAAGCTCAGGATGGGTGACAAACCCCATTGCTTAATTTAAAATGTAAAATGCCTTTATTTTTTCGAACACCTGCCTTTTACAGGACACTCACAAACTTACGGAATAGATTCTTTTGGTCTTGTACTTTCTTTTTTTTATGTTACACATTATATTGAATTTCAAAATCTGACTAGGGAATGATAAATATTAACATATGTATGTAGATACAATTCAACACCTACATCTATCTCTTATAAAGATTGCACGCAGTAGTCAAAGAATAAATTAAACAGTCACAGAGCATGACACAATCTAGCTTCATTCCCTTAGTGAGAGTAAACTATTCCGAGATAGTATTGTTTACCCTTAAGTACAGGGAACTCCTCGTGTGGAGTGAAGAGATTGCACAGATCAACTGGCTGTTCACCTCATACTTTGACAGGGAGTGCCACAATCTTCCCTGGTCTATGCAAATATAATATCTCCTCTCCAAAAAACTTTTTACCCAAAACCTTCTCTACACCCATTTGTAGCTCAAAATAGCTGGTTTCTGCACTATTTGCTTTGCGACTGTGATTTCCTAAATACCCCTTACTTATCCCCGATTCCCCCGTTTTTGGAGCGCTGTTATATTTTTTTTGTTTTTACAGTCTACTACATTTTCGTGTCCTTATTTTGTTATGTTGAATGAATTTGATGAACTCATTACATGTTTTTTTTTCATTTTGTATGGATTTGTAAACCCACCCCGATATGCTAGTAGGTAATATCTGCAAACTTTACTGGTCAAATATTGGTGTAATGTACTATTTTGTAATATGTGCCATATGACTGTTTGTTTTGCTTGGTTAATAAATAGAATTAAAAATACACATATATTTGATCGGTTCTTTTAAAAAAACTCCTTGCGCATCCCATGACTTACAATGTTCAGCTATCTTTCACACACTATCTATCAAAATTCACAGGCAATTCACGCACTCTAGTGTATGACCTTTACTCTTGAAAAGTGTATATTTTTTACATTAAATCAATCATTGATATTTCATTACCTCTCTTTCAAGTATACCAATAGATTTCTTCTTCTTCGTTTGTTTTAAGACAAAGCACCCGAATTCGAGTGAATTATGCCCATACCAATAGATTTCCTTGTGGATGAAAAAAGCATAAGCCACAAAGAGATCTATCACCAAATATACTCCTATTATAATTATATGATTATTCATTCCCAGCACACTTTCTCCATTTAAGATTAGATGCAGAAACCATGATTTCTAGGTACCTGTCCAAAAGATCCTTTTCCTATGAGGGAATCAATCTCATATCGATCAAGGAACTTCTCGCCGTGTTTGATGATGTAATCGTGATTGTCATCATCATATCCATCATTGTACAACTTTCGTTCCTTTTTATGGGTGCCATCATCACTTTGTGACTGCTGCGCTCTCCGTTTCTTCTTTGCATAGTATACCTGCAACAATAAACAAAACACATTATATCCATGTATATCTATATGTGTAAGACATTACATAAAATACAGGAAACTCACAAAATTAACATCTCATTAGTATGTTGTGACAGAGATGTGTACACTCCACTGGAAGCAATTAGAGAAAGTCTTGTGAATCAATTCAGAAAACTGTATAATAGGTTTATTTCTCGTTCATCTTTGGCTTTCAGTTTTTAAAGCCCAATTGTAACTCAAAAAATCATGATAGCTATAAAAGAACCGTAATGAAATAGGTAACCACCAAAATACTTGCTGATGAAACTCACTTAACTTGTTGAAAAAACTCACCCAAGTTCAACCGAAATTTACTTGTCGACAATTGAGAGTTCAATTGAGTAAGAGGGTGAGGTACAGACTTGAAGGGTTAAACGACCTCGTAAAAAATAACACCCGCAGACATGTGAATGCGTTCATTTTGGCGCCGCATGGGGAGCGGAGTGGAGGGTAAGATGCCAATAACGGTGCCAAAGGCACCACCACCCTTACCACCGTATGTGACGGATTATTATAGTGTCATAGATTGACTCTACTTCTCATATTTGCTAAGGTAATATTTATTTATCTATTTAGCAAGAATTACACTTCCAATGTCAGCTTCCTGCAGGGAAATATATTTTTGAAAAAACATTATCAGCACAGTATGTATGTATATACTGTCAAAATTTAATTACTTAACATCGCGCATAATACTTTTTTAAGTCTAGTTATAGATAGGAAAGTACCAAGTGCTACAAAGTAAATGCCGGTACAATCAATGAAAATATTTCTTAAATTTATTTTGTCAACTTTATACTGTTCAAACATGGCATGTGCAGCGCAGCATCTCACCAACTAACAATATTATAAAATTTCGGCATAAAAAGATAGTCTACCACAAAAAAATAGGGAAGGAAAATTTGATATGAATGAACTGTGAGTGGGTACTGAAGTACATTTTTTTTACTTTCAGACGTCAATGTCACAGAATTAACATTGTGACGCGCACAATATCCGAGAGAAGTAATAGAATAATATAATACGATACGATACATACATACCTAGGGTAGGTAGGTATATAGAGTACAAAACTGAAGCTGTATTCCAAGCAATGGCGTATTTAACACCACACCACCTAAAAGGTACAATGTAAAACATCCCTTTATTATGGCATGATGACGCAAATTACTCAGTCATCATCGATAACAATATTGCTATACCGCATGGCGCATACACATCTCATCTCATATTATTATCATTTCGTTTCATTTCACCTATCAGCCTCAAAATGAAAAAGGAAAATCAAAACTGTTCTCTATTAGGTGTTAGGTATATTCCTTTTCATTTATTAGGTACTTTGCAGGTAGCATCTCTCTGCCAATTATTGAGTTTTATTCAAACATTTTAGATTTAAATCACAAACCTTAAAAGCCAATCAACAAAACCCAAATTTATGTTTTAATACACTACTTAACATATACCTACATATTGAATAATAACTTATGCTGTGAAGGAGGAGTAGGTTGGAAGCTAGATTTGAACAATGAATTTTCCACTCGAGTGGAACTTTTTCATCAGGGTATCGGAATGGGTTGCTATATCATTGTTGAATAATGGTACTTAAATGTTACTACGGTTGAGTTTTACAATTGGGTATTGGTAAACTTTGAACTTCGATAACTTGGAGTATTTGACCTTGGACCAAAAAATTCGGCATGGTTTCATAGCTTAATGATGCGTTACTTTTTGTGATTTTTCTTGGTGAAAATATTTTTTTAGACCCGTAAATAAATAAACACAGAAGATTTTCTCAAACTGATAAAAGGTAAGAAATACAGTATACCTAATTGAGGTAGGCAAGGTAAAATCGATACAAATTAATAGTCTGATGTCGGGAGCCGGCTAACATTAAATGTACCTACCTACTGAGTAAGTATATATTTATTCTATTTTAATACCCTATGTTATTCAATATCGACCGATATTCTAAGAACTGTAGTCTAAAGTACTTAGTAACGATTATAAATCATTATCCACATGGATGTTGTTAACATTTTGATATGTTAAATCAAGCTGTGTTATACTAACTGAAACACGCGAGGAGCGAAAACCTTAGACCCACGGGTACACCCGTCAACGTGGTCTGGTAAATTACAATAAAACATTTATAACAAACATTTGGATATGTGCAGGTATATATTCATAATAATAGGTAATTGGTTGAGTTCGGGTTTGTTTGTTTACATGTACGCCCTTCACTGACCTCAACCTGTCTACAAGCTCACTAAAACTGTGGACCATTAATACCACAAGTATTTTCCTATCACGCATTACAATATACCCTCAGCCTTTTAATTACTCAATTATGTATATACGTATATTATATTTTTATTTCCTAAATGAAATTTACTTCGCCTGCGCAAATAGCTACACAAAGACAATACCTACTGCATGACGTGTATGATGACAAATGCCTATTCATATTACACCCAATAACAACGCATTAACCCAAAAGTTTTATTACAACGTTGTGTATCGTTGAAGCCGCCGTCTAGGCTTAATTTAACCAGATTAAGATGAAAAATTATTCATAAAAATTAACAACTGGTTTGCTAATCGTAAATTCGTGTTAAAAACAAAACTATGAATTTTCCCATTATTTATTAAATTCGACATTACTAAACATACTTATATCAATTAGTCATAGTACATGTGTATACATACAATCATTCGAAATAATGACGAAGAAGAAAGAAATTAAACCAACAAGTATAAGAAACACAACACAAATTGCAACTTCACTAGTGGGTATAAACTTTAGAATGTGTATTTGTGGTAATTTAAAGTTACAAGATTCACTAATTGTAATTAGGTACTTATAAGTTTAATAATCACAATATTCAAGACGCAATACGAAAAGACTCCGGTGAACCGAATAAGTGCTCCATTCACCTCTACGAGACATAACCTTATCTCGTATTCCCCAATGTCAAGGTAGCGACGAGTGTCACTGACTTTTTTACTTGAGCACAATATACATACCTATAATATTATTGTTACTTGTAAATGCGTGTTGTAAATTTACCCCGAAGAATCTCAGGAGGTACACAGTTGAAAGTCCTGCGCATCATTTTATTAACAAAAAAAACTAAAATTCTAATGGTACATGAAAAAACTAAACACACATTACAAGAGTAAACTTTTTATTTTACGAGTATTTCTCGACTGAAATCATACAAATATAATATGAAATTCCGGGGAAAACGATCAAAATATATCTAACACACAAAAAAATTGACACAGATATTTGAGACAATACAACTCACTTATTAATTGTGTCGGTGCACATGTAGTAGAATTCCATAATTATGTAATTGAAACAAGTGTTTCTTTCTACTATAGATTATTGATTCCGAGAGAGAAGTCTTTCGACTTATACTTCGACTCGATTGATAATGACCTGATAAGTCGAAAGACGTCTCTCTTGGAATCAATAATCTATAGTAGAAAGAAACACTTGTTTCAATAACATAACAACTCACTTACGTACAAATTTCATCAGAAAGCACTGGTATTAGAGGAAATTATTAACTTTTCAGCAGTTTATTCATTTTTCATCTTCATAATATGTCTTCTTATTTAGCCTTTAAACATACTCTGCGATTTAGATTCCTTTATCTACTACTACTACTACTATACCATCACGGCATATCCCACAAGTGGTGGCATCTCTTCATTGTATAACAGAATTCATGTATGCAAAAAAAATAAAGTTAGTTCTAGCGGTACTGCATCTAAAATTTACTTTTTTCTTATGTATTAAAATTTGCACATTTCCAATTGTTGATAATTCTTAACAAGACTTTATGTATTCTTGATCTTAAACAGATGTTTGCATTGTTCTATTTTGATCGACTTGTCTAATTTAAACTGATTTGTTAATCTACAAACTTCTAATGTATGAGTTAATCTGTGTAATAGGCATATATGTATTGGTATATATTTAAAATTTAAAGTGCAAAGCAAGAGGGAAATAATTATCTGCAGGTACTAAATAACTTATATTAGAATCAAAATTATCACACTGAATGAAGTCACAACATGTTTCTGAACTAGTATTATAGTTACATAACTACGATAATGTTCTCAGAGCATCTACATTCTACATTTATGCACCTAGTAAAATGTATCAAATCAGATTGAGAGTAAGATACAATATCAACATATTAAATATGAAAGAACTTGGAGAACGTTATTTCTTAAATCGCAAACAAAAGGCACTGCCCTCTCTGTACTTCAAGTAACAGGATGGATTACAGACAGAACATAACAATTCAGAGAACACTAAACCCACAATATGACCGTTAAATGCGTTGCGGTAATGGCAGGTCACAAATAAGGACATAGAAATTTACAAAATAATAGAAAACTGTCCAACTCGTAAAATAATCATGACTCTTTTATAAAGAAATGTAATTTTAACATCTTTTCAATTGCGGCGTACAGACAGCTGGATGTGAACGTCAATCATCAAGCCTACCGGTGCTGCTGAGAGATGGTCAGACGGTCACTAGCTTCAGAGGCAAATTAAAGACTGAACTCTTCACTGGCGCCCTTGAGACGGTCTAGAGACTGTAAAACGGCGTCATAAATAAAATCATCCAAAATCATCATCATCATCATCATCAAGCAAAAATCTTAAATCTTTCGGCGACAATTCGGAGCATTCTCCGAAGAAATATTGGAATGAATGCCTTCGTTTCCCGTCCATGAAACGTAATGAAGGCATTCATTCGAATGCTCCGAATTGTCGCCGAAAGATTTAAGATTTTTGCTTGATGCTTGATGATTGACGTTCGCATCCAGCTGTCTGTACGCCGCCAATGTAAAACCATAGACTTACTATAGACTTATATCTTTGTGTAAAACATATTTTAATGAATTTCAAAAGTGACGTTTTTTATATGGATTATGATTTTTTTTGTTTAAATTTTTTTTAAAAGATATCTATATCTGGGTTTTGTTATAAACCCAAATACAACCTTATACACCTTTCACAGTAAGCTAAAAGCTTGTGTACTGAAAGGGGATTTTGCCGGCACATGGGATCGAACCACGGACCCCTTGTTCACGAGGCCGAAACTCTGCCTCCAGGCTACCGACGAACACAAATCTTATAAATGCATTTGGTAATTTTATTAGCAATAAATATTTTTCCTACAATTTGTACTTTCTGTTTCATAAATTGATTAGAAGATTTTCCATTTCATGGCCATATATATGTCCATTCCACTGACAAAGTTTATGAAAGACCGGAAAATAGTCTCCGTTCAAGCCTTTTCTAACATACAGAATCCCGTCAACATCCCATTTGTATAAAGGAATAAATTTATGTATAAATATCTACCTACTAGTGCATTTGATAATTATTATGAAAACAAATCTGGTTGACCTATGGAAACCAATAGTGTTGTGTAAATGAATAGGTAGGTATGGTACCACGATGTTGTGTCTGGTGCGGAGCTGTCACGTTTCTGCGTCGTTTATGTGGAATTCCACATACAAATAACTGGTCACAATGTAGACAAGGTTGATTGATACATAAAATGTTGTTGAAAACAATAATTGATTGTGTATGAGATTACAAAGTTTATAAAACAACAATATTGCGACGTGGAAAATGAACGGCGCGCGCAACGGTTGCGCGACCTATCCCAAGGCGCGAGACCACGATAGGCCAGACGAGTTACAGACGGCGAGGGGCTAGAGGCCGGAGCGGGGGTAGAGTGCGAGCGAGATGGCTGTATGTGGAGGAGAGAGAGGCAGACATCGAGGGAAACCCGCCGCCAATAAACGGCGGATTGATGTGGATGAAACTGGGAAAAAATTTCCGCCACACTGAATAATTATTTATTGCTTGCGTCGCTATAATTATTCTGACTCGATAAATATTTCAGTGTTCCAGATTTCTTCTAATTATACAAACACGTCAATTCTGACAGATATTGAAATCCGATAAGAAAAGGCGCCTAAGAAACAAATCATCCAGTATCATCAACATTAAAATACACCGATTCACGGCGTAAATTTGTTATTTGCTTTAAAAATGCTATACGAGGGTTGCTATTTAAGTTTTGAGATACGCAAAGGAAATCAAATATTTATAATCAAAAATGGCTTTATTGTTTTGCAAAATATTTTTCATGAAGATCAATCCACTTTTGCATGCGTTTGAACCCATCTTTGAAGCCTTTTTCCAGTTCGATCGAGGTACCTCCAGAACACGTGATTTGAACGCATCAACCGCCTCTTCAGGCGTCATAAAACGTTGACCTCACAATTTATTTTTGATCTGCGGGAATAAAAAGAAACATTGAGTGCCAAATCAGGATTGTGCAGCGGATGACCCATCAATTTGGTGTTTTAAATTATTTAAAATGCACTTGTTTGAGCTGATGTGTGAGAGCTTACATTATCGTGGTGGAGAATGATTCGTCTTCTGCAATTGGTTTCCCTTATTTTTCGAAACACTTCTGGCAAAAAAATGGTGGTGTACCATTCAGAATTAACCGTTCTACATTAGTCTAATGGAATGGTAGTGATATGTCCAGTTATTCAAAAAAAAACAGGCGACTATTTGCTTCGAAGTGTTACGTGCGCGAACATTTTTTGTTGGATTTGGCTCATCTTGAAAGACCCATACAGGCGATTGTTGTTTAGTTTCGGGCTCATATGCATATATCTATGATTCGTCATCTATCACGATCTTATAAACGTCTTTTGAAGCACCACAATTGATTTTTTTCATCATTTGTTTGCAAAAATCGACACGAGCCTTTTTTTGAACGATTGCCAAACTATCCAACGCTTAAAAATCTTTTTGACAACCAAACGTTCATGCAATATTAAATGTATGCAAGTGGAACCAATGCTCAAGCATACCTCAATCTCACGGTATGTCACATGATGATCTTGCAAAATCAGTTTACGCACAGCATTGATGTTTTCTGGCACAACAGCCGATTTTAGACGACCTTCACGTAATTCGTCTTGCAACGAAGTCTGACCACGACTGAAATCAGAAAATCAGCGAAACATGGTGGCTTGTGATGGTGCTTCACCATCAAAAGTCGCAACAAGTTGATCGGCACACCGTTGTTGGTTTAATCCACGTCGAAAGTCATAGAAAATTATCGCACGAAAATGTTCACGATTTAATTCCATTTTTTAAACAAAGCAAATTTTTCAAGTATGTGTAAATAATAGAAATATCACTCGTATGACAAAACGTTCTGAGTATGTTTACCATAAAATGTTTCAAACTTTACGATGACAAAGTCAGATTTGACATATTCGCACTGGTTTTGCCGTATCTCAAAACTTAAGTAGCAACCCTCGTATATACATTATATACAACTATAGCGTCTACCTCAAATAGGATCAAAATGTATCTATAACTTCAATTGATGCAGTTTCAAATGAAAATATGAAAACTATGATGAAAATATAATAAACATACATCCTTTTTTATAACACCATCTGCAATAATCCTTAAGAATCCAGTGATAATCTTACCACTGCATAATATTATCTCAATATTTTATATTCTATGTTGCTTTGTAATAAATAACTGTTGTCTAGTGATAATATGCATAAATTATAATAATGAATCCATGTATTTGATCAATTCAAATACATCTAGCACACCCTTTCACTAAACAATAGCTTGTACCGTGAAAGTGGTTCTGAAATTCTACACTTAACTCTTGTCCACAGCGGAAGTGCCATAGTGAGCAGCCTGAAGAGCTAGCCAACCAAATTAATAAACCTCGTGTATGGAATCTTTGACCACAACTCCTTCGATGTCCGTCTATCCGAGCGAAGCAAACATTGAAATAATAAAAAAAATAAACAAACAAAAACATTTTTAACACGGGTGACAATTAAAAAGAAATAAGTACATTTAAAATCAAGTACATTACAGTTGGAGTAGCCATAAGACCAGCTTAATGTAATAAACATGTAAATTGTCCTGACCGTGCCAAAAAAGTTAAAACATTCAGAATAGGTGGCGTACCTCATCGTTGTATTAAAGATGTTAAATATCTAAATTAAATGTTCAGTTTTAAATGCGCAATAAGAGGTTTAAACATGACAGATAACAACAATAACAAAATACAGAATAATCAATACCGAAGTCATTTATTGACATTGACATACATTGACTACATTACTCCAGAAACAAACACACAAAATGTAGGTACGTATCTACTTAGCATAATGCTAACATCGCAAGAGAAAATGCAATAATTTCAGACACAAAAACAAAAACGCGGAAAATACAACCACCTTTGAACATAAGACTGACTGTTGAAACCTTGCAACGGTCTCCTCATAGATTTCAGATGTTTGTTTCAATTTGTCTAGTCTAGATAGACTATTTATAACATGGCTCTCTCAAAAGTGGGGTAGCCAGTAGACTAACTACACGACATAAACATGTGTAGGTCATCCTGCCAATGCCAACAAAAAAGGGGATATTTAAAAGGGCGACAGCAAAAACAATTGGTTGACTACTAATAAACTAGCTGTAGTATTTGTGCGACAAAAAAACTAAGTTCCGACTAATATTGAATGACAAAAATTCAAAACCGAGTTATAAAAAATGGGTCACAGTTATACTAGACGAGCAACTGAAAACGCTAAACGGGCGACGAAAAATACTAAATGAGAGACTACATACCTGTATGGAATACAGAAAAAACCACGAGAACTACGGAAATAAAATTTTTATTCACACATTTTCGAAACTTTTTTAGATATATTTCCCTTATTTATAAAATTACATAATTACATTCTTACATAAAACTATACACTCGTTTCGCCAAAGTGGAGTAAGTCGGCAGAGGGGTTCGAATCTATAATCTCCAGATTGAAAAAAACTGTCCGACTGCCGACCACCTATATTTTCATAATATTTTTGGTTTCGTAAGCACGTCATCTTAAATAAAATTCAGTTCGTTTTAATCACAATGTCTGCCAATTTTCGATAAACTGTATTTGTTCACCACTATAATATACAATACACTCACACCGTATCTTAAGTGTGGCAAACAGAGAGCAATGAACACCATATAGATCTATCCATACATACTTCTATCGCTTTTTTTACACTTCTTTCGTCACTACAACTCCACCCTAATAGTAATAAGATAACAAACTGCAAGTGATAGTTTTGTATGTTAATTTCCATATTTTTGCATAGAATTTGTATTCCAATCACTTGTTTAAACACAATCTAATTAAAAATAAGTGATTCAGAATGGGGTAGCTTACCTCATTGCTGAATTGAATATTTTTTAAAGTTAATTTAAAAAAAAAATGCTTATTTTAATGTGTATTTTGGTCTTATCGCTTAATTTCATTTAATGTTGATGAACACTATGAAAACTCGACATAAAATATTTCACAAAAAACTGATATAGTTAACTATAATATCATAAGTAGATAATATGCTTATTGAAAACATTAAATTTTCCCCGTAAATAGGCTGTAGGCAATAAATATTAAATATGTACGTAAAGTAGGCCACGAACCAGTTTTATAAGTATGAATAAAATCGATAGAATAAAAGTAATTACGTTATCCGCGGCTATTTTCGGTAACCCCACAGACTCAATTCACATATACCACAATAATTAAAAAACAAGGACAATTGTCAATCTAACAAGACGAAAGACTTATCTCTCGTTAATAAATCAAATAGTAGGATAAAACATTCGCTAACGAATTCTACAAATCGACACTGTGAATACACTATGTAATAAATATGATTTAAAAACAATTTCCATCTGAAGTTTTCTTTTGGGCGGTAACAGGTTCTAAAGGCAATGAATTTCTTTTCGAGAAAGAAATATTCATTGTTTGCATAGAATATAAAACTCGGACGTATCTGCAAATTTAAAGTGTGAATTAATTTCAACACGAACACATATCTATAGTTACATGTAATAGTAATATGTAAGTGGGTGGAGTCGTTAAAGTGACAGAAGAATAAATTATGGTTTACCAGATTAAATCACCTACGCAATCGACACCACAATGACAATCTAAAAATGATATAAATTGTAACATGTCACTTTCAACGTGAGCTCCACAATAAGGCATCTGGTAGTACCTCCATCATCCCACGCACCGCACATGAGATGTCCATTAATGAATGAACGGATTATGGAGCAAAAACACGAACATGTACTTGTGCCAAATAGAAAGAATACAAAAAATATACAAAATAATAAAATATTACAAATAGCTATGAATCAAATACGGAGAAACCAATACTCAATGAACTTTATGTAAAGTATCAGTGTGCAAAAAATATAATCTTTATGATGATGAAATTGTATACACACACGGAATACTTTGAAGGAGTTGCATAGTGCATTGATGAATTTACAAAGTATTGTGAATTTATTTATGCGATATATTAATATTTATTTTGAACGGTTTTATTTATCTCATTCTACTGCTAAATTCTATCCATCAAATATTTAAATAATACCTGCTATAAAAGAATGCGCCCAACATGAAATAGAAAATCAATTATCGAATGGAACAAGTACCCTTTTCGATGGTCTGAAAATAATGACTAATGAGACGCGCATTATATTCGTGTGCAACGCCATACCACGTTGCATGCTTGGATAAGCGATCAGATAAGATTTTCTAATGATTTTTCTATAACATAAATTAGCACGAGTATGATATAAGTAGATACGTGGGTACATAATATAAAAACAGAGGTATCGTGCAAGAAACAGGGAAAACAATTCAAAACCCTCATAAAAAGTATTAAATATAAGCTATACGGCCGATTTACGTATATAAATTATCCCACAACGGACACATTATGACAATTTCGTACATTATTACAACCATATGCACAATCTGAATATAACTGAACATATGTTGTTGAACTGGGTCTGGGTGTTACATGTATGTATGTATATATGTGTAGTGCATTGTATATGTGTGTATCGTCGCGTTAGTACCCATAATACAAGATTCATCTTAGTTTGGGACTAGCTCGATCTGTGTGAATTATCTATGTATGTTATGTTATATGTACCTATCTATACAATAATATTTGATATCAGATAATATGGGTATCAAATAGCGTGTGACGAGAGCTAGCCTAACTAAGGTAGGCCAACACGTCAAATATTATTTTATTCCATTATCTATTGCTTCTACTAGGTACGTGCTAATTGCTGCTACCTCAGTATCACCTACTCGATATACCTAAATCTCATAGATTTGTTCGCCATCTCTCCTTAAAATTCAGAGAAACATCTCAATTCTAACATAACATAACATGTAAAGACAGTTCACACCGATCAAGCTAGTCCCAAACTTAGATATGAATACTGTATTACGGATAGTGTTGTGGATTCCTCAAGAAACAATTTTCCTCGAAGTAGAGAATTTTCGAAGATTTTATTTTTTATTTAACAGTATAATAATAATAAATACTTTATTCAATCAATCAATTACAATGTACGAATGTTGAGACAATTTATCACCAATATGGCTACAATTAATTAAGGAAACAAAAAAATATTAGGTACCTACATAGAAAAAAGTGCTAATAACTGATGAAAAATCTTGATGTTTGATACCCCACATGCCCATATTTAAGTTGAAAAAAATTGCAGGTACGTACATGGAAAAAATTGTTAATACCCTCTGATTTGGGCCTTAATCAGCCCCACAAATTTTTGGATCAATCACGTTGGCTGCGAAGTGTACTGGGCGAAAGGTCATAATACCTATATATAATGAGTTACAATCCATTGGATTGGTCTGCAACGAGTTTTGACTTATTTCTCCACTCCTCCCTATTCTCAGCTAGTCTCTTCAACTCCATATATGAGCCACAGCTCATGTCCCTCTTCAGTTGGTCCATATAGGCGTCTCTCGGTCGACCTCTGCCATTTGTGCCTTCGGTCCTGCCCTCTGCGATTGCGATGAGCAGTCCTGGGTGCCTGATGTTGTGGCCAATCCAATTAGCTCGTTGTTGGCAGATTCTTTTGAGGAGTTGCCTTTTTTCGCCAACCCTGGTTAACACTTCTTCGTTTTCGACGTGTTCCGACCAATGAATCTTCAGCATGCGTCTATAGCACCACATTTCAAATGCCGCTAACCGTCCGCTTTCCCTCTTGCTGATGGTCCACGTCTCGCACCCATATAACAAAATGCTCCACACAAAGGCTTTAGTGAGATTCTTCCTCACACTTAGATCAATATTAGGGGATTCTAATATTTTGGATTTTTTGTTAAAGGCAATTCGTGCCTGGTTTATTCTGCTCACAATTTCTGATTTGGAGCGTCCGTCCTGGTTTATTCTGCTGCCCAAGTACACGAATTCTCTTACTTGTTTGATGCTCACTCCATTTATGGCAATGTTCGCAGTCGCTTCCTCCCTTCCAACGACCATACATTTTGTTTTATCTTTATTTATTTTCATGTTGTACTTTGACAACAGTATACTTTCCATTTTCCCTAAGGCTTCGTTCAGCTCCATCTCGGAGTCTGCGAGCAGTGCTATGTCGTCTGCATATCTAATCATGTCGACTTTTTTCCCATTTATTTTTACTCCTGTCCAGTTCTTCATTTCTTCTCTGAGTTCATCAATAGCTCGCTGTATATAGCAGTTAAAGAGTGCTGGCGACATTGAGCATCCCTGTCTCACACCTTGTTCTACCCTCGCTTCTGCGCAGCTCTCTCCGCTTTTAATTACAGCCATTTCATTCTTGTATAGGCTCCAGATTGCTCTTCTGTCCTTATAGCTCATTCCTATCTGGTTTAGAGTCTTAAAAAGTTGTTTCCATTCTACTTTATCGAATGCTTTTTCTAGGTCGATGAATGCTACATACGTGTTTCTATTTACTGTTATTCTCTTTTCAAGAACAAGTCTTAGACTCAGAATTGCATCTCTTGTACCTGTCTCTTTGCGGAATCCAAATTGATCTTCTGAAAGTGTTTCGTTGATTTTACTTTCCGCCCTTTTCATTATAATGTTGGTGAGTATCTTAGAAGCGTGTGATATCATGCTTAATGTTCTGTGTTGTTCGCACTTTGTCGTGCCTGTTTTCTTAGGTAGCGCTCGTATCAGACATTTGGCGAAGTCCTCAGGTATCTCTCCTGTGTTATATATTTTGCAGACAAGCTTATACAAAGTGTCAAGCATGCCGCTTCCTGCGCATTTAAGCAACTCTGATGGAATTAGGTCAATACCTGGTGCTTTGCCGTCTTTCAATTTTGATAAGGCATTATCAAATTCACTTCTTAAGATGTCATCTCCATTATTTTCTTTGTCATATTCTGTTTCCAGTGCTTTACTTTCCTCAAGTATGTTCTTTCCTTTGTAAAGTTGTTCTAGGTATTCTTTCCACCTTTTAACAATCAATTCATCCTCAAACAGTAGTTTGCCGTTTTGATCTTCGATAGCACATTGTGGTTGTGTCTTATCATTGAAAAAATTTTTGACTTCAGAATATGCAGTTTCAAATTAATTAATATGCAGTTTCAAAATAATACCACTAAGAAAAATTAGGAAGAGAAATTTCTTTTCCATCAGAGGAGATATTCTCGGAGAAATGTCTCGTTCTCGAGAAATTTCTTTGGAGAATTTTCTCTTCTCACATCACTAATTACGGATACTAATGCGACAATACTGAAATATACAATGCACTAAACACATAAACATGGAATATCCAGACCCTGAACAATATTAAAATGGTCATTAGGTAAAGTACGCTGTATTGCACCGCCAATAAATCGTACCACCTCAATATTTCCTATAGGTATGCATATTTTTTATAACATGGCAGCACAGATTTAATTGCATGAACTCCTCTCTTTTGTGCTTGTGTTCAACTGGTTTGCTTGCGTCAAAATAAACGTGTCTTAAGCAAGTTGTTATTTTTTGTCAATTCGATATAATTTTTGGCATCTAAAGACATGATACATTAAAAAGTAATTAATATTCGTTGTTTCCCCATATACGTTTCTCGTTTAAAACCGATGCAATTTAAAGTAATTTTCCCTTCTTCATTTTGCCTGGCCAGGAATCGAGCCCGGGACCTCGTAGTTCAAAGGAAAAAGCGTTACCTCAGCGCCACAACGGCCGTGTGAATTATTGAAATTCTGTGATAAGATAATAAGAAGATTGGGCCTAATTTGCAAAATCATGCACAAGAAAAGTTACAAATATGAACAATAAACAACAGGGTAAAGCTATAAATAGATACACATAAATATATTATATGAATATATCTTAATATTTGCTTTTGTATGTGTAGACATGGATGTGAGACGTAACGTTGGTGTATTGCTATAGAATTGGAATGTGTTGGTTGAGTGTGTTGGTAGCGCAACGGTCCTATAGATTCTGGGGCAAGACGTCTGTCTGAAGTACAAAGGCCGCAAATGACCCGGATTCTGAGCATAACAATAATAACACATTCGCGTTTCAATGCACACCATTCCACAACCAATAGATACCAGTAAGCATAATAGCCAACTAAACACCAAGAAGATAACAATACCTACCTACCTACCTACTTACTTACTAAATCTCACATACTAAAACAGAATTACCTATAGATTTTTTTATTTATTTATTCTTTATTGTACATTGATAATAAGGAATTTTACAAAGAAACAGTTATTTTAAATGCAACTATATACAAATGGCAAATTTATCGCGGAGGCGCAAGTAACTCATGAAACATTCACAAAAAAACATTTAATGTAAAGTAACAGATGAGGTAAAACGCACAATAGGTAGGAAAAGGGACTAGGAAACGGATGCCAAATTTTGAGTGAAAAAGTGGCTCTTGACCGCCCGCTTGAAAGCGTGAAGAGTGGGGAGAAACTTTATTCTGGAAGGCAGAATATTCCAACAGCGAGCATCATGAACAGAAAATGAGTTCGCAAACAAATTTGAGCTATGAGCTGGTATCGCCAAAAGACCCTCATAATTGGATCTTAAGGGTAGGCTATGACTCGAAAGATACTCAACATTTCTTTAAGATAATATGATGAAGACGTAGAGAATAAACAACTTTAGACAAGTGATAAGACATGGAGTTCATGGAGTTCTTCTCGTTGACGCACAGTAAAACAGGCCATTCTATATCTAGTAATGTACTCAGATATTTTCAGTGAAAGATAATAAAAATAAAAACAGCTATGATCATCAATATAATATTTTCTAACTGGATACTATTGGATAACCTATAGTAGAAATTGACCATAATTACTTACTGGGTGAGCGATTACATAGTCCGAAAACGACAACCTATTATACTAATGTACAATTTGTGCGACAATATATTATTTATGTGACACTATTGTCAGAAGCACATTTAATTTAATCGAAAATTGATTGACAATGTATTAAGACTGAGCTGCATTTTATTAAAGATAACATATTTATAAAACAAAAAAGTGAAGAATAAAATAAATAAAAAACATTGTGAAAACAAAGGCGGTCAACAATCGCTTAGTATTTTAAATCAAGAGATCACGTGTTCGAGCCCCGCTACCGACTTACTCCACCTTTGCGATACAACCACATATGTAGTTAACTGTTAGTATATAATAAGGTTTATTTATAATGAGATTAATATTTAAAAAAAAAGCACAAAATACGCATAATTTAAAATAATTAGATATATTTCAGAATAAAAATGGAGTCGACTTATTTATCTTGGTATTTTCTGTAACTCACTTGATATAGATATAAACTAAAAACTGGTCCATTTTTCTGAAGCACGATTACGATTTTTTGTCATTCAATAACAGTTACCGACTGAGTTTTTGTCGGACAAATACTAAGGCAGTTCATTGTAAGTCTACCATGTGTTTTCATTAGCTCGATTTAATATTTTCTTATAAAAAAAAAATACCCAACGATCAATCTCTAGTTAGTTATACGCCGAGTTTTAATTGTGAAAAAAATTCAAGCAAAATAATAAAAAGATCGGAAATTCAACATTATTAAATTGTCTAACGAACATTGAACTCCATAACAATAATACCTAATAATCTTATATTGTGTTCAAAATGTAGATTCTAATGTTATTTTGTTAAATAAATGAGATGTTAAATAGATGATTAATAATAATAAATCCAAATATCGGTATCACGGTGTAATTGGTGTTTACATTTCCTTCATTCTGACTATGACAATAAATGAACTACGCATAATATATTATATAGATTTAAAAACTTTCGCACAAAAACAAACAAAAAACTGTAAATTAGAAAATAAATATGTCAACACTACCTGTCGATCGATTGCATGCTTTGGTAACTATAGAATTTAACATTTTGTTTGAAATTCAGATTCATGATAACTTTACAGCACCACAATTGGAGTTTTGAAACAAGATTAAATTATTATGAAAGTGCGTCCAAAAATAATACCGGCATATCGATCAGAAGGAAGGTCATCGTCGGATGTAAATAGATCGCAGTTTAAATATCGGTGAAATGCACATGCACACATTACGTATGTATTAGACCTCGCTGCAGATGAGAACCTTCACATCCCCGCGTCCCCTGCTACGCCACAGTCCATACAGCAACCACAGACAGGGCGAACAGGCTTTCCATATACCTACCTAGCTACCTAAACAGGGAGGCTCTACGCTGCCGTCTGCGTTCATTGCATGGAGAGAAAGTAGGTAAACGGGAGAGTGGGGAAACGATCGACAGAGATGCAACGACCCAATACAACTCTCGGAACAACGACCCGACAGTTTGGATAGGTCATGTACACACTACATTATATTCCAGTACTTAGAGATCCTCCTCGAGTATGCAAATCACACGTTGGGTATATGATACCTACTTTAGGTGTAACACAATCGAAACACTGGACAATCGGTAATATTATGTTCCACAGAAGCTGATGCATTATGAAAAAACGTAAGAAAAATCAATATACACACATATGTGCGGCGTATTAAGGTCAACAACACAACATAAATAAATAAATTACTCTCGCTGTCATGCACTGAATAATTTCATTTAGAAGACATACGAAACACGTACCCCTTTGTCCAACTCCAATATTCGCCATATTATTCTCCGAAACGAAATTAGGATCATGACATGATCAGCTTCATATATTCTTATATTAATTGTGTCGGTGCACACATAGTAGAATTCCATAATAATGCAATTTGAAACAAGTGTTCCTTTCTACTATTGTTTGTTAATTCGCAGAGAGACGTCTTTCGACTTATAAGGTCATTATCAATCAGATTGATATCTATCAGATTGATAATGACCTTATAAGTCGAAAGACGTCTCTCTGCGAATTAACAAACAATAGTAGAAAGGAACACTTGTTTCAAATTGCATTATTCATATATTCTGCAAACAAACACATAATGGCGTCGCTGTGCAAAGTCCTTATTACATCCTACTCTTAAATTATATTGAGAACACATTTAAAATTTAAACATGTAACATACAAAAAATGGGATGGGTGGAAGAAGAAAAGTATAAGAGAAAATAATATAAATGAACACACTAATTTTAATTGAAATAAAACCCATTGTAAGACAACAGTCGAGACACCTAAAGAGAAATCACAAGAGCTGACGGCAGTCGTGTGCAACCGTATTAACTTCTGTTGGAGCATTCATTATTTCATTACGATTCTTTTTCCAACCTAATTAAATTATCTTACATTAAATAACAAAGCAGAAACGTCGCTATGGAATTCCACCAGTCACGTTGTCACGTACCAATCAAGTATTGTCGGACCATTAGGAATAGAACAATAAATACATACTTTTTATATCATCAGATGAAGTTTTTTGACATTCTAGTTAATTTCAAATTTCGAGAAGTCAATTAAGTTTAAGTTAACTTTATTTTGATTTAAATTTATATAGATACATAACAATTTAGTAGTTTTTATTAAGATGCTGCATTGTATGAATGAGTAAGAGCGGGTACTTTGCTGCTTTATTTATTGAGATATTTGATTTGACTGTATTTACCTGTAACATTGGATTAATATATAATCAAAAACAATTAAAATCTGGTAAACTACCAAAGTAATTATTACGTACAATTATGACTCTTATTATTTGATAAACGTGTACTAAAGACACATTGGATTATCTCATAAATAATATAGACAAGACTGATCGTTTAGTTATTACAATACAGCCACAAAAAATGTTATAGAACATATCATATATATTACAGACTCCATAGCAAAATAAACGTATCTGCTTACTGGTTGTATTACACCTATATCCTTGTTATTAAAAATTATGATATGGCAATATTTGTTTCTTTATATTTTAATTCCAAAATATTCAACCTTGTGGATGTAATATATGTAATCCCTATTTATTTATTAACTACCCAGTAGATGGATACAATTATCGGAATCGTAAAAACAAGAGTTAAAATAATCAATGGTGCGTCATCGTCATTACTAATAGCTAGTGTTGTGGAATTCTCAAGAAATAATTATTCGAGAATTTTCCGAGAATTTTTTTTATTTTTTATTTAACAGTATACTGTAATAATAATAAACACTTTATTCAATCAATCAATAACAATGTACAAATGTTGAGACAATTTATCACCAATATGGCTACAATTAATTATGGAAACAAAAATGTTAGGTACCTACATAGAAAAAAGTGCTAATAACTGATGAAAAATCTTGATGGTTGACACCCCACATGCCCATATTCAAGTTTAAAAAAAAAATTGCAGGTAGGTAAGTACATGGAAAAAAGTGTTAATAACCTCTGATTTGGGCCTTAATCATCCCCACAATTTTTTGGAGCAATCATGTTGGCTGCGAAGTATACTGGGCGAAAGGTCATAATACCACTAAGAAGAATTATGGAGAGAAATTTCTCTTCCATCAGAGAAGAAATTCTCGGAGAAATTTCTCGTTCTCGAGAAATTTCTCTGAAGAATTTTCTCTTCTCACATCACTACTAATAGGTAGGTACTGGTGTCGTTTTTAATTAAGGAATTAGTTAATTATGTACCTACTACAACCACTTTAATTTTTTAAAAAACACTACCGGTTTCAACGCTCAGATGCGTCATTGACGAGTGTTATACTAAAACGAGTTATACATTGACGAGTGTTATACTAAAGTTTTAGTATAACACTCGTCAATGACGCATCTGAGCGTTGTAACCGGTAGTGTTTTTAAAAAAAATTAAAGTGGTTGTAGTACATAATTAACTAATTCCTTAATTAAAAATGTTTCGTGATTACCACATAGTTAGTGCCAACAAAATCAAACAAACTGGTGTCGTTATTTAGAAGCTCTACTAGAAGTAGCCAAGCACATTCACACTATGTATATTACGAAGACCATTTCCCACGGTAATGGAATACAGAGATAAATTAGCTAAGGACTGAAACATAATATGAAATTCGTAAGGTATAAGTAATAAGAACAAGGCGAGTACTAAACTGCCAGAACACTGACTCGCCACCATATTTACATTTGCCTCACACAAGCAGGGTATTACACTAAGAAAGAGGTGGAAAACTGAGTGTTTGATAGCAGTAACTACAAGTTACTGATTACAAAGGTTCATCGCCGATTACTGTTAAGACGGACATCATCTCAGGCTCCTGGGAGGAAGAATACTAACAGCAATTTCAAGAAACACGGCTACAAATTCCCCGTAATATTGGCATACTAAGTATATTTTTGATACATAATATGTAGCAATGCACAAATGCGCGAGAAAATGTAATTATGTTAATAATGACTCATTTCACGTAAGTCTTTATCTACATATAATACGGAATAGTCTGTCTATACGAATCCCATGACTAGGCAATATTATTGTAGTATTCTAAGTACTACAGTGACTCATAATACAGGAATTCCTTCCAATTACATTATTTGTGAATCCGCATTTTGAACAATATTCGAGTCAAATGATATAATATTATGATTAGAGGGTTACTCCCGGGAATTCCCGGGAAAACCCTCTAATTTTTATTTCCCGTTTCCCGGGAAAAAAACGAAAAAAGTCACCGTGGATATACTACAAATAAGTGTTTTATTTTAATTAATTAAACGAATCCTTTCCCGGGAAAAAATACAAATTATTAGTCATGCAGATTGCCATACCGATACCGAAATCTTTGTTTAGTTAACTGTAATAGTCGTGATAAACTTGTAGAAGCTGACGAATATTTTGATATGAAAATATGAAAAATAATATTAATTACCAATATAAGTGTTATAAGTTTAAAAAAAAAACTTAATTATAGCTTCAATGTATTCGTTTGAAAGAAGCATAATTATTCTAAATATTATTCGAAATCGGAGGTGTGTTTGGCCGACAATGTATAAGAATCCTACAATTTTTCATGTTTTTTTTTTACTTATTTCGAAAAGTTAGATAGTTCTTAAAAATATTAGTGCAGCCAACTGTCATTTTTTTTGTTTTATTCATGGATATTAACCGATATAAAAAATCTTTTTTTGTCGATATTTCTCATTTTTTAAAGTCAAAAATCTTTAAAAAGCTTTGCCAAAATCCATAACATTTTTTTGCTTGATAGGATGATCAAAAATTAAAAGTTAATATATTTTGTAAACAATTTTTATTTTGATATAACATAGAGTACCTAAATAAATCTCGTCAGTCAGCTATTTAGTTTTTTTTAAGCAAATTACTTATATTGGTAACAAAAATTTGTTTTTTTTTTTATCAAATCAAAATGTTTGCAAGGGTCAACAAGTTATGAGAGTTTTTATACCAAATTTGTTGAAAATTGAATATTTATAAATATAATAATGAATTTCCCGTTTCCCTGGAACAAAAATAATCCGGGAAAAGATACCCTCTAATTATGATTCATATTTACGAAAAATTCGAGAGATTTTTCTAATTCACGATTAGATTTCTAAACTTCAATTATTTTTAATTATTTTTATGCAGATAGGTATGTAGTATTCTAAGAACAAGAATTCGGTGGAATTTTGCAGTTTTTTTAATAAAATAATTATTTGCATTTTTCGTACGCGTTTGACATGTCACAAGTAGGTACGTACAATTTTACGATATACTGATTTGTAGGTTAGGTTAGAGTAAATCGGGTGTTATTTTCTGCAAAAGCACATTTATTGACAATCATTTCATTATTACAGCATTTCATGGGTGAAAACTATAAAATTACGTAAATATAAGTAGAAAAATCATAAATTAAGAAGAAATCATGAAATAAATTGAACAATTGGTGCAACTACACATCCACGTGTCGCATAAAAAGTATGTCATATCGTCGGTATACAATGAAAATCCACTAACTCCAATTTTGGGTGAAATGGAGTTAAATTTTTTTTTTTTTTTTTAAAAAGATATATCTGGGTTTTTGTTATAAACCCAAATACAACCTTATACACCTTTCACAGTAAGCTACTAAAAGCTTGTGTCGTGAAAGGGGAGTTTGCCGGCACCTGGTATCGAACCACGGACCCCATGTTCACGAGGCCGAGACTCTACCTCCAGGCTACCGACGAACTCAAAAAATATGAAGGTATCGAAAAAAAAAACATGTTCTATCTACAGAGAAAATCCACCTCCTCCTATGAGCTACCATTTTTGAACTATGTCCATACCAAGAAATAACTAACTCCAAAATGTGCTATTTGACAACAAAGAAAAACCACTAAAGTACTTAAGTGGATTTTTAGTAGATTCTTTATGAAAAATATTACAATTTCGCTAGAGAGAAAATCCACTAAATGCCTTTAGTGGAATGTTGTCCTTCAAATACCATCATCTGGTATAAGTCCAATGTATTATAGCCGAAAAATATGTCTATATAACCTCACCATTTATGAGTCTGCACCACCAAATGCTGCGTATTGCTTTTTGTTGGACAGAATTAAATGGGAAACTAAGCAGCTGCGATATAAGAACTTGTTTGCTCCGATACATTCACACTTTACCACTCCATGTCACAGAGGTATAATTTTTTTTCTGATACATGTGGTGGCCAGAGCCGCAATAAAAATGTTGCTGCACTTTTATGGTATATAACATTTGGTGACTCCCTCCCATACCCGGATATCTCAGAAGTCGGGGGACTTCTATCTATCCGCTCTTCTAAGCTAAACTTTTGTCCTCACGGGCGGGCCCTGATGGGCAGCCTGAGAGGGTGGCCGGTCAATACCGCCTCGTGGGAATCTTTTATGCTACATTTACGTCTTCGATGCTCCTCTCAGGAGGATGAAATTCAACAAAAGACCCAAACAAATAACAATCAAGCATAATAACTATCAATAAATATAGTGCCTAATTTAGAGCCAGAGGCCAAAGTAAGGTGTCCAGAGCCTTGTTATTGGGCTTTCTTAAGGTGAGACTCGAGAAACGCCGTTACAAGCGTATTGTAAAGACATTTCCCTCCCAACAGGTATTCCTGTACCCACCCATATCTACTCTCCACCGAGGGAGACAGGACGAAACACAACAAATAACGAATTAGCCTAACAGACCCTGCCGCAATGGGCAACAATCAATCCTAGAGCACTCCTACCTCAGTCGGAGGTAAACCCGGCTAACGCAGGAGATCCCACCGAGAAACCTATGTCTCCACAAATTCCAAAAATGCCCCAACATCCATTACCTCGGGGCACTCCCGGAGGATATGCTCCGCACTCTGTGCACCCGTCCCACAAACACACCACGGATTCTCCACTAGTCCAAGTTCAAAGAGCTTACCCTTAAGATTGCGTTATGGTATATAGTGCAAACATCACCACATGTTTATACGATTGGACAGAATTTTTTTGGAAAGTGGACATTTGTACATGGACGTAGATTTCATGCACAGCAGCATTGAAAAGGCTAAGAAATTTTAGCCAGTTTATACCACTTAAGACTGGATGTCCATATTTAAAATTACTAGATCAAATAGATAGTGAAACAAAAAAGTTTGTTTCACATACGATGTAACAGAATTGAAATTTAGCAATACGCTAGATTTAACACAATTGTCGGTAATAGTGATCATTCTCTTCCCAAACAAATTAATAAAATGTACACAAGAGTTCTACTAATAAGTGCCACTAAAAAGAAAGACCTCATGGAACTTTGCAAAACTAATGTTATACCCAAACAATACCATAGCTGGTATAACAATTATTCCAAACTCTTCTTCGGCAATTGATTGTATGCCGAAAGCTGCGGTTGACGATAGTATGAGTAAATGTGAAGAACAACAATATTATTTTTTATTTTTTTTAATAAGACAATCTTCATTTTTAATGTCTAAAGACATGACTGATAGTCCAATTTTATTTTGCATTATTTTTTTTAACATGCCTCAGAAATAACTGCCTTCGTTATTTTATACACAAGTAAACTCTTTGAAATATGTACCCGTTTTCTTACTATCTTGGTCAGAGAAAAACCACTAAATCCATTTTATGGTGACTGAGGTGTTTTAAACTTAAAAATTATTATTATTAAATTAAAATATAATAAATTATTCTATAATTCACATTTAGAAAACTGTTGGTTCTTCTATATGTAGTAATTATTTCTTAGAATTTCCCTGTGGTTCAGTTTTTATAGAAGATCAAACTTTATATTTCAATTATCTCTGAATAGACTTTTGTGGAGTTAGTGGATTGTCATTGTAAACCGACGATATGAAAGTATATATTAAAAACAAACTCAAATATAGTTATATTGGCGACAACAAACTATAATATTCTTTAAACACGCAAGAAGTATGCAACATTTTCACAGCGAGCATGCAACAGGTTATATAAGGGAACACATTTATCAATCTGAGACATCTATCCTATTATTATAATAACACAACATTCTTTAGATATAGCCTTTTTTATTTGCCATCTTATGAAAAATGTGTATTACAATATTATTGATGAATCCAATAAAAAAACGCAACGCGAACAATTCGGACGTCTTCATTATCATTTTCTTTGAAGTCAATCCAAAAAGGAAATATTTAGACGAGCGACCGAAAAATCAAATGATCGATATATGTGCGACTCAATAAAAACTACATAGCCGACTAAATGTCGAGTGACAGTGCTGCGAAAAATGAAGCAAAGGTCGGCGACTAAAAAAAACTAAAGGAGCAACAAAATATTGACTGAGCGACTGACTATATACGTATATCGAATGAATAACAAAAAATTTCAAATTGTCACTTATTCTTTTTACTTTTATTTTCAACAATTATCAAACTTAACTTCTACAAAATTAATACAATTAAACATTGCTTTTTCTTAACATAATTTCGTGTTTAATTTATATTCCTAAATTTACTTATTTATTTTAAGCTGAGTGTATTGGTCTGGTCTTTTTACATATTTTAATAATACAGAATTTGAATACATTCTCAAATTAAAATATACGCTTGTATCGTAAAGAGGGAATAAATCAGCGGCGGGGTTCGATCAAGAATACTATTCGACTGCCGACCACCTTTGTTTTCACAAAAAAGTTAATTTACTATACTTTACATACCATCACGGCATATCCCACAAGTGGGGTAGCCAGCAGACAAGCCATACGTAATAAACATGCAAGTTGTCCTCTCCATGTCAACAAAAAACTTAAGATGTTCAGAATGGATGATAAACCTCATCGCTGAATATAAGATGTAGTCTTTTATTTTATCGAACCGGATTCCGATTATTATAGGGCCTTAACAATAGACCATGGAAAGGGGAACGAATCGTTTGAAGAGATATCCAGGAGCTTCATGCTCACGAATATTAACAAAACATATATGAAAGTCACACAAATAGGGTTAGCCCCAAACGAAGCAATGAATCTTGTATTATGGGTACTAACGCGACGATACATATATGCAATGTACTAAGCACATTGGCATGAAACACCCAGATTCTTCATTTCGCCAGGCCGGGAATTGAACCCGGGACCTCCTGACTCAAATGCAAGAGCGTTACCTCTGCGCCACACAAACTGTGTAAGTCGCGGGAATCTTTGAATGAAAGCCATTTGATGGTTGAATAAACACGTCATCTTAAATAAAATCCAGCTGATTTGAAATCTTTTATTTGTTGGCTACAGTGCTGTCACCTAAATAGTTCTATGGTCGCACAAACTGTGTAAGTCGCGGGAATCTTTGAATGAAAGCCATTTGATGGTTGAATAAACATGTCATCTTAAATAAAATCCAGCTGATTTGAAATCTTTTATTTGTTGGCTACAGTGCTGTCACCTAAATAGTTCTATGGTCGCACAAACTGTAGAAATAGTTGCTTACGTTTGTAACATGTCGTCAATCACATTTAATCGCCCAGTAAGTAACACTCAAGATCTACGAGAAATATACCAAATTGGAAGACGAAGATAACCGTAATGATGTGTAAACTACTAATATTATAATTACTTCATACTATACATTATACAGGTGCTGGAAACAGTTCCAAACGTATTATTATACTTACAGAAATCTTTCAACTGTTTTAGATTCAAAATGCACCTAACTTCAAACAACCAAATTAAAAATCAGTTCAAGCATTGCCTGGTACCAAGAGCAATTAGCGACGCTAGTCAACTGAATGAACCGAGCAAATTACCTACAGGTGAATGAAAGAAAACAAGTAGATACACATATACAAAACTATTCAAACAGTGGATTTTACCAGTAGTACGAATTCTAGTATTTAGAAAACAATGCTAGTTTGATGTGCATATGCAAGATATCAATTTAGTCCCTTTGTATAATATAGCTCATTATTTATATTATTTACACAATGAAATTATAATGATCTTTATTAAAAAATTGTTACAGTACAATTATAAAAAAAAATAGAGATCAAAAAGTATGAAACCATGTACAATCCGTTATTTGACTTCGTGATCGATTTCAGTGAACGAGCGAATAAATACTGTAGTAATAATATACGATATAGTAATTATAGTATTGATTCGCTCGTGAATGGCGTAGGTTCGCCGAAATCGATTTTTTAAAGCCAAGTAACAGATAGTAGGTATATTGTATAAATACTTTATATTATAAAAATGTCTCCCAACCGTTAAATAATTTATCTTTTCAAAATAAGTTAAATTTAGTCCTAATGGTATAAGTTACGTTACTTTTGTCAACCAGCAATAGCCTACGAAGTTGAAGTAAAAAAAATAAATCGGTGAAAACAAACTAATTGCGTCATTTATACATAGAGAAAGTCATATAAAGATACCAATATAAGAAATAGTAAAAAAGAAAGAATCAAAACGGTAGTTACCGCTTATATTAAACCCACTAATACATGGCATTTTTTTCGTTATATAAATTTAATTTATAGTTTGTCCCTACTTTTTGAAATCAATATCGGTGATTGTTACAAAAACAAATATGAATACAAGTGCTAATAATCGTAATAAATGTTGGAATAATGATATTAAAGCAGAATATCGCAAGAAAGTTCGTAGCAATAAACATCTTAGGGGCGGTTTTCACGACATACACCCATTGATTTTCCGCCTCGCAGCCTCCTTAGATGTCCCCACCAGCTCCTGCTACCCGTCCCACGATCCCCGTGGCGGTGCAGTAAACTTTTCAGGCCACAATCCCCTTTCCAATTCCATTCTCAGACAGAAGCAAAGCACTTATTCTTACATAAATATGTAAGTACAGACTATATGTAGGAACTAGTGTTTAGCAACATATAACATTAACCGATTAACGATGTTATTATAATGTGTCATACAACGATAATTCAGAGATTCAATAATGATAAAACTTTAGTACATTTACCTAATCACAATGCTTATTACGAAATATGGAAATTGTAATAAACGGCAACAAATATTCGTTATCGAGTACCACGGAGAGATGTGTCAACTAAATGACATATTACCAACCAATAAAAGATATGTGACCTGTAAAACGTTGAAAACCGATTAAAAACAACGATATTTCATAAATGTTATCTTATATACCGAAAAGAATGCTCACTCAAACGTATAACATACATAGACAATTCACACAGATCGAGCTAGTCCCAAACTAAGATGAATCTTGTATTATGGTTACAAACACGACGATACACATATATACAATGCACTTAACACATATGCATGCAACACCCAGACCCAGGTAAATTTTAAAAAAATCATTTTTCACTTTGCCCTGGCCGGGAATCGAACCCAGGACCTTGTGACTCAAAGACAAGAGCATTACCTCCGCGCCACACCAGCCGCCTAAAATTATGCTCATTAATATTCTTCAATTACAATACTTTGAGACGATAAACAGGGTTTATGTAATTTATCCTAAGTCAGATATACAACATATAGATTGAGGTTTTACAATACATGGAAATTATACGACTATTGACTACGGGTCACGGGGAAGGTAAACTTGCAGACATTTGATACAAATCTTAAAATGTTATTAGGTTATTTTTACACCATAGATCGGAAATGCAGTATATCTCGTTACAGCTACGCCAAGCGGGCAGTTGTGTGTGGAGTTCAATCGACTAATGCTGATGTACGCATGTAGGTAGATAACAAATATTGCACCACACTCTTAAGCTGTTTCTATTTTATTTATTTTTTCTACTTCACAGACATAGCTTCCACAAAACCGTTTCAAGAAAATAATTTAAATACTGATCTAAAAATATATTTTTTTAAGAATATTTTCAATATATGTTTAAGCTTGTGAAAACAAGGCTTAATATTTGTTTTATAATGGTAACATTAAAACATGAAATGGAAAACATATACCGAGCAAATTTCAAATAAAATTGGGAAAATGTAGAACTGAGAAAAGTCGGTCTAAAGATAATTTAATAGTGAAGTGTAGGTACTCAAGTACTGAATTGTTGTCCACCAATTATAATAATTACCGAGAGCTAACGAAGTGAATACTCAAGTGACATCCATTTCCCATTGCCGCCGCCGAAACAGTCTCCTTAGATAAATACTTGACCGTCTTCTCCCAAGTCTGTCTACTTCCAAGAAAAGCAAACGCGGACTCGAGTGTCTAAGTTAAATGGTCTCTAACGGCACTCATTAAGACAGGACGGGGTGACTCCCCCATACCACTTTTGAGTGTAGATGAGGACGAGGGAGACGAGTGTTACAAAAATGTTGTAACGATGTGTTTGCTGCCTTTGCCTACCAAACCGCCATTAGCTAGATTAATATAAAGATGTTTAATTCTCAACATTATACATCAAAATAGCCTCAATATACATAGGTACTTACTACTCAGAATATCATACGCAGTATTGCCATATAAAACTAACTCACGGCATAGTTATTTTACCTTTTTTATCAACTTCAAAAAATACTGAGCGAGTAAAGTAAGTTAAGTATTTTCTGTAACTACTTAAACTGTTTAAAATGAAATAAGTATATATTCTAATTTTCTCCGTATTCGTCTATTTGATAGTTAGGGAGATTATTTGTGAGAGCATGAAACTAATGAGTGAAGAATACAGAGGATTTATTCTTTAGTGGTTTTCACACAACGGAACATTTAATTTAAATTGTCTAGGTTATTACTTTTATTACTAGGATAGAAAAATCAGCGACCTGTGCCTAAGAATTTTTTTATTAGAACTCAATTTATGAAGCTAATTAGCACAAATCGTCTAACAATAGTTCGATTAAACAACTTAACTTATTTCTTATACCTCTCACCCAACTCCTGCCTCAACATTGAATGTAAATCATCTGAATGCAGAATGTAAACACCACACTGTTGGAGACAAGTACAATAGATACCAGCTTGACGATGGTCCGTCTATTACGTACTCCTATACTGGTCTATAGAGAGCACATCCTGCACATCGTACAGTTTGTACAGAGCGGGATGGGCGGGAAATGGTTGGTTCGGTGGAGGGCGGGAGAGGGATGACAAAAATCGATACCGTTGGCTGGAACGCGCGTCGTATACATGCATGGGGCCGCTTCGACTGATACTAAAGCAACTAAGATGAAAGAGCAACGGGAAGATGGTTAATATATTATGATATCACTATGTGAATATCAACATCAAAGAATTACTAAAGTATAGCACAGCACAAAAGGCAACAAGTAAACCATACAATGTCGACATTCAGGGTAACTTTATTAGGTACTAATGTCAAAAATCTAATGAAGTATTCAGCTGTATACAAAATTTATAAATAATTATATATGTAGGTACTTAAAAATATTATTCCAAGGAAATTCGTGTACGATTGCCAACAATCCCATAATGAAGAACATCTTTGCTTTAAGGAAATTTCTAGACAGGGCAGTAAATTCAATTACCATGCACAAAATAATACGAAAATAAAAACAAAAGGTTCAACTAATATTTTTTTTTATAATCGGAAGGCGAGTTTATCAAAAAGACGCAATCTCTTCCAACTAACCCTAATGTATTCAAAATAAACAGCACGTACTATTGACAAAATATAAATCACCACAATATAAGGTCTGATTGAACAAGCAACCATGATGTCGATAAGTGAACATGTATTATGTAGTATAATAAAAATATTGTAGAGAATAATTTCCGAGTTTCCGTCACAATATGAGTGGATAATCAGGTAGTGGGCACCTACGTATCGCGCCTATATCTATATCCTCGCGGGGAAAAGCTTAAAGGGAAGGCTGATTAATGATTCTCTAATCGAACAATAGGTTTCATCATAACATACAAAAAGAATTTAAGATATTTACCGGCGAATTTCTCATTCACATGTAACAAAGCTTATGAAAATAACAATTCA
Source organism: Athripsodes cinereus (assembly GCA_947579605.1). Lineage (NCBI taxonomy): Eukaryota > Metazoa > Arthropoda > Insecta > Trichoptera > Leptoceridae > Athripsodes > Athripsodes cinereus. Next base: position 11,687,044 of record OX388320.1, on the reverse strand, counting down.
GTGACATATATCAGAGAGAATTAATAACCATCTTAAGAATCGAAGATAGCATTAAATTCTTTAAAATCAAAATAATATAAAAGTTTTATAAAACACGTCAATTATTAATTAATCATTCACGACAGTTTATTGGTAAATGATTTAGCGAAAATGTGTCTGAAAAATAAGAACAAACGCTCCTTTTATGGTAAGGAATAACGAATAGAATTATAGGTCCAACATCGCAGATCACGGATTTCAATCAATAGATGCAATCAACACTGCGACGTGCCAAGTATACCTTTCAAATACATTTCAAGTGTGTTCTCAACGGAAATATAATGAGGATGTATAAAAATTACGATACAAGGAACAATGATAATGATGGGAAATAAAAAACTATAACATCACATGCACTTCTAACATTTCACATTTTATGTGCTTCTATTTTATAAACGCGTTCCAAATATATGCGTACACTTTAACACATTCTAGCTCAATAGGTACCTGTTAATATGTCTTACGTGGGTAAAAACCGTGAGTCAATAATATATGTAAATAAATTTAGATGTAGAAAACCTTTGTTATGATATGTCATAGGTTAACAACGATATGGCCTAATTAAGTACCTACGTTAATTACTTTTTGCTCATTTTAGTTTGACATCAAAACGTAATTCGAGAATTATGAGCGGGAATCACCGTACAGATTTCTTGTATACCTACTGCACTATACATATGATATGTAACCACACATGTCTAGTCATGCCGTGTATACTATATAGGACACTTACGTAATAACATAATCCGTGTGATGTTGTTCCCTCTCAAGATTTGGGCAAATATTTAGTAGACGCGCCTAACGACAGCCGACCGGCGAAATTAGGAAACGTTGCTGTGCATAAATTTGTCTAAATTCACATTTCTTTTTATTAAAACTCTGTAATGAATCTTTGAAAAATGTATTAATTTGTTTCTTAAAAAAACTCTATGTACATAAATAGATAACTCATGATATCTTGATTAGCTCACTCAAACAAAAAAAAAACACAAGCAAATAAAAACAAAACGACCAAATGGCGAACTTATTGTTGACTTTACGGTTACCCCAAAAATGTAAAAATTATACGTATTTTATTGCCAATTACAATATATTTTGTAACTGGTACTACAGTATCAAAATATTTAAATCAGCAAACATTAAAATGTACAGTAAAAAAACTGTCCATGTTATACGTGTATGGTTTGAGTTTATTACGCTGGCTACTTGGAGATTGCTAATATTCTGATTAAATTTGAACGAATTGGCTCCGAAAATAGAAGAACATAAATATCTGAAACATTTGGTCACTTCCACGTGCTTATCCGAAAATAATTTTTCACCAATTTCATTGAAAAGAATCTCAGTATTTCTAGGATGTAACACGCACAGGTGATAAAAATAGATTCAAGTAGGTTAAAATTTATTCTAGTGAAAAAAATCAATTGGCACTACTTCAAAACGGTGAGTAAATTCTTTCTACTCGCATACTACTATCATTTGACACGAATATTCAGAATATGTAACTTTATTACACGTATTGAGATGTGTGCGCGTCAAAAGCATTAGGTCGATACATCAATCGACAGAACACAATATCAGTATAACGTTAATCCTCACACAACACGTGTTAATTCCAAATAGTGTAACACGAATGTGAAAGCAACAAAGACTTAATTCACAATTGAAACTATGTAGTTATTCCCTATGATACACGTGTTCCTATACCTGTATTTATTTATGCACCGCTACACTCACTATTTATTATTCGGGATGCAACTTAGAAAGATTATTTTGTTCATTTCACAAACAAAGTTGAAGATTTAAATTAATAAATACAAACATAAAGTACCTTATATAATATAAGCCAAATTGATTTGAACGCAAATTAAACATATGTCACACACCAATATATCAAACTATGCATCTAATTGATAATTTCTCGTAGGTTATTATTCCACATTTAATACATAACTGACAAATGTACGAGCTTTCAAATAAATAAAAAAAACTCCCGAGCTATATATAAATTGATGTACTTAGTTGCATTATCCACACCCACTTTTCTGAAAGTAAACTTTCTCCAAATACTGATGCATGCAGTTTGAAATGGACACTAGCGTTGTCGTAATTGTAATGTACTAACGTGTAATGAGATGTGACAACACGGAAAAGTTATATTCAATGCGTTCATTATTCTATACCACGGTCATTATGGTTTATACTAATCTTATACTAACAGTATGGCATAAAGAGTACATAATATTGTGAATAGTTTATTGTTAGAAGCGGTGATTTGCAATAATGTATTAACATTTCTCTTCCGAGTACATAGATAATAATAATAAAATTAATTAGTTATGACCTCCGAACAATATATTTGCAATGCATCCCGTCATCGTAAATATATAATCGAATATCTTTTCAAGTAGTAGTTTGTAAGGAAGGCGTATCAAATAACCTTCTCTACAAGCAACTCAAAATATGAAAACACAAATTTCATGAAGTAACGAAGTCGCGAGATGCAAAAAAAACAACACTAAGACATTTAGTATAAAATTGTCACTGACAGCGGTGGAAGCTGATCGCAGTGGTCGCCTCAGAGTTATAATCAGCTATAGACAAATGACATCTAAAACTGAACGTTAATGGACCCGATATCGCAAGTACTCTAACAGCTGATTAAGCACATCACATAGCTCATGACTCCTTGCTACATCACACGATACAAATTCAATAAAGCATAATACGAATATATACTGTAGAGTGTCTATGAAACAGTCTTAAGATTATTCCGTTAACCTAAAAATTAAACGTAGATACATATAGATTTTTACAATTATAGGTAATTCAACAATTATAGGGGTAAAGTGAGAAAACTATACATAAAATGGTACAATATCAGACCATCGTCACACTAAAATAGTACCATATACCTATTTAAAACTTCCACAGCGACTTCATTGATCGCGAGTTGACTTTCAAGAGATTCCGCTCTCATCATTAGGCTAAATTTAAGTGAAGAAATTATTTTCTAATACAAGTTTATATGGAGAAAAATAGTGGTAGTGATGATGTAAGTCAGTGGCACAAGAACTAAATGAAGTGTTTTATTTTCAATAATTTAACATAAACATCCACCCAGTACATTGGCTATAAAATGTTAGCTTCAATTTAAAACATAATAATAATAGTATATAATATCACAAGAAGGAGGCGCATTTGCGATAAACTCGTATTCTGTATACTGATTCCATTGAATGTAAATGTATTTTTGTGTTTAAATAGTGCCCGTAATCAGTGAACAGTAAAAAATATATACAACGATTGTATAGGGGGTATTTCACGTCATTTCACCAAGCCTAGGTAACCCATCACTTCCGATTTTTATGATTTTTTATTTACAAGTTGTTATGACCAAGTTATGAAACCATGCCAAATTTTTTTGGTCTAGGTCAAATACTTTTCAAGTTATCGGGGTTCAAAGTTTACCGGCGAGGTCCGTTTTTGTCAACATCGACGTTGTGCCGCTGAAGAGAAAAAAAATCATAGCTCAGTTAATCCTTAATATTTTCTTGTAATATTTTTACCATTTATTCTGTGATATGTACTGATGATATAAAAAAATATTTTGATGTGATACGTTGTTTTGAAAAAATTTAAATAAATATTATTCGCAAATTTTGAGGTTAGAAAACATGACTTTTTCAAAGTTAAATATGAAGCAGAGGCAGTATGGTTACCAAATTGTTTTTTTCTTTATAAGTGTACCTTAAAGATCAATCTAATAGGTTATGAAAGAAAATTTGTGGTTTTTTGCTTGCCTGAGCCGCAGTTCGCCTGTTTTACACCCTCACTTTTCAGTACAATACACATCATCGGAGATAGTGTAATTGGAGTCGTAAATCTATTTATGTCTACATAAAAAGCTACACTTGTTACATTTATTGGATATACACCATAACATAACTTTTTACAAATGATAAAACTTACAGATGTCCTCTCTGCACCAATTATTGAGATATTTTCATACATTTCAGATTCAAAACACGAAACTTAATTTACAATCAACAGAAACCCAAATTCTTGTTTTGACACACTGCCTGATACCTATATATTAAATAATTACTTATGTTGTGAAGATAGAGTAGCTTGGCAGCCATATTTGAACCATGGACTTTCCACCCGAAGACCGAAATCTTTCCATCACGGAATCAGAATGGGTTGCCGATTCATTGAAGTGTGATGGATAAATATTAGGTCCTTACATATGAAATTGGCGTTTGGCGAACTGGCAACTTTGATTCAAAATATGTGGAGTTCGGCTAGGAATTCCAAATTCAAATTTATTTCAAATTTAAGACCATGTATTTCTGTGTTCGAATTACGAAATTTATTTGTTATCGCGTCATTTGTTTTTCTTTCACATCGTTCTGTTCACAATATGGAGAACTTAAAATATCGCTATATTTACGAATATGAGTTTCACCTCGGCACTAGTGCTGCAGAAACGGCTCGTAGGATTAACAATGCGTATGGGGTAGCTACTGCAAAAGAAAATACGGTACGTTATTGGTTCCAACGTTTCCGTTCTGGAAATTTTGACCTACAGAACAAGCCTCGTGGACGGCCGGAGACACAAGTTGATAACGAAGAATTAAAAGCAATTGTGGAAGCAGATCCATCGCAAACCACGTCAGAGTTAGCGGCAGGCTTCGGTGTGAGTGATAAAACCATTTTGATTCACTTGAAACAAATTGGAAAAGTGAAAAAACTTGAAAAATGGGTACCGCATGAATTGGTACTGCTGCTTCAGGACAACGCTCGACCACATACGGCACGTTTGACGACCGCAAAACTACGGGAGCTGCGACTGGAATGTCTTCGACACCCACCATACTCCCCGGACCTTGCTCCAACTGATTACCATTTTTTTCGGAATTTGGACAACTTCATGCAAGGAAAAAAATTCAATTCTCACGAGGCTGTCCAAACGGCCTTCAAAGATTTTATTGATTCTCGCTCACACACTTTTTTTAGTAAAGGAATCAATGAACTACCTTCGAGATGGCAAAAGTGCATAGATAAATAAAAAAATAGTTTCATAAAAAAAAATCGTTTTCATTTCTGCCATATGAAACGCCAATTTCATATGTAAGGACCTAATATTACTGCAATTGAGTTTTATAACTATGTGACTTCTACAAAACACTTAAAAGTATTAAAAAAATATATGTCCTTATGATGTACAGTACGAGTGTATTGTATATGAAATGTCGAAACTGTGTTAGACAATGAATCTTGTGCTGTGCCTTAATCAAATGTATTTGAGACATGATGCATATACGAGATTCAACTTTTTTTAAGCTTTGAAATATTACCTTATTTTTTAGAACATGTATGGACAATTGGCACGGGTCGAGCTAGTCCCAAATTATGGTATGAATCTTGTATTGTGGATACCTACTAACTAAATGGTACTAAGCAGTCAAGAAATAAATTTTCTTTAATAAAAGAAATTATAAATAGATATAAAACCATACTGCCTCTGCTTCATATTTAACTTTGAAAAAGTCATGTTTTCTAACCTCAAAATTTGCGAATAATATTTATTTAAATTTTTTCAAAACAACATATCACATCAAAATATTTTTTTATATCATCAGTACATATCACAGAATAAATGGTAAAAATATCACAAGAAAATATTAAGGATTAACTGAGCTATGATTTTTTTTCTCTTCAGCGGCACAACGTCGATGTTGACAAAAACGGACCTCGCCGGTAAACTTAGAAACCCCGATAACTTGGAAAGTATTTGACCTAGACCAAAAAAATTTGGCATGGTTTCATAACTTGGTCATAACAACTTGTAAATAAAAAATCATAAAAATCGGAAGTGATGGGTTACTTTTTGCATTTTTTCTTGGTGATTTGAAATGAAATGCCCCACAGTGCTTGGTCTTGAGACATTATTGGGTTAGTTGGAAGAGATCGCGCCTTTGCGATAAACTCGCCCTCTGTATATTGATTATATCTAACTTGAATGTTTACCTTTGCATGCAGTTATTTGTCTAAATTCGGCTAAACTGAGTTATTTTTTTTTATCAAACACATACAAGAATATTATTCTTCTCTAATAACACAAACATTGAATTTATATATCTATCCACTTATAATATATTACCTACAAAAGCGTAGGTAAAATGTAATGCACTTCGCAATAAAATTACAGTTTTACACGGCTATCATTGCGTGCTACGCATTAAATAATCGCTGCGGAGAAGTTCGTACTAGCTAATGTTCCAATATCCATTTGTTGTCTGTGAGTCTTCCGTAATAATAATAATAATTGGACGTTATGAATATCATATCCTTAACACGTGTTCCTTTAACCTTGTACGCCAAACGTATGATTTTGTCGTTGCGCCAAAAAAAAGAATGACGGTTGAAGAAAACGGCCGACACGACGAAAGGTCCACGCGTCGCTTGCAAGCAAGTTCAGTTCGCCCTTGGCATTGGATATATCAACATCTATCCACGGAGCTTGTCTCCGTGGGTACCCGCGAACTCAATAAGACAGTATTCCATTCTTAATAATAATAGATATATATTACAAATAGTTATTGCAGAGGTTGTATGGATAATCCATACGAAATAATATAGTAATTTGAGTAGTGTATGCCTCATAATAGTGCTGTTAATGTGGAACTTGTATAAACATGTAATGTGTTCCCGCCATTAGTAAATTTCTTAATAATAATAGTTCGTGACGCAAAATAATGTAGTTACTTAAATCCCTGAATGAATATTATAGATATTATATTTCTGATCTTGGTAAAGTGAAAATAGTTCTCCACCTACGTGATAATGGTTATTAATCGATAAAATAACTCTCGCCAGTCGGCTTTGTTTCCCACCAAAAGTGTAACGTATCATGTGAATAGAAATGGATTATGTGTATAGTAAAAGTAAATAAACTGTTATTAAATACCCGCGTATTGGAGTGATGTATAAAGTCTGATCAGTATAATACCAACGTTATGTGATGTAATAATAAATATACATCTTGGTAGATATTAACAGGAAATACGCGACGCTATACTTAATATCGAATAAATAGAGACATTCGTCAACATAATATACAGAGGAACATGTAGTCGTCTTTAAGAAATCCCTTCCCGAACGAATGTACCGTAGGCTGGACCAGCGTGTGACACCAGGCCACTTGTAATTGTCTGTTGGTAATAGACAATACCTGCTTAGAGGATCCACCCACTGTCTGTATAGACGGTATAGCAGAACAACATAGGATGTTCATCTGCGCGTGTGTCAACGTATATATCTGATTCGCCGTTACATAAGAACCAAGCGTAAATAACGTGTAATTTAATCTGTAAGTACCCGACAAGCTATAAGTTTAACTATAATCAGAGAACCATTGTAAATGCCACTTTATGTATTGAATATATGAGTATCTAAGTACATGCCACTTTGTTTAAATGTCTGTATTGAATTAATGGTATAACCATTGCTTTCATAATTTTATGTATAATCCACTATATATGTTGTCTGTGTAATGTTCTAATAATTGAATTAGATATCTATGAACCATTGTTATGTATCACCCCTGTTTTTATTCAATACATACTGTCTTGTTGTATCTCCATTTACGAATTTTATTGCTTTTACATAATCACCTTTCCTTTATTAATAAAATGTACCTTCCGTACAAACAGATACCAAAAGTGGATATTACTGGATATTGATATTGTACCAAACTTGTAACTGTTATTGGATATGTATTAATGTACTCGAAAAAGGAGTTATTCCAGGCTCAATTCCGGAATAAGCTGTGCATATAATAATTTAATAGTATATTATGATACCCTCGGGTTCGAACCCTGAGTGAAACTGTATGTAACGAACTTTTGTATGAGTATCTATAAGGGACATGAGTACAAGAATATAAAATGGAAATGAATATCAATCTATAATAATGTTTAACTGGAGAGTTAACTTATGTTGCTAAGCCTGGATTAGTTATACCACTGAGATAGATTATATGCTAACAGAAGGAACATAATTGGAATGTATAATATCCGTGTAATATGTAGAATAATCGGAGGACCATGAGAACTGATGAAAACAATGGAATGAGACTCTGAATCTTATGTAAGTATAATATGTATAATTGAAGTATGTACCAACACACAATGCATTCCTCTTGTATACTAGTTTGAATCATACCCTAGACACGAACTTGAGCCAATAAATAAATCTGTTTTAATTGCAAATAAATATACTTGTAACTTTCTATTATATACTTTCTCTATATAGTATAATTTCTATTCTTTGTGTCCTCTATGTGCTTTGTACATAGAAGACTGGGGGTTACGAGCCAATTTATATACTTACCTTATGTATAATTCATGTAAATTCATTTCTTTAAATATTTGATAATTTCTCTTTCGATACTATAGATAATATGTATGTAATGAAGTGATGCGATCGTCCTGGTGGGACGATATCGTATCATGCGTTATCACATTTTCCTTGAATTGTTATATGGGACGTTATGCAATATGTATGTATATATATACACGATACAATAAACATACACACAATACATACAGTAACCATTTCAAGATACATAGTAACAGACAGTAGGTACAGTGTAGCATAAAGGACAACAATATAGTGTAAGTAAGTTATAAAACACATTTGACCCAAATCACGAGACACGTTGTTTTCAATGGTAATTTATCCCGATGTATCTTATTCTTATTATTACAATATCAAATTAATAAATGGCGTTCGCTACAACATAGGCTTCATTGACCTAAACACATATACGATGACTATTGAATGCTTCTTTTATATTTCCCTCTTTTGCTAAAGTATTACAGCTATTATTTACATAACAAGAACAAGAGCAACTTAAAACAATAATATCTACAACGGTATACACAGTAATGTCATCGATTAATGATAATGTGTAGGACAAGTTGTAGGAAAGAAGGAAAAATACATACGGAATATTTTTCAGAATAAATCCTAGTTCAAATGTTAAAATAAATTCGATGTCCAAACCGTTTGAGATGTGAATATTTTATACGTTAAAAAATACATAAAACACAATTTATTAAACAGATTATAAAATAGTAACCCCCCCCCCCAATATACATAATTAATTAAGAAGAGTTACTCGTAGTAAAAAATATAAAAATAATTTAAAAAATGGGTGACATTACTGATATTTACATAACGGCTTATAATTATACTACTCTAAACCGTTTAGGTGATCTTAAAGCAAAAAGGAAACTACGAAGAATACGTGGAGAGTGCCACCCACTATTATGTACATATTACAATGCGAAGCTCATTCAATTTTGAAATTCCACCCACTCATCCCCCACACTTCTGGGATTCAGTGAAATAAATGCTTTTAGCAATCAACCCTCACATTTAACTTGCAATATGTATGTTTATCGATATTATTTTTACAACTAACCATAGTTTTAGGTTATATATGTCAATTTAACACATGAAACTACCATATAAGGCTTAGAAAAGACAACATCACCTCTTAGATACCTAGTATGGGCCCCGTCCGGGGCACTACCGATTGAGGTGACGTTGTCTTTTCTAAGCCTTAAATGATAGTTTCATGTGTTAAATTTCAATACGTATGTTTTCATATTTTTATATGATACCCACCAACAAAGAACAAATAATATAAATAAAACATGCAAAACATTAACTTAGTACCTGCTAGATCTTATGATTTGTTAACTTGAAAAATGAAAAGGAATACATCGATTATTACTAGTGGCTACTTACTAGTAATAAGTAGTGTAGTAATAGCTCCTGACGCAACCACTATCTCGAAAAGCATCAGATTTACTCCCACGTACCTACAAATATTAACCCAAGCTCCAATTATCCGTCTAAAAGGTACAAACTATCGATAAAGACTGCTGAATAGGCGGATAAACCTACATAATGTAAAAGGCTTCTCAAATAATACAGAATTACATTCATTATGTTTGTTCGCCTAAAGATATCGCATATCATATACTATTGAATGAGATAAAATGACATACAGCATGGCTGAAGACAATGATTAGAATCAAAAATATCACCATATTAACATTGAAATAAATATACTAAATACCTAAGTATTAGATAATTACAGTACCTAAATATTATCATGAACTTGCATAAATCTTACTTCTGCAAAGCATGTGGAAGATAATGAGAAAGTTAAAAATATTCACGAAGTTTTATCAATTGTAAGTAACTAACAGTAAGTTATAAGTATGTATGAATGTATATAATGAGGTGATTCATCATTACGGATCCAAGGTAAATGCAATTTACATTTATGGAACCTGTCGATACACAGTACTCTAATGATCATGAATTATATTACTAAATAATATGACGAACGACCTCGCGGTAAACGATACATCTACTAGCATTGAAATTCTGCAAACAAATCAACAAGTTGTTAAAGTAAGTGTGCTGAAAAAGTACGTATTAGACATTTTAGATAGCCGACGAATTTATATATACATCGTAATTTTAGCTTTCTTTTTGATAAAAATATTTATATTAGTATTATTTTTTTACCGAGCAACAGCTCACACTGCCTGAAGTATATGTACCTACCTATCTACAATATTCTCGTTTAAATTTGAGTCCTGTTAAAGGCATATATTCGTAAAAATTGTTTCAGATATTTAACATCGTCAGTTCAGCGATGAGGTATTAACAGACATCCCTATTAACACAGAGAGGACGACTTGCGTTTCTTTAATACAATTAGTTTGTCCACTGACTACCCCATTTGTGAGAATTGTCGTGATGGTATGAATTACGAAATGATTAATATAAATTAACAGGATATAGATACGAACAAATGACATCACACAAATAAATACTTACTATAAAATAATTACAAAGCGAATAGGTAAGAAAACATTACAATTCTCAAGGCTACTGTCATAATAATATAATTGATAGTGATGACGCAAGTAGGTGACGGTGCTAGATGCACAAACACTAGTACTATTGTTTTGTAAGGACACACGGTGTCGTTCTCAATGCATAACACTGCATAACACCTACACTCTACAACCTGAATCATGTTTCGGTTCGTAATTTGAGGCGTAATAAGGTATAATTTTTATTCATTAGAACTGAACTACTGGAATAATGGTAAGTTATGACAAACATTGAATGAAATCAGTAAGGTGAGAATCATTTACATTTGTAGTATGTTATCAAAATTAACGTGCTTTTTGAAATAATTTACTTTCGATTGTCAAAGCATTTGCTGTACAGAGAAGTGTAAGTGAGTGTGACGCGATTGAAGAGAAAAACGGATATTATTTGTCATTCATTCATACCATAACGCTTTTTCCCATGGATGAGATAGCCAGCGGACGAACTGCAAGCAACTTTTACACAACTATTATTTAAATTTGCTATCCTGCTTTCAAGTTACTTTATTTTGAGATACATACAAGGTTGAATGAAAAAAAAATAAGGATTACAATTAAGACAACAAGATGAAAAGACAGTATATATGTTACCTCGCCAGGTACCTGTACGTGGAGCATAATAGACAAGGAGCCATCGTGTAAAAATATCTCCCGATCAATCCTTATCGCTTTATCTTCTTCTAAAATAAACAATTAAGAATTTGCTGTTTTGTTTTAATTGGAACACACGCGTTTGCGTGTCATTTTCTCGAATCGGAAAACCGATCCAGTCTTTTATTTTTTTTATTTTTATTTTCATATATCCACGGCGTTAGCCTTTGACATGTTAACAATCATATTAAAAACAAAAAACAGAAAAAAAACAACAAAAAACTACACAATAAATTTGTCATATCAGGAACAGTATTACAGGTAAAATAAGTGCATGTGAGATAATTATTATAAGTCAATCAAAAATATTCAAATAAGTCACTGTAAATAGAAGATTTATAAATATATCGTCATACAGGTAAAATAAATTTAAGTGAGATAATTATTATATGTCAATCAACAATATTCAAATGAGTCATTAAATTGTAAATAGAGGATTTAAAAGTATATAGTCATATAGGTAAAATAAATGTAAGTTAAATAATTATTTTAAGTCAATTAAAAATATTTCTTAATAAAGTCATTGTAAATAAAGGATTTATATATATAGTCACTCAGGTAAAATATAAGTGAGATAATTATCAAAATATTATGTCTTTATGTATTTGCTTAGATCTAAAATGTTCTATTTTTTCGTTATAATTTTTATATAGAGTGACATCTGAATTTGTATTGAAAGTTTCTATAAAATAATATATTATATAAATTAAAATTTGTAAAACCTAGTTCGGAAGAGCAATACACGAGTCCAGCCATATTTCAGTTAGAAGAATAATATTAGGTACATTCAAAGACGACATGGACTGACGAAGCTCGCTAAGCTTCGTTATCATGCCGCGAATATTTTGATGCAACTTGTGAGTTATTTGAAAAACTCGATTTAATAATTTTAGGAATACCTTTTATATATTTAATGACTAGGTTTTTCTCTCCATTACGGACTCGTGCATTTAATTCCACCTTCAATTTCATATAATGATTTCTCTGGATAACAGTTTGGTCTCGATAAATTTTACAATCGGATGGCAGATTATGTCTATTTTTAAATATCTCACTAACATGATTAGGATTCCTTAATATTATTTTAATTGGACGTTGTCTATTATTAAACTCTTTACCCAATCTAAAACACTTAATATCTGCGTATTCTAAGGTTTGATCGACTTTTTTCAATATATTAAAAACTCTTGACCTGTCGTCCTTCAATATTTCTTCTGTCTTCTCTTGCGAGCTCTCCCGGATATTGCTAATTATGACATTATTTTTTCTTCTAATTCTTTCTTCCATTTCGTTTGCTAAAGAGTTCATCTCTGAGTTCATCTCTGTGATACTACAGCCAGCGCCTTTAGATTCCAGATTGACAACTCTTTCCTCGAGATTTATAATCCTCTCCTTCAATAGTTTGTTTTCAGTTACAAGTTCATCTATAATATGAAGTTTAGTTGTAATCTCATTCATTTTGTTTAGTAAATCTTGGTTTTGGTTTAGTATTTGGTATTTGACGTCATTCACATTATTGTTTAAGCTGAGTAGGAACTCTTTCAAGGAGGCGTCAACATTTTCCAGCCCAATTTCACCATGAGCATTATTACTATTATTTCTGCTTTGTTTTGAGTTCTCATCGCTGGATGGTGCTGACACTCTGCTCGATGAATCCCTATTGTAATTCTTCTCCTGTACAACAGATGTCCTGTCCTTATTTTTTTCGTCGTTTGATGGCGCTATTCTACCGGTATATTTTGTTTTTTTGGATCTGGTTTGCACCTGAGGTTGTTCTCTATCCATATTTTTTTATGTTTAAAGTAACTATTATACTGATGAAAAAAAATAAAGTTTTGATGTGGTGTAGGTTGGGCTCGAACACAAGTCAGCAGTTTGTAATTTCGTGGCGCCTTTACCAACTCGGCCACAACGACTCGTGACGTAGGCGAGATAGAAGTTATACTAATATTGGTAGTAGGTGGTAGTCAATAAATAATAACTACCCTCTTGATAATGTTGATGTAGTACTAGCAATGTATGATGATATGCACAAAATATATCTGAATATGTGAAATTTTCGTACCTTTGGTAGAGTATTATGCTGAATATTTATTATTATTAGATTCGCAACGATTTATTTTGCTGTAAATGTCACTCACGTTGGAATTACAATAAGTTTTACTATATTAAAATAAATAATCCGCGGGAGCGAAAAAGACACGTCTGTCAAAATTATTTGTTGTTGTATATCAACAACAAATAATTGTTATATTACAAGGTTTTTGACTATTGATTTTATCTTAGCACTGAAAAATTTACAAATAATACTATTCATATTTTTTTTAGTAAGACGGCAAAATAACTAGATTTTTAAAAAGAATAAATATTTAACTGAAATAAATACATCGATCCAAAAATAAGTAATTCTAACCATGTAAGTAAACGTGTAAGAGTGAGAGTATCTACACACGGGATAGTTGAATTTAAGTTGAAGTTGAATGTAATAATATTTTCCATCCACACCTTCCTTATCCGGCCAAACACAAATTACAGAGATGGCGTATTATAGATGCAACATTGTAGTACAGCAAAACAAGTGCGATGACCGATATACCAACTGGGCGTTGATTATGGACAAGAGGAATGTAGACACACGTTACTAGAATCTGTGCACTGCTATGCCAGGTATGTCGTTGAAAATCACATTAACATACCGAAAGTAATCAATAACCATATAATTATATGATTGATTGTTTGCGTGACGTGCAACAAATTATATTATAACAATTTGAGGTTTTCTTAGCGTGTCATCTAGGTGATACATTCTTAATTACAAAACAATAAAATACGTGCATAAAAATCATAGCCATACGGAAAAATAAAATTGATTCCTAACCACAATCAAGCCTTGTCTTAGTAATGTTGCATTTCTTTTTAATTTTGAACAATTTATGAATATAATTAATAAACAGGAATTATGCATAATTTAAGTAATAATGCACATAATAGCGCGATATTTCTAATTTCAAATCAACCAACTATAGCTAACATGATCACATGGAAGAAATAACAGAAATCAAAACACGTAGTGATAATCTTGCCATTGCATATCATCTTAATATTTTGTATCCCACATCGTTTTGTAAGTTGTATAATGATGATGTGTAAAAAGAACAAATAAATAAGAGTAAACACGTTCAAATAGTATTGAATTCAAATTTGTAAAATTCGGACGCAAGATCGCTATTGGAAATGTAATCGATGGAAAGACTATAAATTGTAGCAAATAAAAATACCGGGTGCCGAGTTCGTGGAAACCGCGAGGAATGAAGAAGACACGTCCATACCCATGTTTGAGTGTATGGTGAAGTGAGGAACAGTAGGGTGTGAGGCATGAGGCGCTCGAACGCTCAGCGATAATAACTGTCAAAATGACGGCACATTCCACGAATGCCATTGTCCTCTCAAGAGTCAATGACGACGTCGATTCACAAATGGCAAAGATGGCTACCGGAGAATTATTATCTCAACAAACATAAATAACGTTTTATTCACATGCTCGATCATCGAATACATGTAAATACGAAAGACATTAAACATAAGAGTAGGTACACGTGTTACAAATGAATGATTTTTTTTTTTTTAACAGATACAACAGCTTTAACAATGAACAATACAATAATAAACATTTAATAATTTACATCGCCAATTAATGTATCTTAACTATGGACAATTTAATACAAAGCACAATGTATAAAAAACAATTATAGAAAGAAGAAGAGAAAGGAAGAAAGGAAGAGAGAAGGGAATTTAAAATTCTTAGTTTTATCCACTCCCCTCTACCGAATAACCAATAGCCAAATACAACAAAACTTAAAACAATTAAACGGTGAAAAAGGCATATAACAACAGAACTCGCAGGCACATACGGCACAATACCTATCTATGTCATGCGTTGTAGATAATTTTTTTTTTTTTTAATTTTCTTTATTTGTCTCAAAGAATTATAAATTCGCTTAGAGACTACAAAATACAAGATAAGACATAATAATATAATTAAACAAATAAAAAATTAGGTGTATATCAAGAATATAACATTGCAGAAAACACATTAATTTTAATTACGTTGGAAACAACATCATCATCCATGAGCTGTTGATCCTGAAGATTGTGTGCAGTAAAAAAGTTTTAGTGATCTTTTGAACTTTCTTAAACTCTTTATTTTATCGTTTTTGAAATCATCAATGAAATTATTATTATTATCTAAGTGTGCCTTTTCAATAAAGCAAAAATAAACACTACTTCATGTTAACTAAAAACGAGGAAAGAAAATTGAGACAATGTACAATAAAAACTATTTACTTGTTACCACTACTATACAAAATGACAAATTGATATTAATTTATCAATTATCTAATATTTACCTTCTACATACCTGATAATGAGATTTACGTGTGCAGACATACAGTCGTGTAACCTTAACCTAATTTGAATAGATTACAAAGTATGGATAAAATACTTAGTGTTAAATAAATTATAAATAAAACGCTTATTATTTGCCAGCCTTTACGCATCCAAAGGTGTCAAAACACGTAATTTCACGATGCATGCATTTCTGAGCCCCTGTATCTCCTTATCCCATTGAGATCCCATAATAGAATTTTGATGTATGTATATTGGCACGAAGAGGACAGTTTGCATGTTTCTTACATGCAGCTGATCTGCTGGCTACCCCACTTGTGGGATATGCCGTGATGGTATAGTAGTAGTAGTAGTAGATGTATGTATAAAGACATTACAAACTATTTGTGACAATTTTTTTGAACGTTTTAAATTGCCACTTTTTGAAATTTTTTATTTAAAAATTAGATTTTTTTTAAATAATCTTAACTTGCAAATGATATTTATACCATCATTAATATTCCCAAATACCACAAGCTATATTGTGAAAAACTTTTGTTCCGTAGGAGACATATTTTTTATATTGACCATTTTAAATATTTATCATTCGTTTTAGTATAGGTTAGTAGCAAATTTGATTTTCTACTGATTCTTGTGCAACATTTTTTTAAAATGCATTAGTAAAAATTAAATAGGTACATAAAATTTAAAAAACGGTAGAAAATATCTTTGTCGCTACGTAATTCGTTCTATTTAATGTTCTATACAAAAACATTTATTCCAACAGTTGTAGCTAATTCAATGCTCTACAGCTTTATCTAAACATTTTCTCTGTAAAATACAAAGTTAAAAAAGCATGAGTATTTAACTGACAAAAATATTTGAAATATATAGTTTTACTACTGGGAAAGACCAAGATCAATGAGATCGAACTCAATTTTTAAATATAACAATAAACTATGTAATATGTTAAAAAAAAAAAATTTATTTATTTTATTCCTCACTGTACATTGGTTACAATATCACAAAATAAAACAGTGTCATATTCTCGCTTGTTTCATTCCATTGTGCTCTGTCCTGTGCAACCCTCATGGGCTCTTCGTAGGATCCACATTAATTTACACTAAATAAATGTTAAATACATATTATATAGGTATTCACTAACACAGTTATATTTATTTGTTTACTGCATCTCTACAGAAAACTAAGGACCCACGTAATAAGCAAAAATTTCTCATGTCAATGCACAGAGGACATGTTTATCCACTAGTAAATTTTGTCAAATAAGCCTTAACACTTTTAATTCTATTTATAATTTCTTTTATTAAAGAAAATTTATTTCTTGATTGCTTAGTACCTTTTAGTTAGTAGGTATCTACAATACAAGATTCATACCTTAATTTGGGACTAGCTCGACCTGTGCCAATTGTCCATACATGTTCTAAAAAATAAGGTAGGTAATATTTCAAAGCTTAAAAAATATTGAATCCCATATGTATCATGTCTCAAATACATTTGATTAAGGCACAGCATAAGATTCATTGTCTAACACAGTTTCGACATTTCATATACAATACACTCGTACTGTACATCATAAGGACATATATTTTTTAAATACTTTTAAATGTTTTGTAGAAGTCACATATTTATAAAACGCAATTGCAGTAATATTTATCCATCACACTTCAATGAATCGGCAAAACATTCTGATTCCCTGATGGAAAGATTTCGGTCTTCGTGTGGAAAGTCCATGGTTCAAATATGGCTGCCAATCTACTCTATCTTCACAACATAAGTAATTATTTAATATATAGGTATCAGGCAGTGTGTTAAAACAAGAATTTGGGTTTCTTTTGATCGTAAATCAAGTTTCGTGTTTTGAATCTGAAATGTCTGAAAATATCTCAATAATTGTCACACAGAGGACATCTGTAAGTTTTATCATTTGTAAAAAGTTATGTTATGGTGTATATTCAATAAATGTAACGAGTGTAGCTTTTTATGTAGACATATCCCGTGGAGCACCCGGTAAAGAATTGGTCTCCCACTCTTCTGCGTAAGTTTTCGAGTGTCCTGTAAAAGGCAGGTGTTGGAAAAAATTAAGACATTATACATCTTAAATTCAGCGATGAGGTTTGCCACCCATCCTGAATGTCTTGATTTTATATTTGGCACGAAGAGGACAGTTTGCATGTTTCTTACATGCAGCTGATCTGCTGGCTACCCCACTTGTGGGATATGCCGTGATGGTATAGTAGTAGTAGTAGTTATACAATTCAATTCAATGTACAGAGGGCGAGTTTATCGCTATTATCGAGTATATCCTGATCTATTGTAAAATATTTCAATTTGCATTTTGACACACGGTCCCGTACGGAACCAAACTGATTCTCGTTATTTTAAGAATCATATAAAGAAATTATGTACAAAAGTAAATTGAATTTGTAATTCTATGTAACTTGCACTTTCAAGAACCTCATGCAAAATCAATTTTGAAAAATTACAAAAGGCTTCACAGATATTTAGTCTAAATTTCATCCTAAAATAGTACGAAACTAAGGTATGTATAAACTCCTTCTATCCTATGTTTAATTGTAAAGTTAGGATTATTAAATAATTCCATAGAAGTGGTTTATCTAAATAATTATAATAAATACATTTTAATGCATATTTTCTCTTAAAAAAATCGTCAGATTGTCTTGTACGGAACTTGGAATGGCTCTACTAATTAAATACATGAGAATAAATTACAAAATCTGTAAATAATGTGGAGGAAGAGTAATTATCGATTAGCTGTCTAATAACGCAGCGTCATTTCAACCCTATGCGCTGGTATTGGCGCCCACAGGAGTGTATTGGTTGTGTCATCGGCGCTAAGTATTATTTCCGACCCGGCAAATATCACCGTGACGTTACCATAAGTAGTTATGTACCATCCATAATATAATATTATATTGTGTAGTGTACCTAACGTAACCTATAGATGAATGTGATAAGTACAGTATAGACTACGTAACGCGAGCACACACAGCAATGTAAATGTGCCTACGTAATCATCAGACTACACATCACCCTAACTACGTACCTAATATCAACATAACTAATAACGATATACCTATATACAAATAAGTATACAACATATTATTTAACACAAATTATAATCATTTTATTTTGCATAGCTACAGACCTTCATGATAATAAAATTATTTCCAGTATTAAGCGTGGACTTATATTATGAAATATGTAGTAATACAACTGGGAAATATTATTACGTACTTCATTATATCATAGGGTATGTACAATATATTTATTTATTTATTTATTAAAACAATAAACGGCAAAAGCAATTTACATAATAGATCTCAATTCAATACAACATACAATCATTAACAAATTATAAAAAGACACTTAAAATATCTGAATACAACAAAAAAAAACATATACCTATATATAAAAACAATGATAAAATATTAAAAAATAGTATATATAAATTGAATAGATTCTCATTACTTATGTACATTAATTAAATATTTGAATTTACCAGCACAATATACATAGTAAAATGACAATAGGGCCAATTCAAAATCATATACATATAACTAACTATACTAACTAATAATAGTGTACTAATATTATTAAGTAGGTATAGTACAAATGGCCATTCATATTTTGTCATGAACTATATAAAACCATAAATCCGATCCCTTCAAGGAGACAACCAATAAAAGTCGGTGATACCACAGTACAAAAATAAAATTTATTTTTCGTATGTTCCGATTTGCATTTCAGGCAAAATTTAATAATTGTCAAACGTGAAACGCCAGATTTGCCTCTAAATGCTTTTGTAGTAGTTGTTTATGTATAAATAGATGAGAATGCCTTTTTTCATTTTTTAACTTTAAATTTAAAAAAAGATATATAAAAAACCTTTGATTTCAACTAATCTTCCAAAATATAACGACTCTATGCAGCAATTAATACAGTTGTCAACTAACACTACGAGACAATTCATTCTGAATACGAAATCCATAGAGCTACCGCGTGTATAATATACTTGTACTACGATGTCAAAATGTAGTAACTAAATTAGTTTACTATTAGAAAAAATTATAAATACAAATTGGAACTTACTATCATGAAAAAACATATTTGATATTAATCCCGTGGAGCACCCGGTAAAGAATTGGTCTCCCACTCTTCTGCGTAAGTTTTCGAGTGTCCTGTAAAAGGCAGGTGTTCGAAAAAATTAAGACATTTTACATCTTAAATTCAGCGATGAGGTTTGCCACCCATCCTGAATGTCTTGATTTTATATTGGCACGAAGAGGACAGTTTGCATGTTTCTTACATGCAGCTGATCTGCTGGCTACCCCACTTGTGGGATGTGCCGTGATGGTGTAGTAGTAGTAGTAGTAGTATTAATAAAACACTAGTGAAATTAATAGTGAAAAGTAAAACAGTGTTTTATTAATATCAAATATGTTTTAAAATGTCTTTTCACAATGTGAACACACAAACTCTAGATCATTTACTATCATGACTTTACCTCCTTATTGTAACTTTGAAAGACTAAAATATATTTTGATTCTGAATTGGCCCTAATTCAACTTAACTCAAAATTATATCATTCAATATATGTATACAAAATGCTTCCAAAGAATAAATTAAAAACCATTTAATGTGTTTTTAATATTGGCATGAATGTTATGGGATATCTAATAAATCAACGGCAAAAACTGAATCTAATATTTGAAAAAATGTAAAAAGGTATATACAAATGATAAAACTTACAGATGTCCTCTGTGTGACAATTATTGAGATATTTTCAGACATTTCAGATTCAAAACACGAAACTTGATTTACGATCAAAAGAAACCCAAATTCTTGTTTTAACACACTGCCTGATACCTATATATTAAATAATTACTTATGTTGTGAAGATAGAGTAGATTGGCAGCCATATTTGAACCATGGACTTTCCACACGAAGACCGAAATCTTTCCATCAGGGAATCAGAATGTTTTGCCGATTCATTGAAGTGTGATGGATAAATATTACTGCAATTGCGTTTTATAAATATGTGACTTCTACAAAACATTTAAAAGTATTTAAAAAATATATGTCCTTATGATGTACAGTACGAGTGTATTGTATATGAAATGTCGAAACTGTGTTAGACAATGAATCTTATGCTGTGCCTTAATCAAATGTATTTGAGACATGATACATATGGGATTCAATATTTTTTAAGCTTTGAAATATTACCTACCTTATTTTTTAGAACATGTATGGACAATTGGCACAGGTCGAGCTAGTCCCAAATTAAGGTATGAATCTTGTATTGTAGATACCTACTAACTAAAAGGTACTAAGCAATCAAGAAATAAATTTTCTTTAATAAAAGAAATTATAAATAGAATTAAAAGTGTTAAGGCTTATTTGACAAAATTTACTAGTGGATAAACATGTCCTCTGTGCATTGACATGAGAAATTTTTGCTTATTACGTGGGTCCTTAGTTTTCTGTAGAGATGCAGTAAACAAATAAATAGGTAACTGGTATGTCATCTAAACTTGTTATATTTGTATTTTGTTACAGTATAATATAAAGGCTAAAAGCCGTTAAAAACAAATAATAAACAACAATTACACACACGTCATAATTTGCTGTAGATCACTTTCACTTTCAGCCATCAATAACAAATTCAATAAATGTAACGAGTGTAGCTTTTTATGTAGACATATCCCGTGGAGCACCCGGTAAAGAATTGGTCTCCCACTCTTCTGCGTAAGTTTTCGAGTGTCCTGTAAAAGGCAGGTGTTCGAAAAAATTAAGACATTATACATCTTAAATTCAGCGATGAGGTTTGCCACCCATGCTGAATGTCTTGATTTTATATTTGGCACGAAGAGGACAGTTTGCATGTTTCTTACATGCAGCTGATCTGCTGGCTACCCCACTTGTGGGATATGCCGTGATGGTATAGTAGTAGTAGTAGTAGTAAAAAGGTACAAAACAAAAACTTAATTAATTATGTAGTACTGTTACCTGTTTCATACATACTGTTAAACTGTCTAGTTCCAAAACGTAACACAATTTATACAATCATTGAGCACTATGTTATTTCCTTTTATTTTCAATATTCATAAAAGAACAACAGAAGCACTATAAAGTAAAAAAGAAAAAGTTATTTATTACAGGTCTAGAATGCCGATAAAAATTCGCCAACAAACAAATCACCAATAGGATAATTCGCCAACAAATATAATAATTATAATAACATAATGCTGGCGTGCTCAGAAGTTGTTTTTAGGGCATATAGAGGACGATATTTATACGAGGCGTCACATTTTTGAACAAACTGATAGGGTATATAGAGGTAAAATAAAACAAAAAAGGTGACACCCTGTATAAATTTTGAGTACCTACCCACAAAATGTTTCAAATGGTCCTCCCTACATAACCTGTCAGTTTGTCAAACATTCTGCCATACGACAGGAGAAACAATTTCAAAAAGTGTGACGCCCTCTATCAATATTGTCTGCTTATATTCAGCTATAAAAATAATTTCTGAGCACGCCAGCATTTTGTTGTTATACAATATTGTCGACAAATTATCCTGTAAATGAATAGTTGTCGGCGAATTGTCTGATTCCCATTTATTAGGTACCATCCAATAGAAGACAAATCCATAAAATACACATACTTGTTACTTGGATTAGTGTTAGTAAGCGTATTATATAACTGATCCTGGGATTTTGATTCTGAAATCATCCCGAGGTTCGCAACAGTGAAATGTAATACGAAGTGCCTTGAATGTTGGGAAGGTTCGTTCACCTCACGCAAGTAGAAGTAATACACATTATGTAGTAGGCATTAAGCAATGCTGGCAGGCAGGCGAGGCAGAATCAAAATGGGGAGGTGCGTTGGGAATGAAACGAACAAGGATGGGCTCATCCCACCGCCACCGGCCGCGACGGTGACACTGGTGGACCGGAAAATGCGACACCGAGTGTTGTGTTGGTTCATCCCTATATAAACACACTCTTCTAGTCGTATGACGTCAAATATAATACACCTACACATAACCTAATCTAGCAACACCTACTCGTTTCAAGGGCAGTCACTGGGTTAATTATTATTCTACATAATCCAATAAGGACGCGGGACCAAACATTGTTACTAGTATGCATTAAATAATTTATTTACATTTCACATACTACTAACAAAACATTCTCTGTACACATATAACACAGAAGGATGACCACCCTCATCAGATTCTCTCTGGTTCTCTCAACACCAAAATATGAAGACAGTATGTCAAGTGAAATGATTGCTCCATAACAAGACGATTAAGGGTTGACAATTTATCAATATAAAAATGAGCGTCATTATATTTCATCTGAGTATTCGAATGGCGCATTATATAAATAATTTTAAAATATGATTGCGAAAATAAAGGAAAGGTAGCTTGTTTGCATAAAGAACAGTCTGTATGCCTACTACCGGAAGCTTTGTTTTAAGCGGAAATACCGCGAAACTATAGAGCAGGCAAGAGTTATGAAGGTAACATTATAGAGCGGACAACATAGCGGTGTATTATATGGAGAAGATATGGTATATATATGTATAGACTGTAGAGTGTATTGCAAGTGTGGGTGGAGTGGCAGTGGATAAGTGAGGAGTTGGGATAGGGCGTGACGTCACCCGACAGTGTATTTATATACCAGTCGCGCCGGCCGGCACACATACAATCATAATATACCTATTATACCTTCGTTTTATTACATAGACAAATAGATACACAGACTGATATTCTCACAATAAGCTACCGCTACAAACTTACATTACATTTATACAATACTACGATATTATACCATAACTACCACAAAACACTACTTAGTTATGAACACTAAACACTGCCTGCTCCATCACGAAGCGAAGGCACACTTAGGTGCACACGCATTTTCCTCAGATACACAAATTACCAGACAAAACAGAATAACTTTTCACGATCGCAACAATGAATTAAAATAATAGTGTTTTCATTAAACTTTTCAATACAGAACAGTAACTAATTAAATTTAAGTAATAATATAATTTATCAATTGATAGAACCCAATATTAAATTTATCTATTTATTTATCATATTGAAACCCTGAAAACCAATCAAACTGATCTCCAGTACTGTGCAAAACGGACACAAAATATAGAAATGGTCTGCCATTATAAAATAATATAAATAAGTCGATGCATTAGTTCATTGAGGGCGATGATGATGATTAATTCAAGACCATAATATAAAAAATAAAAATACGCTATAGAAGAAAAGGACCGATACCTACGGTGCGAAAGCAAAATTGCTGAAAAGCAGTCCATGAAATATTAAGTAACGTAGGTAAGCCAATCACGAATGGAGATTAATGTTCTTAACTGGGTCATTCCGTGTCAATTCAACACAATTTTGGGAGATTTTCCGACTTGATGTCTCAGATTTTCATGATTTTTTTTATGCAGCAATATATCATAGGCTTATGAAAAAATACCAAATTTCAGCTATGTAGCACAATTATTTTTGAAGTTATTAATTTTTTAAGTTTTCAATTTTTATGAAAAAATCTCATGACTTGGCACCTTTGGATGCCTATAGACTGGCAACCAGTGATGATATAAACCTGGGAGAGGTCTCGTTTTAAAGCTGTTGAATGGGGCTTTAATCTGATGTTACGCAGGATAGGGGTCAGGGTTTGAAAAAAAATTTAAATTTTAAAATTAAATTTTAAAAATTAAATTTTTTAAAAAGTGACATTTTTAAAAATTCCAAAAAATTGTCAAAAATAATTTGTAATGTATTGATACATATGCCAAAATTCTATTATGGGATCTCAATGGGATCAGGAGATACAGGGCTTCAGAAATGCATGCATCGTGATATTGCGTGTTTTGACACCTTTGGATGCGTATAGACTGGCAACCAATGATGATATAAACCTGAGAGTGGTCTTATTTTAAAGCGGTTGAATAGGGCTTTACTATGATATGCCACAAGATAGGGGTTAAATTATAAAAAAAAAATATATTTAAATTTTTTTTAAATGGCAATTTTAAAATTTAAAAAAAATCTCAAAAAAAGTTTGTAATGTCTTAATACATATAATAAAATTTTATCATGGGATCTCAATGGGATCAGGAGATACAGGACTTCAGAAATGCACGCATCGTAAAATACACGCAATTTCATTTCTGAAGCCCTGTATCTCCTGATCCCATTGAGATCCCATGATAAAATTTTATTATATGTATTAAGTTAAAATTATATTTACCGAATCATAATTCTCCCAGACACTACAACATACAGTAAACTGATTCGTGAACAAATACAAAACGATTCTAGGAAGTTTGAATGCGTTTTGTTGTGATATGGGAGTGGTGCAGATGAGGAAAAACTTCAAGAAATATCAAAATAACATGACCTTAAAATGCGATATATATGAAACAGATTCACGTTCACGTACAGACTTAATAGCTTTTTTTAAGGTAATAGTGCACTAAATCATCTATTCCACAAATATATGAAATTCAAATTGTATGAATAAAAGTCCATAAAATGAATAACTATTTACCTAATATTCTAAGAAATATAAGATCAGAAAAGGTATGGATTGTTTTATTACTCGCCAAGTATGTGTGCATCACATTTATTATAATGTACCATCAACAGAAAAATATAAATGATAAAAAAAGCAAATCATGGATCCAAAGATAATAAACGTACTCCACATTCAATATAACGTCAACAAATAGGTTAGAAGCTGCTCCCTGTGTAATAGTTTATTATTTCCTAAATTCGATCGACGACAGATTTTATTTTCAATAACTACTATTAGGTATTTCCGTTGGTAACAAAGGGTTAGTGTTATTTGTCATCTTTGAAATTACACATCAGCGTTGATAAATGAAAGAAATAAAAAAAAATCAAATTAATAAATTTACGAAAACAATACGCTTCAAGTATACTGGAATAATGAAATGCAGAATAATAACAGTGGTGGGATGTCTGTAAATCACCTAACAATAAAAATTACATGGAAAACTCACCTCGTTAATGTGTTTGTAAGTTTTGATGAGGTCTACACTCAACTTCCGAAGTGGTGCCGTTGATGGGTCTCGAAAGTGGTGGGGTATTCGAGCTTGCATCGCCTATAAAAATCAAATAATATAAATTAAAACTAAAATATTATGGGACATACTTTTATTTGCTGATTGATATAAAATGTAGACGAAACTCGTCTCAATAATGTTACTGCGTAAGTCAATCCAACAATACGAGCATTTATTCCGAAAAACAAAATTTAAAAAAATATAATTCAAAATTTAGAAATCAGCATCGCACGCCGTAACTTCAATGTTTTGATTACTTGTTTCATTTTTGTAACGCCATTCCTAAAAGCAATGCTATTTTTTTTTTGTTTTTTAATTTTTTAAACATCTGTACTATCCGAATGGTCGGTGTATTCAATTTACAATACCTACTATTACTTAAATAATCTAGTAATAAACTGAAATGCATCTCCTGCCAATCATAATGTAAAGTAATATACTAACATAGTAGAAAATCGTCAACAGATTAAAGACCGAAGCACAACTATCAGGTACCTTTGATGTGTATTAGTTTCTTGGTGAAAATTTTATCTCGGTTTCTTACCTGGATATCTGACGGTGCGGCGAGCTGGGCCAGTAATTGGTCTTCGGCCACCAACCTTCCATACAGAGGCACGTGCCTCGATTGGCGTCCTCCATCTCCGCCCACCACTCCGGACACTGAAAACATAAAAATAAATAGATCAATTAAATTTATAAATGGAAACAAATGATTTCAATTAAGATTTGTCAGTTATGCAGTTAAGAAGGCAGAAAGGTGAAGTCACAACATACGCATTTCAATGCGGAATGATCGTCTAACCCCAAATCACAAAGCACCCCTCCCGATATAAATTTTCAGGGATTTACCCACGATTATCGACAACATTTTTTTGGGAATTTTTCCTCATCATTGACCCACATAGTCTACCCAACACCGTCGAATCAATATGAAATACATATCTGCGTGTAGAGTACAAGAGTATATCTGCCTAAGAACTTACCTGCCTAAATGGTAGGTTTATTAAAATAATGTCTGTATAGTTTCTGCACACCTAAATTGCAAATGAAAACATTATTACATTATACCGGCTTCATTTTCTCAGTTGTCCCGCATTTCAGGGTAGAACTAATCTGATAGTCAACTCTCCAGTAAGCAGAGCGGTATAATATTTAAATGAACCAGCACCTTGCGTAGTTATGTTTGGTGTATCACATTGTGAATTCATTATACATATAGATAACCGCTTATAGTGTATTTTTATGTTCTAATTTATATATTATAAATTTTCTGAGGCTGGAGGGAATAGTAAAAACGTATAGCCACTTATAAGGAAATGTACTAACACAACTAAGTGCAATTTTTTTGTTATATCTGGAGTTAATGTAGTAGGGGTTTACATGGAAATAAATATCCGACAAGTGTTGTAAATTGTGTGGATAACTTTTTAGTGATATGGACAAAAACTTTGCAATTAATATATTGGATGGAAGTAGAACACTGAGGAAAATTTGGCTAGTTTTATAGGTCTTGCCGTCTTTCATTTTTCTTCTTACCGGTGACTGAAATTGAAATCGACAGGATTGTCTCATCTTTTAGATCGGGGTTGGCATCAACTACAGATTAATTTTCACCGAATGTTCTAAAGACTATAAATTCATACATTTGTAAACATTTGAAACACAATCATGTCTCTGCTTCCGAATAGTGTGTTTCCTAGTTCACCTTTACTCCTTGTGATATAGAAGAGTGCAAATTAACTATGAATGGAAGAAACATTACTTTTGCGGACGATACGGTTCTTTTATTCAAGTAGCGAGTGGAGGCAGACTTATCAATTAGCTGAAGAAATATTGAAAGTAATTGGAGATTGGCTTCGGGTAAATTTGCTTACTCTTAATTAGGGAAAAATATGCTAACTCTGAATAAGGGAAACACGAATATAATATTTTCATCAAATAGAAGAGGCCGTGATATTTAAAAAATAGCATCCACCACTGCGATTGGACTTCAGATTCTCGTAATTGTAATTATCTGACTAAATGTAAATCGATTATTGATCAACATTAATAGTAAAAACTATCTTAGTTAATTTCTCCTCAAACCAGCAAATGCTGTCTGGAGAACATGTAAAAAATAATGATATACAAAGATATACATGCGAGACGGAATTATCATTTGGAAGCATTGACTGGACGAAATACAGTTGGGGCAGTATTTCCCATAAAAAAAAATGAAACTTTGCCAGTCACTGTTGCTATGTGGAATAGCATTGCTGTGGAAAAGAGTACCTATTGCTCAATGGGCGGTTAAATGAGTAATCCAGTACGCCCCTTCTCTATGTCCGACAGAACTTTCATTTATTTATTTTATTCTTCACTGTAGGTACATTGGTTACATTATTTCAAATCAGTACGAAGTATCATAAAAATATCAGTTATAAGATTCAATGTACAGAGGGCGAGTTTATCGCCAGAATTCGATGTCTTCCAGCTAACCCGAAAGAAATGGAGAATTTTAGATGTTCGACAGCAGTACACATTATGTTTTGATTAGATTTATGGTTGTGATAAAAGGTACATAACTTCGTAGAGTGGATACTATCCATATTGGAATTTCAGAAAACGTGCGGATTGTTTCTGGAGTAAAAACCGTTCTCGGCCAGCGGAACACTGCATTTTGGAGACTCAGACTGTACTACGCGTTGTCTAAAGTCTCTAAAAAAATAAAGAGCATTACTCCAATAAGAAAGATTGTTAGATAACATCAACCGAGATCTGGAGGAGCTCAATGCTAAAGACGACTGGCAGTCCATTGCTCAGGAAAGAAAGGCTTGGAGATCTATTGTTTCGGAGGCAAAGGTCCTACAAGGGCTGTTCGGTCATCGGAAGTAAGTAAGTAAGTACTCCAATAAGAATGGTCTAATCAAAAAAAAGTTATAAAATTTTGATAGCTGGAGGACAGAGGGAAATGTTTTCAATGTTGGTGTGGAGTTGTGAATGTTTTTGTTTTAAGGTGTTTTTATTTATTTTTTAAAAATCTTTTTAAAGTTGTTGTGCCAATGCAGGACATCGAACCTAGTAAGGCCACAATAACAATACACAGCAAATTAGTAAATAATGTTCTATAAACAAATTAGTATTATAAAGGCTTCTATGAATTGATAAATTTGAATACCTCATTCTCGAATTGAAACTGTTAAACGTCTTGTACAGGATGTTTTAGGAATAGGTACCTGTCTTTCTTAGGGTATTTCAAAAATAGTAGAAACGAGTAGGGTGCCTATTCGTTGCAAGAAACTCCACAGCCGAAACGTAATAACTTTAATAATTGTTTGTAATCAACGTATAGTAAAGAATGAATAAATAAATAAATAACTTCGGTAATATACAATAGGTACATAAAAACATAGTACGTATTATAATATAATGCATTTCTGAAGCCCTGTATCTCCTGATCCCATTGAGATCTCACAATAGAATTTTGATATATTTATAAAGACATTACAAACTATTTTTGTCAATTTTTTGGAATTTTTAAAATTACCACTTTTTGAAAAATTACATTTTTAAAATTGAATTTTATTTTTTTTTTAAACCGTGAACCCTATCCTGTGGCACATCACATTAAAGCCCCATTCAACAGCTTTAAAACGAGACTTTTCCCAGGTTTTTATCATCACTGGTTGCCAGTCTATAGGCATCCAAAGGTGCCAAGACACGACATTTTTTCATAAAAATTGAGATTTTTAAAAATGAATAACTTCAAAAATAATTGTGCTACATAACTGAAATTTGGTATTTTTTTCATTTTTTTTTTAAATCATGAAAATCTGAGACATTAAATCTGAAAATCTCCCAAAATTGTGTAGAATTGACACGGAATGACCCCTCGATATATTTAACTACCCAATATATCCTCTGGTTCGGTGTATCTTCTAAATTATTAAAATAACCACTTGAGAAATTCTTTACTCCAGAATATTGCGCAAATTTATGACACATGTTCGAACTGGCATAATATCTGTTATATTAAGCAGGATTGAAATTGTAAAACATTTGACTGTATTTTTATTATTTTCATTTTGCAAATTCATTATCTGATGTCAAAGCTCCTTATACGGGCGAAAAAATGACATCCTCATAGAATTTTTGAGGATGCGGAGCTTTTAAAATAATTATATGCTGCAGATATACGTTACAACCTAAATTATAAGTCCTACACAGGATATTTCACAAAATTACGAATGTTGTCAAAAAAATAATTATGATTAGAAACTACCACAACGTTACCGCCAAATCAATAAATAATATTATATCACAAAAACCTACATTTTACAGAACACTTATGAGAAGAATATTATTTGCCGGGCATTCCGCGGGACAATAATTTATCATGTATAAAAATGTAAACCATCGTGAAACTAACGGATAACCTATTAGAAAGAGACACAATTCCTCCGGATCGCTATCTCACGTGATACGCCAAAGAGCAGTCTTGTTATATTATAATATCTTTGGCAAAAAACACACATACAGTACAGACAATGTCGTGGCGGTTAAAAGTTTCCGAGCTAAAAACAGCTGTGAAAATAAATGTATGTAACGAAACGTATACGTGTGTATGTACTATATACATACTCCGTGATATGTGAATTAGTGTGCAATTATAAACGGTGCCCTCACACCCAGTTACCAGAACGAAGCATCTTCATATTCAATATAATAGCTTTGTTGAAATCAGTGTAGAATTTAACAAGAACAATGTAGCTGGCATTCTTTTCAGGAAATGACAAACCTACTACTACTACTATACCATCACGGCATATCCCACAAGTGGGGTAGCCAGCAGATCAGCTGCATGTAAGAAACATGCAAACTGTCCTCTTCGTGCCAATATAAAATCAAGACATTCAGGATGGGTGGCAAACCTCATCGCTGAATTTAAGATGTAAAATGTCTTAATTTTTTCGAACACCTGCCTTTTACAGGACACTCGAAAACTTACGCAGAAGAGTGGGAGACCAATTCTTTACCGGGTGCTCCACGGGATGACAAACCTACTGACACAATATTCCCAGTGAACAAAAACACTTATTTAATTCCAGACATTTCTCACATATAAATCAGGTTACTACGTAGGCAAGTACATCAACCATCAAATTATGTCACATGATTTTATTTAGTCGCATCGTTAGCGTGCCCATAAGATTCACAAAACAAGCAATATAAAATAATGCTGTGAAAATATACAACGCATAATACCATTCTATTAAATAATCTTAAATTTGATGGGAAATAAAGTGATGAGCTAATGTTATGTTTACTGTACATTGTGTACAATGAAATCTCACCTACATAATGTATAGACTTGGGTACACATAATTGAACCAAAAACTCGCGGTTCGCTTTCGGTTTCGTTCGCGTTTCTCGACTATTCACGTCCCCGTATCGCGCGCGATATAAATAGGAAATCTATAGTCGATAGGTGTTCTGTACGAAACTCAACGAATGCGATAGCGGTGCATCAGAAATACGCGGATTCACGAATGCGGCCAACTGTCCACATCCCACATCCGCAGATTGAAGACTCCGACAGTGTAAGTACAGGAGCGTACACTCGGCCGGACGTACAGGCTAGTCGCCTCCAACTGGTCAGTAGTCATCGGAAATAGCTGTAGCCAGTAGCAGACACATTGTGGCGTCCTTAAAATCACAGCTAATTCTGTCACATCGGTATTGATTTCAACACAATTTAAAACGATTTGTATCGCATCAAATGCAACAACATACAGGTATATCTACTGTTACTTATCCAAGACAAATGATCAAATATATTACTCAATGAATGAAGATTGCGACAATTTAGAGCCACGAAATAGTACTTTGTTTAATGACTGATTTTTTTAATGGTTATAAGAATAAATGGTAATAAAAGAATGGCAACAACAACAAAATTGCTAATTTTTAAATACTTTTTTATCCATCAACGATACAACCTGTCACAATAAATAAACGACTACAGATACATTTACCTATACATATACTTTCTGAAATTTTTCTGTATTACAAATATCAAAAATACAATAAGACAAGATGTATTCATAATCTTGTATTTTATTCAAATTAAATAGTTAAAAAATAAACATTGTTATAAAAATAAACAAACAAAAATACCAATTACATCGTGCCTGTGTGTACGAATAAATGATTAACTGTTAAGGACAAGTAAGGATTTATGCACGTAAATAACAAATAAATATATGTAGGTAATTACTTATAACGAAGAAACAATAGACAACAACTGTTGAGATTTCCATGTATTTAAGAACGGAAACGGAAGCGATTAGTCGAACAATAATTTTGGATACACATTCAACACACTACAGTTGAGATTTTATAATTTTGCCGCGGCCAACTGAGGGAGGGAGACGTGGAGTGTTAACAGTGAAAAAGTGAGCAATAAACACTTTTGTCTCAGATTTACAGAATTTGGTGATTTTTCTTTACATTCTAAGCCCCCTCTGTCACCTATTTTTGAAACGGTATAGTAATTTGAAATATTTCGTGATCTCCCCGATTTTGCTGAAGAAATAATTTCCAAATTTTCAAAAGTGAAAACCCTTTATTAGTCTTCTTCTTTTCGTGTCGGTCAGCAACGATAAAAAAAACATTAAAATCTATATTCTCATTCCCTCCCAGAAAACCACGACCTCTACAATAGAGGTTGCAGCTCCCCCCAGGTGAGTTCGTTCCACGAATTCCTCCTAGTAACACTGTCTGGTTTTAGTACATTTTACATCTTAAATTCAGCGGTGAGGTTTTCCACGAATCCTGAACGTCTTAATTTATTGTTAGCACAGAGATGACAGCTTTCATGTTTATTGAATGCAGCTGGTCAGTTGGCTACCCTACATGTGGGATATGTCGTGATGGTTTAGTAGTAGTAGGCCTTTTTTTAGATCTCAGATTCCAAAATTTTATAACTTCATATTCCCGTCCGTTTATTATTTAATCTTAAATTTGGCGATGAGATGCCACCCACCTCGAATGTCTCACTTGTTAATTGAGGGGTATAAAAGCAAAATCACTAATGTCCAACAAACCCATTTTGGACATTTGATGATTTTGCTTTTAACACCCTCAATTGTAACATAAAGGATAACTAAATGCATGTTTACAGTTAAGTTTAATGGCTATCCCACTAGTGGGAGATGGCATGATGGTAGTAGTAGAAGTATCTTGTATCTATTGATGTGACATATCTAATCGTGATGTACATATTTGATTGTTATTTTTTTTAATTATTACATACATATAGATAGATTGTTTTGATGTTATATAATATATATTAATCAACCAAAACTAATTAATGTGGCACGATTGTTATCACTACAGACAACAAATAGGCAGACACACGTTTTTTTTTAACAACGGTCTATTTACTAGGCACTATAAGATTTAGTCACTGTTAATAAAAAATTAAATTTATAATAATTATTTAGTATGATTATTGTATGTAACACAGTCTGTTGTGTTGAAAACTGGATTTCACTTGCTCAGAAGTGTGGATGTCAATCAAATTAAGTTTTTAAACTACTATAGATGACTCGTACACATTGAATTAGCTCAGAAAAATGGATATTAATATTTTTGCCTAGTCTGAGGATCGAACCCACGACTCCTCGCTTGCAAGGCGAGTGTGTTAACCACTAGTCCAACCTAATGAATTAGTTACATACTAGTTAGGTATATTATATATACCGTGTGTACGGGGTAGATACATCAATGTGAACTTCCTTAAGGATAGCATGATACAGAGTCTCGATGCTTACGAATCGACACAAGGCTGGTTAAGAGTACTCTTTAAACCCGGGTAACGTTCCCAATTCCTCTATATCATGCTTGTCACATGTTTCAGAATTTTTGAAAGTTGTATATATACTGTAATCATCAAATACTTTCACATGTAACATGATTTCCTAAGCTATGTCCCTCTACACACACACGGTATATATAATATACCTAACTAGTATGTAACTAATTCATTAGGTTGGACTAGTGGTTAACACACTCGCCTTGCAAGCGAGGAGTCGTGGGTTCGATCCTCAGACTAGGCAAAAATATTAATGTCCATTTTTCTGAGCTAATTCAATGTGTACGAGTCATCTATAGTAGTAGTTTAAAAACTTAATTATTTAGTAGACACCTAAATCATTTCACAAACTGAAGTGTTGAGACTTGGGACTTCGATTGATTACAGATTTTGGTATTAGGCAGTATTATTGTTATTATTTACTTCCTATGCAAGATGTAGCAATACGTAGGCGTGGATTAACAAAATATGAGGCCAGCACCAACATAATATTCAAATGTTATGAATCGTTCACTCGTTGTTAGATGTGTATGCAATGTTATTGAAATTGAGTTCAATAGTAGCATTGCCGCCCACATCAACTGTCCATAAATCCACGTTGTTATTCGTTGTTTTTGTAAGTATGTATGAGTACTCCAAGTTTCCGAAATGAATCACCGCGTAGCCATATTATAGATATGTATGTATACAAATATAATATGTTGTACACAATATTACCTGCACTAATAACAAAACATCGGCTGCCAAATCATGACATTTTGTTTACATAAAAAACTGAATCAAACTGTTGTCTTGGAAGCATTTACAGGTTATAGACATTATGAAATGCATTTACGTTACATTCTCGCATCTAATTTTACGATGTTAATTTGTTGTTTTTTTTTCAAAAATGTTTATGAACCTAGTTGATAACTACTGCTAAACAGTGTCTACATCGAATTGTGTCGTATAGCATTGTTTTTTTTTCGTTTTTATCCAAAGTATTTTTTCCAACATTAATTCAATGTATTATTTTTAGTCTTTAACATTTTTGTCTAATTTTCGGTGCACATTATGCAATACAACATGTTTGGTTGTGTCATATATATATATATATATATATATATATATATATATATACATCAGGCTATCTTTGCGGGCTCCTTTCATAAAACATTCTAACTAAGTCCGGTAGTGTTACTTTTATGCCTCCATACTACCACTTCCGTTCATATGACTTCCCTTATGGGTTCCGTTCTGTATATTATACTTTCATATATTACACTTTCAAGCGTCCTACACTGTTGCCAAACTATGGGACTCCGGATTGTCTTTTGTATGTAAATTATCATAATTGTATATATACATTATAGTATAATTATTAGCTGAGTTAAGTAAATCATCAGACATTTGAAAATATTGTCGGGACTAGACCAGAAAAGCGCGCGAAATTCAAATGACTGCACAATAAACAAAAAACTGTTTATTCCTCAAACTTTTGTCTACCTACCAAGACTTTTTTTAAATGCTAGTTTTTTTTTTGTAAATAAGCAAAAATTTAGCAATTTAGTAAATGAGTAAAAGTAAAAGTCCGATTTTTACCTTTAAATAGATTTATTTTGTCAATTGTAATTTGTTATTTTAATAAATTTGGTTATTATAATAGAAATATAATTACGAAAAAAGTCATTTATTATTTCCTTGACATCTAAATACGTTTTGATTGGGTTGGGCATTTGTTGTACTGAAATTTTGATTTCTTTGTTATTCAATAGCAATTAGTTTAGCATTTCGCTTCACCATAAGATATCAGATACATAAAATTCTTGTGTCTCGGTGTTTGATATCACACTCCTCCGAAACGGCTGAAACGATTTTGATGAAATTTTATGTGCTTATCGGGTATGTCTGACAATCGGCCAACATCTATTTTGCGTACCCCCAAAAGTTAAGGGTGGTACACCCCGATTTTTATTATTTTATTTTTTGGACAATTTTTTTTTATTATGAGGCTTTAAAAATATATACAGCCCTAAATTTCCACTCTTCTACCATCAATTCCTATTTTTAATAGTGACATTAGTAATCTAGAAATAATGTCTATGGCAAAACAACGTTTATCGGGTCAGCTAGTTTGAATATAATATTCCTATGACATTTAAAAGGAAATATAAAATATTTTACGAAACTGGAAAAAAATCTAGTTATTTGTAATGCAATACACATTTCGATTAAACAATAATATCTAGAGATTGTTACAGTATTTTTATGAAATAAAGTGGAATATTATCATGATTATAATCATAAAAAAATAGATATTATCAATTTTAATTAAATATAAAAGATACGATACGAAAAAAATAATTTTATCAAATTAATTAAAAATAGTTATTAGTATAAAAATTAATTTAGTGCCAACTTATTAATAAAAAGAATGAATAACCAACAATCAGATGCAAATTTGAAAAAGGTTGACACGCAAAAAACCATTTCATTTGGAGAGAGATGGATTTTATTTGTGTTTGTGAGATGATGATATTAAAATAATAATAATTATGTTAAATTTTTTTGCAGTCCATATAACGAATATAATATTTTATAAGAAATTCTGCTTATTGATAAAAAAATTACATGGAATCTAATATATAAAATGAAGTCATGTGAGTTACACCATTTATAACTCAATAATGGCTGTATCGATATGAATGGTCTCTGATTTGTTGGATTCTTCTCAGAAAAATTATGAAGAAAATTATTTACGGCCTACATTTTTAATTTCAAAACTAAAAACAATATGGAGAATTATACAAAATCAACGATGATGTTTTTTTTATAGATTGGCTTATTTATAGAATAATTTTTGTATACATTTTCAAATTAGAATCGTTATCCATACAATTTAACATCTGTGGTTCTGAAATTTCAATTTTGAAAAAATCATGGATAAGAATTTTATAAATTTAAAATGAATAGGTATCTACCTAAAAAATAAATTAGTACCTACATACATTACGTACAACAGATAATAAACAAATCTGAGTTAAGTTTAATTGTTCAACATAAATAAATTTTATTTTTTCACACTATACCAGTGATTCCCAAAGTGGTCCAGATGGATCTCCAGGGGTCCACGGAGACTCGAAGGGGGTCTACGTTGGCGTGACTAAAAAATGGGGATGGTTCACGAGTCGTAAGCGGAGGTCCACGAATCCATAGTTAAAGTATCGGATATTCGCTAAAAGTACCAGATACTTAATGATTCGAGTACATAATAATAATAATAAAGAAATATTTCAAATTCCTATACCATTTTGAAAATTCGATGACGGGGGGGGGGGAGGGAAAATAGAAATTTAAACACGTAATATTTTTTAGGTATCCGGTATTGACATAAACAATAGTCGGTACAAATACCAGTTACATTGTAGAAAAGGAAATGTGAGAAAATATTCTGGAAGAAAACCGAAGAATTTTTGAAATATTTCAAACTCCTATACCATCTCGAAAATATAGCGACGGGGGGGGGGGGGGGTAGAAATGCATGGGGTCCATCAGAACCAGCAAAATTTTGAAAGTGATCTATGAGAAAAAAGTTTTGGGAACCTCTGCACTATACAATGACACACTTGGACAATTACGGGAGTTTGTAAAAAGATTAAAAATATTAATCATTCATTGAATCTTCAGCTATACGAAGTTCGCTGGGTCAGCTAGTAATTGAATATTGAGAAATGTAAAATCGAATAGTTCCGAGATAAAGAGTTTTTCTTTATTTTTTATACTTGCCATAGGGTACCAATCTACGTTCCTCTTTATTGTACTTAGTCGAATAGCTCATCTCTTCTCAAAACGTGGGGATGCATATCATACCCTGTCTTTGTTCCATGATAAATTTATTATTATCATTATTTTTAAAGCAACATTTTTTATACCACTTCGATTTACTTTAATAATATCTTGACCAAAATTTTTGTCAAATTTATACTTAATTTCATAATATTACTAGTTGACCCAGCGAACTTCGTACCGCCTAACAATCAATGAGTGATTAATATTATTTTTAATCTCTTTACAAACTCCCGAGGTTCCTAAACATTTTTTCTCATAGACTACTTTCAAAGATTTGTTGGTTCCGGTGGACCCCCTCTATTTCTACCCTCCCCCGTCGCTAAATTTTCGAAATGGTATAGGAATTTAATTAAAATAATCCAAAAACTCCTCGGTTTTCTTACAGAATATTTTCTCACAGTAGGTACCTTTTTCTACAGTATACCGGGTATTTGTACCGACTATTGTTTATGTCAATATCTGGTGTTTTTACCGAATATCCGATACTTTAACTATGGATTCGTGGACCCCCACTTACGACTCGTGCACCCCCATTTTTAGTCACGCCATCGAAGACCCCCGTGGATCTCAAGGGATCCACCTGGACCACTTTGGAAATCACTGGTATAGTGTAAAAAAATAAAATTCACTTATGTTTAACAATTATATTTAACTCAAATTTGTTTGTAAA
This sequence comes from Athripsodes cinereus, assembly GCA_947579605.1. Lineage (NCBI taxonomy): Eukaryota > Metazoa > Arthropoda > Insecta > Trichoptera > Leptoceridae > Athripsodes > Athripsodes cinereus. Next base: position 11,648,469 of record OX388320.1, on the reverse strand, counting down.
TTATCTGCTGTACGTAATATAATATGTAGGTACTAATTTATTTTTTTAGGTTGAAATCTACTCATTCATTTTAAATTTATACAAAATCTTTACATGATTTTTTCAAAATTGAAATTTCAGAACCACAGATGTTAAATTGTATCGAAAAGGATTCTAATTTGAAAATGTATTCAAAAATCATTCTATCAATAGGCCAATCTATGAAAAATCTTCGTCGTTGATTTTGTATAATTATCCATATTGTTTGTGTGACAGCGGAACTGTCATACAAACGACATTTTCATACAAAAATACAATCCAAATTTCCGACAATTCCGTTAGATTTTCCAAAAATTTTCTTTCATATAAACAGTCTTCTGATAATTAAGAACACAACAAAAAAACAATAAGTCAAGTTGGTTCAGCCGTTCTCAAGTTATGAAGTGACATACATGGTCAATCCATTTTTATTTACAAGATAACTGATTAATGTTAAACTGTTTGTTCAACTTCGGGTTTTTTACTATTCTAATTGATTCCTTTGTATACAAGTATTGTGTGTAAACAGAGTTTCAACATATTGCAAAAGGATTAGGCCGTAAATATCTGTAAATAAATAAAATACTTACACACATATTTTGTAATCGTGATTCGTCATTCGTCAACCGGTAGGTTTTTTTTTTCAAATACGCGAAAGAAAAATTCGAGCGAACAGGAGAGCTTCTAAACACAGAATGAATACCTTTATAATGAATAATCAACTCAGTAATGGCGAGCCTACGGTACGCGTGCCAAATGTGGCACGCATAACGATTTTGAATGACACGCGAAGAGCAAAAAAATTGTGATCATTCAAAAAAAGTTTTGGAAATAGTGTAAAAAAGATTTATTTTTAAATAGCCATGTGTTCGTTCATCAAAAGTTTCAGAAACGACGGAAATGAAGAATAATATATGACGACATTCATGCAGTGTTCTCGAACCTACCGATTTTTCGGTATTTATACCGAAATGGGCCGCGTCTTACCGAAATGCCCTAGAAATCTACCGATTTTTACCATTTGTCGGCTGGTAAGTATAAAGTATAATTGGTAGATAAGTACCGGGTATTCAGTAAAAGTACCGGATACTCATGGATTCGAGCAAATATTCTTTAAGAAAACCGAGGAGTTTTTGAAATATTCCAAATTCCTATACCATTTTCAAAATTTGGCGACGGGGGGGTAGAAAATTCGTGAAAAGAAAAGTACCCGATATTGATCATCGTCGGTACAAATACCCCATATACCGATTTTGGGTACAAAATATACCATTTATACCGATTTTAGCGGATAGTTCTACCGATATTGGACAATGTCGTTCGAGAACACTGCATTCATGAATAAATAGATCGCATTGATTGATATTTCCCGCACGGTGCTAGCCCCCCGAGGAGACATGTATTTTGCTATTATTATTAAGTACCTACTTATGCACTTAATTATTTTTTTCGATTTATTAATGCTTTGTTTATATTAAAAGTTTGAAGTTACATTTAAGCATTTGATGCATTCTTATTTTCATGGAACGAGACACGCAATATCTTATTATATTGAAAAAAAATTGATACCTACTTAGGCTCAAAAAAGTTCGCCAGCCCTGACTTATTAAAGTCCGTAGGTAAATGCACCTCATCAGTAGAAACAAAAAAAATATACTTTTACTCTTATACGACACATAGTTTAACATTCAATGAAACTTGTGCGCGGTAGAGCTATTATGTAGCTGGGCCATAAATCATAATAGAAACAGTCTATATAGTATATTATATACCTTATGCGTCTGAGTAATTATCACTTTTTTCTATTGCGTATTTATTTCAAATTGAATTTAAACTGTGATAGGTTCTGAAATTATATTTCTCAATAACACCGACAGGTAGAGGAAAATCTATACTACACGCTCGCGTAAAAAACTTGAAAACGACCATATATATGACATTGCCTTTATTTATTTCTTTATGCAATAAACGGCTGAAACAGCCTTTACAAATATAATAAAAAATAAAAAAACAGTGAAGGCAAAACAATGCATATCAGATAATGAAAACAATATAAAAATAACATATTACCAAATAATTTTAATAAGGTAAGTACAAGTAACAACGGTTCTAAACAAAAGCATATAAACATTAATATCCAGGAGATAAATACAGAAGTCAGGATATTGATGACAGCCTTCAAATAAATTACATTTAATGCGTCAGACACCGAATATTATGTTACAAGTAATATCACGCCAACCTTGGGACTTGCGTATTGCGACATTGCCAAATCTTCGGAATGCTTAAAGATATAAAAGTAAATAAAATATACATTGCGGACGCCGTAATATCGTGTGTATGAAAATGATATACGCAAAAAATATACACCCCGTATATAAGGGGGCGCCTCTTCAGAAAAATGTTCGAACCCTCAATATACGAAAATCGTATATAATTTTCAAAAATCCGTCTTGGGGAGTCCCTCCAAAAATAGCAAAAACTATATAAGCACTGTATAGGGGGTGGTTTGACGTAGTAAAAATTAGGGCGTCCATATACGGACGCCCTAATTCAAAAGACGCTCTAATGATAGCAAATCAACAATGTATGGGGCCCGTAAAGGTAGTGGGATGTATATATATATATATATATATATATATATATATATATATATATGGACAATTTGTAAAGCGCCGTTTACTCATAACATGACCTCAAGGGCGCTGTAAATCGTATCCATCACCCGAAACTCCCAGCAAAAAGGTGTGTCTTCAACCCTCTTTTAAAACTCTCTCCATTCACCTCCTCTCGCAGACACAGAGGCAGCTTGTTCCAACATCTGGGACCCGCAACACTAAACGCTCTATCTCCAAAGCCTGTTTTGCGAGATCGAGATGGCTCAATCAGTCTGCATTTTGCCTCATCCGGTTTTTATGCACTCCGCCCAGTTGACGATGGTTGCCGAGCTATCATTTAAGGGAAAGCGCAGTACGCCGGTAATTGGTGTCCATATTATGTTAATTATATATATGTAAAAATAATAATTTTTATTTAACTTATTTGTATAGCATTTTGTTATATACCGTTTACTAATAAATTGTATTATTATGGAAAGAGCTTTAGAGGAAGGCTAAAGACGCACTTTATAGCTGAAAGTTTCGGGTGATGGACGCAGTAAACGGCGCTTACAAATTGACCAAAAATATAGTCACCTGTAGGTACCTTAAATTCGCATAGGGACCTACTGTATATTCAGCCCATGCTATATCATCTGCATAAATTTATATAACTATGTAGGTACACATTATATTGTATATATAATATACACTTCACAATCGTATTATTTTATTTTTATTTTGTCTTTATGATTATGTAATGGAGAAATTAATTTTGTCTAATTTTGAGATTTGATCTACCTGGTAAAACTTTAAAAGTATTTTTTGTGTTACCTACCTGATTATTGTTAATTCCATATGATTGGCTGTTGTGTACCTATAATGTTAATGATTAGCGTACCTACAGATAATAATAGAGGACTTTGCTGGTCCACTTATGGATTTGTATAATTATGTTAACATTATTTGTGATATGACTGTTTGTATCCCTGTTAAAGATGTAAATAAAATATCTTATAATGCTTGTTGCTACATATACTTAGCTGTTAATTGTTTGATAATTGTAATATTTTCTTTTCTCTCTCAATTGTATTTTGTATGTCAAATGCTTTTATAGCCGTCCAATGTCAAAATAAATATAAATTATATGATACTTCGTGATTGGCGTCAGTTAATACATTCTTCATATTCACGATATGGAACTTATAGTACTGTCGAAACGATATCAGTGAAATTTCGTATAAAATTTAAGAATGAGCCTGAGAGTTAATTAAAAATTGTTGTGATATTAAAATAGATTGGACCAAATTTAATACAACAATATTGTTAAGGTCTAAAACAATGTGATTTCCATTTTGAATACTTGTAATAAATAAACATTAGTATACATTTTTATATAGAAAAAAAACAGACATGGCCAAAAAAGACTCGATAGTACATCATAGTAATGTGGTGTTCATACGAAGCGACATAAAGGCCTGACGATTTCGCTTGCATAAAAACAAAATCCGTCGGTCGTCCATTGATCGTCAAACGTGTTCACTAGGGTGTCCCTTATTTTTCAAAGTTCTAATTTTACAACGCATAGGCTATTATTTTATTCATTTGGTCCTAAAACACTCAAAAACCAATTTTTATCTTATTCGGAACAGTGCAACCCGTGCCGACTTGCACGGAAACATCTTCATACAAGTTTCACTCAAAAACTCACAGGGGCGGTGAGTGCCCGTTGTAACTGTCACTCAGTCTCGGCTTTTCTGTTAATTATCGCGGTTTTTTATGTTTCATAGATGTCAGTGGTACTAAGAAGCAATATAAAAAGTATTTTCTTGGTTGGTGAAGTAAATCAATAGATAATAGGGTCAAAATTAGCGTCAAATCGTCAAGTTCTCGCAGTTCTAACTCTCGACATACGCGATATTAAATTAAATGTCAGTGAAAGCGAAAATTTAGTCATTCGCGTGTGCATTACATTCTGGAAAAAGGCTAGAATACCTAATAGAGATGTTACTAATCGTGTTAACAGGTCAGGCGAACTTTATCAGGTCTGGCAAGAGCTGCCAAAACATAGCAATAAGATTCAGGATTTTCATAAGCACCGTGAGGAGAAATTTCAACTTGAATTGGATAATTTATGCGATATCGTATACGCCGATACTCTCAAAAGACTAGAAATCAAATAAAATAATATATTATTGTAAAAGCAAAGTGAACCAAAACGTACAGGATGCTTAGCGGGTGTTGAGAAAAAAATGGCTGAAATGGAAAAAGAGCAAGGCTGAAAAAAACTAGAAGAGAAAAAGAGATTAAAGCTTATGCCTTCAGAGAGGTTGCTGGTACCTGCTGCTTTACACAGCTTTGATACACCTGAGAGAGCCTCTGGCATCCACATAAATTGGAAATCAGATCTACTGGCACAATGCATCAAGCACAATGGATGGCAAGAGCTTTTACTCTTCAAAAATATGTTTGTTGCAGTCTCAGTTAAAAATGGGCGCTAAGGACAAAGAAGCTTTACTAGATGTTTGTTTGTTTATTGTGGTAGTTCGTGTAAAACCCTTCCTTGATTGCTGTTTGGTGGTGAAAGCGCCGAATCAAGACTTGTGTTTATTAAAAACATTAAATGATAATGAAATAGTCGACAAGTTGATTTCCAAAGCGACTTTAAACAAGTTCGGTCAACAATTTGTGGTACTTGTCAAAAGAAATAGCTGTCCTTTTAATTTTTATGATGAAATTGATGAGCAGATCAAAGGGAACACTGTAGAAAATTTACAAAAAAAGAAATCTCTGGTGATTTCGGTAAAAGATATGAACAATCGAAAGAACAGATGACTGACTCTCTATATGTAAGGTAGTAGTGCTCAATTTAATATTTAATATGTTATTCTTTGTTCTTTTAATGTATTCTACAAGTAGTCTTAATGTTTTTTTGTGCGAAAATTTTGAGTTATTTTGTATCCGTCAAGAGCAAAGATTTATTTTCACAACTAAAAGTTGACAGCAGTTTCCTTCAAGAAGGTGTATCTACGTAAAAAGAAAACGTGGCATTTGTTGAAGCTAAAAAAAAGATATCTAGTTTTAAAGTAGTGAATGATACAGCTGAAGGAGCTGTTAAACTAATCCAAGACTTTCATGGTTTGATAACCGCAGACAAGAATGGAAGCAGTTCTTATTACGCTGTGTGCATGGACATAGAAAAATGTATCAAGACTGTAAAAAAGAGACTTTTAAGAGAATATTTCGAAATTAATTAATATCAATTTTGTAACTTTTTTGATAATTACAAGAAATGCACTATATAAATTTGTGTTTTCATCAATATTTAGCTAACATAGTTAAGTGATGATCTACAGCTAAATTTAAAAGAAGTTTTTAGCTGCTATTTTCCAAAACTTTGAGGATCTGTCGGCACGGGTTCCAATCAACGTAGAAAGCTTAAATTCTGTATTTGGGTAAGTAGTAGGCTAATAAACATAATTGAGGGGTATGCGTTTCAATAACTGAAAAATATTTTTTTCGACCAAATAAGGGACACCCTAGTTCACACAGTCCACCAACATAGATTTTATCTGTCAGATTTTGACGTTGTTTTCAAAATGGCGGACGTCGAGTTAGAGATCGCGGGATGTTTATCATTAGTAGAACATGTTATAGTAGAGGATATAAGGCACCTTGTAAAAAACAAATGCCACGAAACAACAACAAAGATAACGATTGTCACGCGAACGGGAAGCGGTTAATTTTTTTTACCATAGATATGGACGCCGGTTATACATATCTACACATACGCACATTGTTCCACCAACGAAAAAAGTTGAAAGGTAGTCAACTTGAGACGATATCGTTTTTACTGGTTTTTATCGTTTCAGATAAACTGTCAATTTGTTCACACGGTTCAAATGGCTGACGATATTTTGGTTTCCTGGCGATATTTGCCTTGCGAGAACAACGTTTAAGGTCGCATTATGTGTAGCCGATATTATTTAATATATAAATAATATAAAGTAACAGCAAGATAGCTGAATGTATCACCTGGATTTCTAAGAAACGCAGATGGTGGTTTCATGTGTTAAAATGTTTGGACAACAAAATAATAACGAGCGGACACAGTAACGTACATAAAATGGACGTTCACAATTATTAACTGTGCAAAAATTAGCCCTTCAAAGTTTAGAGAAAATAATTGAAAAAAACACAATATGTAGTTAACTTCCAAATGACTTTATTAACTTCGCGTACTAGTATTCGGAGACTATCGTCTCCATCATCAGGCGATTGTAAAAAGTTTTTCTTTGATTTTGTAATTTGATATGATACGGTGTGTTTTGTTTTTTATTTTGTAATTTTGTGTGGTGTGCGGTGTGCTGTAATTTTATTTTATGGTTTGATATGATTCAATATGTTTTATTTTTATTTTATGATTTGACATGATGAATGTGCTGTAATTTTATTCTATAATTTGACATGACAGTGTTTTATTTTTATTTTAAAATTCGATGTGATGCAGTGTATTGTAACTTTATTTTATGGTTGGATATGATACAGTTTGTTTTTTTTTTTTAAGATTTGACATAATGCTGTTGATATGTTGTAATTTTATTCTATGGTTTATGTGACACAATGTGTTTAATTTTTATTTTTATAATTTGAAGTGATGCAGTATATTTTATTTTTGTTTTGAGTTTTAATTTGATACGATGGTGGTGTTGTGCAATTATTGTTTGTAACTATGTATTAGAGGCGTAAGCCGTATAATATTATTATAAAAAAAAAAAAAAATTATCTTGAAATGGACTTCCAACAAGTACCTTCGGTCAACAACATTAATGTTTTTGGGAAAATACTTTCCAATTATATAATCAATTTTTTAGAGGATTTTAATCATAAATTGTATTTATTTTTTGTCATTCCTTTCGTATATCACTGTTACGCAGAAGATCTCTCAGACTTTTACCACACATCCTTCTCAACGATCTCATTTCTACTGCATTTATGCCACTTACATTCTTCTTTAACCATGTCCACGTCTCAATTGCATACATTAGCGTTGGCACTAAGATAGCAGAGTGCACCAACCTTTTAATTGTGGTAGATATGTTTCTATTTGCAATTGTGTCGCTGAGTTACGAATCCGCTATAACACATTTTAACAAAAATTGAGTTATATATGTCGTTGGATTCGTAATCGAATTGTCTATAACTTTAGAAAATTGTTTACTTGAAAACATTCACCATTTTTTCAGAAAAAAATAAATAAAACGAGGTTGAGAAACGAATCCCACTATATCACTTAATGTCCCTTTCAATATCCCCTATAACACAACCAACCAATAAGAGTCCAGTATTTTCAAAAAATCAATATGGCCGCCGGTACAAAATTGTTCTTATCTGGTGAGTTTGGCGTTCTGGGTTCTCTTAAATAATTGCAATTTAAACTGATTCATAATGAGTGATCAAGATTTTAATGTTAAAAAATGTAAAGAAAATAGAGAAAGGAAAAAGATAAGTCATACAGGAAGTTGAAAAGTTTACTTACAACGCCAAAAACGGTAAGTAAATATTGACATATTTTGAGTGAATTTCGTGCGTTTTGCTGTATTTATTCAGTGGCGCGCAGTTCTGATGTGACATAGGTGAACACTTTTTTTATATCATGCTATTTATGAAATAAAAATAAATATTATTATGATGAAATAATTCAGGTATATTATCATTTACAATATACATAATCATGATAAAAAAGAAGTACATAAGATTAGAGATTTAGGTGTGGTGTTTGATTCTGAGCTTCACTTTGATGATCACGTGAACAAAATTATCGAAGACAGCAATTAAATACTGGGATTTATTTTGAGATCTACAAAGTCATTTAGGTTATATGAATCGTATTTGTACTTGTACTTATCGTTGATTGGATCCAAGCTGTAGTACTGTTTCGTTGTATGGAATCCACATTTTAAGAAATATGTCGATCAAGTTGAGAGAACTCAGTCTAAATTCATTCGTTTGGTTAGGAAGAGATTGCATTATCCTGTATTTATTAAAGATTTGCCTAAATTAGAATAAAGAAGAGTTTTGCTGGATGCATGCAACCTGAGAAAAATATGCTTGTCCGAATACGATGTGACTAATATTTTAGATAGGATTAACTTTAGAATGCTTCCTTTAACAAGATCTTGTTTTCCGTTCTACATTAAAAAAAAAACAAAAACGAAGACTAAAGAAACCCTGTTTATAGAATTTTAAAGTGCCAATTACGTCAGGTTTGTGAGAAAGGAGAGTTGAGAGTAGAATAAGATGAAATAAATATAAAACAAATGTATATGTTTGATACAATGTGACGTGTTTGGGATAGTTTTATTTTTAGTCTGTTTTTTTAATTTTTGATTTTTCTTTTTTTAGAGTTTTTTTTGTATTGTTATTGCATACATCAGTGAAGTGTGAATGTGTTTGTGCGAATGAATGTATTATGTGTGCGAAATTGGGTGAGTGGATGTATTGTGATGTATTGTGTGTAAGATTTTCTATAATTGTTTTGTGTGTTATTGCTGAAGTGTGCACTATTTCGATGTAAGACTAATGGAATGTTTTTGTCGCTTACATGTTTATATTTACATGTGTTTCATCTGTTGTGTGTGTACCATGTAAATGAAGAAAAAAATCAGTGATTCGGTGAAAGTACCGGATACTTACCCGGTACATTGTGGAAAAAGGTACTGCAAGAAAATATTCTTTAAGAAAACCGAGGAGTTTTGAAATATTTCAAATTCCTATACCATTTTGAAGTCAATATTCGCTATTCGCATTCGCGAATGTCGGCAACAAATATTCGCATTCGCGAATATCCAAAATCACACATTCGTTACATCACTAGTACATATTACTCAACAACGGGTGGGGCCGCTTAAGTTTGATAGTTGCAATTTTTTTCCTATAAAAAAAGTTTTTGAAAAAATTGGTGACCAAAAAATAATTCTATATACGGCAACAATTTCCTCAAGTTTCGAAAATATTACATTTTCTGTAGAAAAAAGCAAGTAATAAAACGTATTTTGTAAATTCATTTAAATTTACGTTTTTATTGAAATATAAATACTCATGCTTTATTTATATAAAAAAATAATTGTTAAAATAGAATATCAGCATTTTAATTTATTGACGCCACTGGAATAAATTATCATGTTGCACTTAAATGTAGTTCTAACAAAATCCACTATATCATCCTGAGTGTCTTACGAAACCCGCTTTAACATCATGTACCTATTTTCATAGCCGACACGTGAAATTTTATTTATACAAAATGAACCGTCTTTTTTTATTTAATCACAATATTTATTTTAAAAATAAATTGTTACACCAATCTTACAATCAATAAAGTTATTTTATTTCAAAAAAGTTTGCTTAATACTTAAATAATAGTTTTTATCGATTTTCTCTGTATTACAAAAATGTGTTATAGCGGATTTCGTAACTCAGCGACACAATTATTGGTCGGATTGCATCGTTTACCTTATCGCCTGCAACTTTTCTCCTGGGGTATTTCACGTCATTTCACCAAGCCTAGATAACCCATCAGTTCCGATTTTTATGATTTTTTATTTACAAGTTATCGGGGTTCAAAGTTTACCGGCGAGGTCCATTTTTGTCAACAACGACGTAGTGCCGCTCAAGAGAAAAAATCATAGCTCAGTTAATCCTTAATATTTTCTTGTGATATTTTTACCATTTATTCTGTGATATGTACTGATGCCGCAACATCAGGCACCCAGGACTACTCATCGCCATTGCGGAGGGTAAGACAGAGGGGACAAATGGCAGAGGCCGACCAAGAGAAGCGTATATGGACCAACTGAAGAGGGACATGAATTGTGGCTCATACTGGCTGAGAATAGGAAGGAATGGAGAAGAATATCGGAAATAGTGTAATTGGACTCGTAAATCTATTTACTACTACTACTACTATACCATCACGGCATATCCCACAAGTGGGGTAGCCAGCAGATCAGCTGCATGTAAGAAACATGCAAACTGTCCTCTTCGTGCCAAATATAAAATCAAGACATTCAGGATGGGTGGCAAACCTCATCGCTGAATTTAAGATGTATAATGTCTTAATTTTTTCGAACACCTGCCTTTTACAGGACACTCGAAAACTTACGCAGAAGAGTGGGAGACCAATTCTTTACCGGGTGCTCCACGGGATATGTCTACATAAAAAGCTACACTCGTTACATTTATTGAATATACACCATAACATAACTTTTTACAAATGATAAAACTTACAGATGTCCTCTGTGTGACAATTATTGAGATATTTTCAGACATTTCAGATTCAAAACACGAAACTTGATTTACGATCAAAAGAAACCCAAATTCTTGTTTTAACACACTGCCTGATACCTATATATTAAATAATTACTTATGTTGTGAAGATAGAGTAGATTGGCAGCCATATTTGAACCATGGACTTTCCACACGAAGACCGAAATCTTTCCATCAGGGAATCAGAATGTTTTGCCGATTCATTGAAGTGTGATGGATAAATATTACTGCAATTGCGTTTTATAAATATGTGACTTCTACAAAACATTTAAAAGTATTTAAAAAATATATGTCCTTATGATGTACAGTACGAGTGTATTGTATATGAAATGTCGAAACTGTGTTAGACAATGAATCTTATGCTGTGCCTTAATCAAATGTATTTGAGACATGATACATATGGGATTCAATATTTTTTAAGCTTTGAAATATTACCTACCTTATTTTTTAGAACATGTATGGACAATTGGCACAGGTCGAGCTAGTCCCAAATTAAGGTATGAATCTTGTATTGTAGATACCTACTAACTAAAAGGTACTAAGCAATCAAGAAATAAATTTTCTTTAATAAAAGAAATTATAAATAGAATTAAAAGTGTTAAGGCTTATTTGACAAAATTTACTAGTGGATAAACATGTCCTCTGTGCATTGACATGAGAAATTTTTGCTTATTACGTGGGTCCTTAGTTTTCTGTAGAGATGCAGTAAACAAATAAATAGGTAACTGGTATGTCATCTAAACTTGTTATATTTGTATTTTGTTACAGTATAATATAAAGGCTAAAAGCCGTTAAAAACAAATAATAAACAACAATTACACACACGTCATAATTTGCTGTAGATCACTTTCACTTTCAGCCATCAATAACAAATTCAATAAATGTAACGAGTGTAGCTTTTTATGTAGACATATCCCGTGGAGCACCCGGTAAAGAATTGGTCTCCCACTCTTCTGCGTAAGTTTTCGAGTGTCCTGTAAAAGGCAGGTGTTCGAAAAAATTAAGACATTATACATCTTAAATTCAGCGATGAGGTTTGCCACCCATGCTGAATGTCTTGATTTTATATTTGGCACGAAGAGGACAGTTTGCATGTTTCTTACATGCAGCTGATCTGCTGGCTACCCCACTTGTGGGATATGCCGTGATGGTATAGTAGTAGTAGTAGTAGTAAAAAGGTACAAAACAAAAACTTAATTAATTATGTAGTACTGTTACCTGTTTCATACATACTGTTAAACTGTCTAGTTCCAAAACGTAACACAATTTATACAATCATTGAGCACTATGTTATTTCCTTTTATTTTCAATATTCATAAAAGAACAACAGAAGCACTATAAAGTAAAAAAGAAAAAGTTATTTATTACAGGTCTAGAATGCCGATAAAAATTCGCCAACAAACAAATCACCAATAGGATAATTCGCCAACAAATATAATAATTATAATAACATAATGCTGGCGTGCTCAGAAGTTGTTTTTAGGGCATATAGAGGACGATATTTATACGAGGCGTCACATTTTTGAACAAACTGATAGGGTATATAGAGGTAAAATAAAACAAAAAAGGTGACACCCTGTATAAATTTTGAGTACCTACCCACAAAATGTTTCAAATGGTCCTCCCTACATAACCTGTCAGTTTGTCAAACATTCTGCCATACGACAGGAGAAACAATTTCAAAAAGTGTGACGCCCTCTATCAATATTGTCTGCTTATATTCAGCTATAAAAATAATTTCTGAGCACGCCAGCATTTTGTTGTTATACAATATTGTCGACAAATTATCCTGTAAATGAATAGTTGTCGGCGAATTGTCTGATTCCCATTTATTAGGTACCATCCAATAGAAGACAAATCCATAAAATACACATACTTGTTACTTGGATTAGTGTTAGTAAGCGTATTATATAACTGATCCTGGGATTTTGATTCTGAAATCATCCCGAGGTTCGCAACAGTGAAATGTAATACGAAGTGCCTTGAATGTTGGGAAGGTTCGTTCACCTCACGCAAGTAGAAGTAATACACATTATGTAGTAGGCATTAAGCAATGCTGGCAGGCAGGCGAGGCAGAATCAAAATGGGGAGGTGCGTTGGGAATGAAACGAACAAGGATGGGCTCATCCCACCGCCACCGGCCGCGACGGTGACACTGGTGGACCGGAAAATGCGACACCGAGTGTTGTGTTGGTTCATCCCTATATAAACACACTCTTCTAGTCGTATGACGTCAAATATAATACACCTACACATAACCTAATCTAGCAACACCTACTCGTTTCAAGGGCAGTCACTGGGTTAATTATTATTCTACATAATCCAATAAGGACGCGGGACCAAACATTGTTACTAGTATGCATTAAATAATTTATTTACATTTCACATACTACTAACAAAACATTCTCTGTACACATATAACACAGAAGGATGACCACCCTCATCAGATTCTCTCTGGTTCTCTCAACACCAAAATATGAAGACAGTATGTCAAGTGAAATGATTGCTCCATAACAAGACGATTAAGGGTTGACAATTTATCAATATAAAAATGAGCGTCATTATATTTCATCTGAGTATTCGAATGGCGCATTATATAAATAATTTTAAAATATGATTGCGAAAATAAAGGAAAGGTAGCTTGTTTGCATAAAGAACAGTCTGTATGCCTACTACCGGAAGCTTTGTTTTAAGCGGAAATACCGCGAAACTATAGAGCAGGCAAGAGTTATGAAGGTAACATTATAGAGCGGACAACATAGCGGTGTATTATATGGAGAAGATATGGTATATATATGTATAGACTGTAGAGTGTATTGCAAGTGTGGGTGGAGTGGCAGTGGATAAGTGAGGAGTTGGGATAGGGCGTGACGTCACCCGACAGTGTATTTATATACCAGTCGCGCCGGCCGGCACACATACAATCATAATATACCTATTATACCTTCGTTTTATTACATAGACAAATAGATACACAGACTGATATTCTCACAATAAGCTACCGCTACAAACTTACATTACATTTATACAATACTACGATATTATACCATAACTACCACAAAACACTACTTAGTTATGAACACTAAACACTGCCTGCTCCATCACGAAGCGAAGGCACACTTAGGTGCACACGCATTTTCCTCAGATACACAAATTACCAGACAAAACAGAATAACTTTTCACGATCGCAACAATGAATTAAAATAATAGTGTTTTCATTAAACTTTTCAATACAGAACAGTAACTAATTAAATTTAAGTAATAATATAATTTATCAATTGATAGAACCCAATATTAAATTTATCTATTTATTTATCATATTGAAACCCTGAAAACCAATCAAACTGATCTCCAGTACTGTGCAAAACGGACACAAAATATAGAAATGGTCTGCCATTATAAAATAATATAAATAAGTCGATGCATTAGTTCATTGAGGGCGATGATGATGATTAATTCAAGACCATAATATAAAAAATAAAAATACGCTATAGAAGAAAAGGACCGATACCTACGGTGCGAAAGCAAAATTGCTGAAAAGCAGTCCATGAAATATTAAGTAACGTAGGTAAGCCAATCACGAATGGAGATTAATGTTCTTAACTGGGTCATTCCGTGTCAATTCAACACAATTTTGGGAGATTTTCCGACTTGATGTCTCAGATTTTCATGATTTTTTTTATGCAGCAATATATCATAGGCTTATGAAAAAATACCAAATTTCAGCTATGTAGCACAATTATTTTTGAAGTTATTAATTTTTTAAGTTTTCAATTTTTATGAAAAAATCTCATGACTTGGCACCTTTGGATGCCTATAGACTGGCAACCAGTGATGATATAAACCTGGGAGAGGTCTCGTTTTAAAGCTGTTGAATGGGGCTTTAATCTGATGTTACGCAGGATAGGGGTCAGGGTTTGAAAAAAAATTTAAATTTTAAAATTAAATTTTAAAAATTAAATTTTTTAAAAAGTGACATTTTTAAAAATTCCAAAAAATTGTCAAAAATAATTTGTAATGTATTGATACATATGCCAAAATTCTATTATGGGATCTCAATGGGATCAGGAGATACAGGGCTTCAGAAATGCATGCATCGTGATATTGCGTGTTTTGACACCTTTGGATGCGTATAGACTGGCAACCAATGATGATATAAACCTGAGAGTGGTCTTATTTTAAAGCGGTTGAATAGGGCTTTACTATGATATGCCACAAGATAGGGGTTAAATTATAAAAAAAAAATATATTTAAATTTTTTTTAAATGGCAATTTTAAAATTTAAAAAAAATCTCAAAAAAAGTTTGTAATGTCTTAATACATATAATAAAATTTTATCATGGGATCTCAATGGGATCAGGAGATACAGGACTTCAGAAATGCACGCATCGTAAAATACACGCAATTTCATTTCTGAAGCCCTGTATCTCCTGATCCCATTGAGATCCCATGATAAAATTTTATTATATGTATTAAGTTAAAATTATATTTACCGAATCATAATTCTCCCAGACACTACAACATACAGTAAACTGATTCGTGAACAAATACAAAACGATTCTAGGAAGTTTGAATGCGTTTTGTTGTGATATGGGAGTGGTGCAGATGAGGAAAAACTTCAAGAAATATCAAAATAACATGACCTTAAAATGCGATATATATGAAACAGATTCACGTTCACGTACAGACTTAATAGCTTTTTTTAAGGTAATAGTGCACTAAATCATCTATTCCACAAATATATGAAATTCAAATTGTATGAATAAAAGTCCATAAAATGAATAACTATTTACCTAATATTCTAAGAAATATAAGATCAGAAAAGGTATGGATTGTTTTATTACTCGCCAAGTATGTGTGCATCACATTTATTATAATGTACCATCAACAGAAAAATATAAATGATAAAAAAAGCAAATCATGGATCCAAAGATAATAAACGTACTCCACATTCAATATAACGTCAACAAATAGGTTAGAAGCTGCTCCCTGTGTAATAGTTTATTATTTCCTAAATTCGATCGACGACAGATTTTATTTTCAATAACTACTATTAGGTATTTCCGTTGGTAACAAAGGGTTAGTGTTATTTGTCATCTTTGAAATTACACATCAGCGTTGATAAATGAAAGAAATAAAAAAAAATCAAATTAATAAATTTACGAAAACAATACGCTTCAAGTATACTGGAATAATGAAATGCAGAATAATAACAGTGGTGGGATGTCTGTAAATCACCTAACAATAAAAATTACATGGAAAACTCACCTCGTTAATGTGTTTGTAAGTTTTGATGAGGTCTACACTCAACTTCCGAAGTGGTGCCGTTGATGGGTCTCGAAAGTGGTGGGGTATTCGAGCTTGCATCGCCTATAAAAATCAAATAATATAAATTAAAACTAAAATATTATGGGACATACTTTTATTTGCTGATTGATATAAAATGTAGACGAAACTCGTCTCAATAATGTTACTGCGTAAGTCAATCCAACAATACGAGCATTTATTCCGAAAAACAAAATTTAAAAAAATATAATTCAAAATTTAGAAATCAGCATCGCACGCCGTAACTTCAATGTTTTGATTACTTGTTTCATTTTTGTAACGCCATTCCTAAAAGCAATGCTATTTTTTTTTTGTTTTTTAATTTTTTAAACATCTGTACTATCCGAATGGTCGGTGTATTCAATTTACAATACCTACTATTACTTAAATAATCTAGTAATAAACTGAAATGCATCTCCTGCCAATCATAATGTAAAGTAATATACTAACATAGTAGAAAATCGTCAACAGATTAAAGACCGAAGCACAACTATCAGGTACCTTTGATGTGTATTAGTTTCTTGGTGAAAATTTTATCTCGGTTTCTTAC
This sequence comes from Athripsodes cinereus, assembly GCA_947579605.1. Taxonomy (NCBI): domain Eukaryota; kingdom Metazoa; phylum Arthropoda; class Insecta; order Trichoptera; family Leptoceridae; genus Athripsodes; species Athripsodes cinereus. Next base: position 11,631,654 of record OX388320.1, on the reverse strand, counting down.
CTGGATATCTGACGGTGCGGCGAGCTGGGCCAGTAATTGGTCTTCGGCCACCAACCTTCCATACAGAGGCACGTGCCTCGATTGGCGTCCTCCATCTCCGCCCACCACTCCGGACACTGAAAACATAAAAATAAATAGATCAATTAAATTTATAAATGGAAACAAATGATTTCAATTAAGATTTGTCAGTTATGCAGTTAAGAAGGCAGAAAGGTGAAGTCACAACATACGCATTTCAATGCGGAATGATCGTCTAACCCCAAATCACAAAGCACCCCTCCCGATATAAATTTTCAGGGATTTACCCACGATTATCGACAACATTTTTTTGGGAATTTTTCCTCATCATTGACCCACATAGTCTACCCAACACCGTCGAATCAATATGAAATACATATCTGCGTGTAGAGTACAAGAGTATATCTGCCTAAGAACTTACCTGCCTAAATGGTAGGTTTATTAAAATAATGTCTGTATAGTTTCTGCACACCTAAATTGCAAATGAAAACATTATTACATTATACCGGCTTCATTTTCTCAGTTGTCCCGCATTTCAGGGTAGAACTAATCTGATAGTCAACTCTCCAGTAAGCAGAGCGGTATAATATTTAAATGAACCAGCACCTTGCGTAGTTATGTTTGGTGTATCACATTGTGAATTCATTATACATATAGATAACCGCTTATAGTGTATTTTTATGTTCTAATTTATATATTATAAATTTTCTGAGGCTGGAGGGAATAGTAAAAACGTATAGCCACTTATAAGGAAATGTACTAACACAACTAAGTGCAATTTTTTTGTTATATCTGGAGTTAATGTAGTAGGGGTTTACATGGAAATAAATATCCGACAAGTGTTGTAAATTGTGTGGATAACTTTTTAGTGATATGGACAAAAACTTTGCAATTAATATATTGGATGGAAGTAGAACACTGAGGAAAATTTGGCTAGTTTTATAGGTCTTGCCGTCTTTCATTTTTCTTCTTACCGGTGACTGAAATTGAAATCGACAGGATTGTCTCATCTTTTAGATCGGGGTTGGCATCAACTACAGATTAATTTTCACCGAATGTTCTAAAGACTATAAATTCATACATTTGTAAACATTTGAAACACAATCATGTCTCTGCTTCCGAATAGTGTGTTTCCTAGTTCACCTTTACTCCTTGTGATATAGAAGAGTGCAAATTAACTATGAATGGAAGAAACATTACTTTTGCGGACGATACGGTTCTTTTATTCAAGTAGCGAGTGGAGGCAGACTTATCAATTAGCTGAAGAAATATTGAAAGTAATTGGAGATTGGCTTCGGGTAAATTTGCTTACTCTTAATTAGGGAAAAATATGCTAACTCTGAATAAGGGAAACACGAATATAATATTTTCATCAAATAGAAGAGGCCGTGATATTTAAAAAATAGCATCCACCACTGCGATTGGACTTCAGATTCTCGTAATTGTAATTATCTGACTAAATGTAAATCGATTATTGATCAACATTAATAGTAAAAACTATCTTAGTTAATTTCTCCTCAAACCAGCAAATGCTGTCTGGAGAACATGTAAAAAATAATGATATACAAAGATATACATGCGAGACGGAATTATCATTTGGAAGCATTGACTGGACGAAATACAGTTGGGGCAGTATTTCCCATAAAAAAAAATGAAACTTTGCCAGTCACTGTTGCTATGTGGAATAGCATTGCTGTGGAAAAGAGTACCTATTGCTCAATGGGCGGTTAAATGAGTAATCCAGTACGCCCCTTCTCTATGTCCGACAGAACTTTCATTTATTTATTTTATTCTTCACTGTAGGTACATTGGTTACATTATTTCAAATCAGTACGAAGTATCATAAAAATATCAGTTATAAGATTCAATGTACAGAGGGCGAGTTTATCGCCAGAATTCGATGTCTTCCAGCTAACCCGAAAGAAATGGAGAATTTTAGATGTTCGACAGCAGTACACATTATGTTTTGATTAGATTTATGGTTGTGATAAAAGGTACATAACTTCGTAGAGTGGATACTATCCATATTGGAATTTCAGAAAACGTGCGGATTGTTTCTGGAGTAAAAACCGTTCTCGGCCAGCGGAACACTGCATTTTGGAGACTCAGACTGTACTACGCGTTGTCTAAAGTCTCTAAAAAAATAAAGAGCATTACTCCAATAAGAAAGATTGTTAGATAACATCAACCGAGATCTGGAGGAGCTCAATGCTAAAGACGACTGGCAGTCCATTGCTCAGGAAAGAAAGGCTTGGAGATCTATTGTTTCGGAGGCAAAGGTCCTACAAGGGCTGTTCGGTCATCGGAAGTAAGTAAGTAAGTACTCCAATAAGAATGGTCTAATCAAAAAAAAGTTATAAAATTTTGATAGCTGGAGGACAGAGGGAAATGTTTTCAATGTTGGTGTGGAGTTGTGAATGTTTTTGTTTTAAGGTGTTTTTATTTATTTTTTAAAAATCTTTTTAAAGTTGTTGTGCCAATGCAGGACATCGAACCTAGTAAGGCCACAATAACAATACACAGCAAATTAGTAAATAATGTTCTATAAACAAATTAGTATTATAAAGGCTTCTATGAATTGATAAATTTGAATACCTCATTCTCGAATTGAAACTGTTAAACGTCTTGTACAGGATGTTTTAGGAATAGGTACCTGTCTTTCTTAGGGTATTTCAAAAATAGTAGAAACGAGTAGGGTGCCTATTCGTTGCAAGAAACTCCACAGCCGAAACGTAATAACTTTAATAATTGTTTGTAATCAACGTATAGTAAAGAATGAATAAATAAATAAATAACTTCGGTAATATACAATAGGTACATAAAAACATAGTACGTATTATAATATAATGCATTTCTGAAGCCCTGTATCTCCTGATCCCATTGAGATCTCACAATAGAATTTTGATATATTTATAAAGACATTACAAACTATTTTTGTCAATTTTTTGGAATTTTTAAAATTACCACTTTTTGAAAAATTACATTTTTAAAATTGAATTTTATTTTTTTTTTAAACCGTGAACCCTATCCTGTGGCACATCACATTAAAGCCCCATTCAACAGCTTTAAAACGAGACTTTTCCCAGGTTTTTATCATCACTGGTTGCCAGTCTATAGGCATCCAAAGGTGCCAAGACACGACATTTTTTCATAAAAATTGAGATTTTTAAAAATGAATAACTTCAAAAATAATTGTGCTACATAACTGAAATTTGGTATTTTTTTCATTTTTTTTTTAAATCATGAAAATCTGAGACATTAAATCTGAAAATCTCCCAAAATTGTGTAGAATTGACACGGAATGACCCCTCGATATATTTAACTACCCAATATATCCTCTGGTTCGGTGTATCTTCTAAATTATTAAAATAACCACTTGAGAAATTCTTTACTCCAGAATATTGCGCAAATTTATGACACATGTTCGAACTGGCATAATATCTGTTATATTAAGCAGGATTGAAATTGTAAAACATTTGACTGTATTTTTATTATTTTCATTTTGCAAATTCATTATCTGATGTCAAAGCTCCTTATACGGGCGAAAAAATGACATCCTCATAGAATTTTTGAGGATGCGGAGCTTTTAAAATAATTATATGCTGCAGATATACGTTACAACCTAAATTATAAGTCCTACACAGGATATTTCACAAAATTACGAATGTTGTCAAAAAAATAATTATGATTAGAAACTACCACAACGTTACCGCCAAATCAATAAATAATATTATATCACAAAAACCTACATTTTACAGAACACTTATGAGAAGAATATTATTTGCCGGGCATTCCGCGGGACAATAATTTATCATGTATAAAAATGTAAACCATCGTGAAACTAACGGATAACCTATTAGAAAGAGACACAATTCCTCCGGATCGCTATCTCACGTGATACGCCAAAGAGCAGTCTTGTTATATTATAATATCTTTGGCAAAAAACACACATACAGTACAGACAATGTCGTGGCGGTTAAAAGTTTCCGAGCTAAAAACAGCTGTGAAAATAAATGTATGTAACGAAACGTATACGTGTGTATGTACTATATACATACTCCGTGATATGTGAATTAGTGTGCAATTATAAACGGTGCCCTCACACCCAGTTACCAGAACGAAGCATCTTCATATTCAATATAATAGCTTTGTTGAAATCAGTGTAGAATTTAACAAGAACAATGTAGCTGGCATTCTTTTCAGGAAATGACAAACCTACTACTACTACTATACCATCACGGCATATCCCACAAGTGGGGTAGCCAGCAGATCAGCTGCATGTAAGAAACATGCAAACTGTCCTCTTCGTGCCAATATAAAATCAAGACATTCAGGATGGGTGGCAAACCTCATCGCTGAATTTAAGATGTAAAATGTCTTAATTTTTTCGAACACCTGCCTTTTACAGGACACTCGAAAACTTACGCAGAAGAGTGGGAGACCAATTCTTTACCGGGTGCTCCACGGGATGACAAACCTACTGACACAATATTCCCAGTGAACAAAAACACTTATTTAATTCCAGACATTTCTCACATATAAATCAGGTTACTACGTAGGCAAGTACATCAACCATCAAATTATGTCACATGATTTTATTTAGTCGCATCGTTAGCGTGCCCATAAGATTCACAAAACAAGCAATATAAAATAATGCTGTGAAAATATACAACGCATAATACCATTCTATTAAATAATCTTAAATTTGATGGGAAATAAAGTGATGAGCTAATGTTATGTTTACTGTACATTGTGTACAATGAAATCTCACCTACATAATGTATAGACTTGGGTACACATAATTGAACCAAAAACTCGCGGTTCGCTTTCGGTTTCGTTCGCGTTTCTCGACTATTCACGTCCCCGTATCGCGCGCGATATAAATAGGAAATCTATAGTCGATAGGTGTTCTGTACGAAACTCAACGAATGCGATAGCGGTGCATCAGAAATACGCGGATTCACGAATGCGGCCAACTGTCCACATCCCACATCCGCAGATTGAAGACTCCGACAGTGTAAGTACAGGAGCGTACACTCGGCCGGACGTACAGGCTAGTCGCCTCCAACTGGTCAGTAGTCATCGGAAATAGCTGTAGCCAGTAGCAGACACATTGTGGCGTCCTTAAAATCACAGCTAATTCTGTCACATCGGTATTGATTTCAACACAATTTAAAACGATTTGTATCGCATCAAATGCAACAACATACAGGTATATCTACTGTTACTTATCCAAGACAAATGATCAAATATATTACTCAATGAATGAAGATTGCGACAATTTAGAGCCACGAAATAGTACTTTGTTTAATGACTGATTTTTTTAATGGTTATAAGAATAAATGGTAATAAAAGAATGGCAACAACAACAAAATTGCTAATTTTTAAATACTTTTTTATCCATCAACGATACAACCTGTCACAATAAATAAACGACTACAGATACATTTACCTATACATATACTTTCTGAAATTTTTCTGTATTACAAATATCAAAAATACAATAAGACAAGATGTATTCATAATCTTGTATTTTATTCAAATTAAATAGTTAAAAAATAAACATTGTTATAAAAATAAACAAACAAAAATACCAATTACATCGTGCCTGTGTGTACGAATAAATGATTAACTGTTAAGGACAAGTAAGGATTTATGCACGTAAATAACAAATAAATATATGTAGGTAATTACTTATAACGAAGAAACAATAGACAACAACTGTTGAGATTTCCATGTATTTAAGAACGGAAACGGAAGCGATTAGTCGAACAATAATTTTGGATACACATTCAACACACTACAGTTGAGATTTTATAATTTTGCCGCGGCCAACTGAGGGAGGGAGACGTGGAGTGTTAACAGTGAAAAAGTGAGCAATAAACACTTTTGTCTCAGATTTACAGAATTTGGTGATTTTTCTTTACATTCTAAGCCCCCTCTGTCACCTATTTTTGAAACGGTATAGTAATTTGAAATATTTCGTGATCTCCCCGATTTTGCTGAAGAAATAATTTCCAAATTTTCAAAAGTGAAAACCCTTTATTAGTCTTCTTCTTTTCGTGTCGGTCAGCAACGATAAAAAAAACATTAAAATCTATATTCTCATTCCCTCCCAGAAAACCACGACCTCTACAATAGAGGTTGCAGCTCCCCCCAGGTGAGTTCGTTCCACGAATTCCTCCTAGTAACACTGTCTGGTTTTAGTACATTTTACATCTTAAATTCAGCGGTGAGGTTTTCCACGAATCCTGAACGTCTTAATTTATTGTTAGCACAGAGATGACAGCTTTCATGTTTATTGAATGCAGCTGGTCAGTTGGCTACCCTACATGTGGGATATGTCGTGATGGTTTAGTAGTAGTAGGCCTTTTTTTAGATCTCAGATTCCAAAATTTTATAACTTCATATTCCCGTCCGTTTATTATTTAATCTTAAATTTGGCGATGAGATGCCACCCACCTCGAATGTCTCACTTGTTAATTGAGGGGTATAAAAGCAAAATCACTAATGTCCAACAAACCCATTTTGGACATTTGATGATTTTGCTTTTAACACCCTCAATTGTAACATAAAGGATAACTAAATGCATGTTTACAGTTAAGTTTAATGGCTATCCCACTAGTGGGAGATGGCATGATGGTAGTAGTAGAAGTATCTTGTATCTATTGATGTGACATATCTAATCGTGATGTACATATTTGATTGTTATTTTTTTTAATTATTACATACATATAGATAGATTGTTTTGATGTTATATAATATATATTAATCAACCAAAACTAATTAATGTGGCACGATTGTTATCACTACAGACAACAAATAGGCAGACACACGTTTTTTTTTAACAACGGTCTATTTACTAGGCACTATAAGATTTAGTCACTGTTAATAAAAAATTAAATTTATAATAATTATTTAGTATGATTATTGTATGTAACACAGTCTGTTGTGTTGAAAACTGGATTTCACTTGCTCAGAAGTGTGGATGTCAATCAAATTAAGTTTTTAAACTACTATAGATGACTCGTACACATTGAATTAGCTCAGAAAAATGGATATTAATATTTTTGCCTAGTCTGAGGATCGAACCCACGACTCCTCGCTTGCAAGGCGAGTGTGTTAACCACTAGTCCAACCTAATGAATTAGTTACATACTAGTTAGGTATATTATATATACCGTGTGTACGGGGTAGATACATCAATGTGAACTTCCTTAAGGATAGCATGATACAGAGTCTCGATGCTTACGAATCGACACAAGGCTGGTTAAGAGTACTCTTTAAACCCGGGTAACGTTCCCAATTCCTCTATATCATGCTTGTCACATGTTTCAGAATTTTTGAAAGTTGTATATATACTGTAATCATCAAATACTTTCACATGTAACATGATTTCCTAAGCTATGTCCCTCTACACACACACGGTATATATAATATACCTAACTAGTATGTAACTAATTCATTAGGTTGGACTAGTGGTTAACACACTCGCCTTGCAAGCGAGGAGTCGTGGGTTCGATCCTCAGACTAGGCAAAAATATTAATGTCCATTTTTCTGAGCTAATTCAATGTGTACGAGTCATCTATAGTAGTAGTTTAAAAACTTAATTATTTAGTAGACACCTAAATCATTTCACAAACTGAAGTGTTGAGACTTGGGACTTCGATTGATTACAGATTTTGGTATTAGGCAGTATTATTGTTATTATTTACTTCCTATGCAAGATGTAGCAATACGTAGGCGTGGATTAACAAAATATGAGGCCAGCACCAACATAATATTCAAATGTTATGAATCGTTCACTCGTTGTTAGATGTGTATGCAATGTTATTGAAATTGAGTTCAATAGTAGCATTGCCGCCCACATCAACTGTCCATAAATCCACGTTGTTATTCGTTGTTTTTGTAAGTATGTATGAGTACTCCAAGTTTCCGAAATGAATCACCGCGTAGCCATATTATAGATATGTATGTATACAAATATAATATGTTGTACACAATATTACCTGCACTAATAACAAAACATCGGCTGCCAAATCATGACATTTTGTTTACATAAAAAACTGAATCAAACTGTTGTCTTGGAAGCATTTACAGGTTATAGACATTATGAAATGCATTTACGTTACATTCTCGCATCTAATTTTACGATGTTAATTTGTTGTTTTTTTTTCAAAAATGTTTATGAACCTAGTTGATAACTACTGCTAAACAGTGTCTACATCGAATTGTGTCGTATAGCATTGTTTTTTTTTCGTTTTTATCCAAAGTATTTTTTCCAACATTAATTCAATGTATTATTTTTAGTCTTTAACATTTTTGTCTAATTTTCGGTGCACATTATGCAATACAACATGTTTGGTTGTGTCATATATATATATATATATATATATATATATATATATATACATCAGGCTATCTTTGCGGGCTCCTTTCATAAAACATTCTAACTAAGTCCGGTAGTGTTACTTTTATGCCTCCATACTACCACTTCCGTTCATATGACTTCCCTTATGGGTTCCGTTCTGTATATTATACTTTCATATATTACACTTTCAAGCGTCCTACACTGTTGCCAAACTATGGGACTCCGGATTGTCTTTTGTATGTAAATTATCATAATTGTATATATACATTATAGTATAATTATTAGCTGAGTTAAGTAAATCATCAGACATTTGAAAATATTGTCGGGACTAGACCAGAAAAGCGCGCGAAATTCAAATGACTGCACAATAAACAAAAAACTGTTTATTCCTCAAACTTTTGTCTACCTACCAAGACTTTTTTTAAATGCTAGTTTTTTTTTTGTAAATAAGCAAAAATTTAGCAATTTAGTAAATGAGTAAAAGTAAAAGTCCGATTTTTACCTTTAAATAGATTTATTTTGTCAATTGTAATTTGTTATTTTAATAAATTTGGTTATTATAATAGAAATATAATTACGAAAAAAGTCATTTATTATTTCCTTGACATCTAAATACGTTTTGATTGGGTTGGGCATTTGTTGTACTGAAATTTTGATTTCTTTGTTATTCAATAGCAATTAGTTTAGCATTTCGCTTCACCATAAGATATCAGATACATAAAATTCTTGTGTCTCGGTGTTTGATATCACACTCCTCCGAAACGGCTGAAACGATTTTGATGAAATTTTATGTGCTTATCGGGTATGTCTGACAATCGGCCAACATCTATTTTGCGTACCCCCAAAAGTTAAGGGTGGTACACCCCGATTTTTATTATTTTATTTTTTGGACAATTTTTTTTTATTATGAGGCTTTAAAAATATATACAGCCCTAAATTTCCACTCTTCTACCATCAATTCCTATTTTTAATAGTGACATTAGTAATCTAGAAATAATGTCTATGGCAAAACAACGTTTATCGGGTCAGCTAGTTTGAATATAATATTCCTATGACATTTAAAAGGAAATATAAAATATTTTACGAAACTGGAAAAAAATCTAGTTATTTGTAATGCAATACACATTTCGATTAAACAATAATATCTAGAGATTGTTACAGTATTTTTATGAAATAAAGTGGAATATTATCATGATTATAATCATAAAAAAATAGATATTATCAATTTTAATTAAATATAAAAGATACGATACGAAAAAAATAATTTTATCAAATTAATTAAAAATAGTTATTAGTATAAAAATTAATTTAGTGCCAACTTATTAATAAAAAGAATGAATAACCAACAATCAGATGCAAATTTGAAAAAGGTTGACACGCAAAAAACCATTTCATTTGGAGAGAGATGGATTTTATTTGTGTTTGTGAGATGATGATATTAAAATAATAATAATTATGTTAAATTTTTTTGCAGTCCATATAACGAATATAATATTTTATAAGAAATTCTGCTTATTGATAAAAAAATTACATGGAATCTAATATATAAAATGAAGTCATGTGAGTTACACCATTTATAACTCAATAATGGCTGTATCGATATGAATGGTCTCTGATTTGTTGGATTCTTCTCAGAAAAATTATGAAGAAAATTATTTACGGCCTACATTTTTAATTTCAAAACTAAAAACAATATGGAGAATTATACAAAATCAACGATGATGTTTTTTTTATAGATTGGCTTATTTATAGAATAATTTTTGTATACATTTTCAAATTAGAATCGTTATCCATACAATTTAACATCTGTGGTTCTGAAATTTCAATTTTGAAAAAATCATGGATAAGAATTTTATAAATTTAAAATGAATAGGTATCTACCTAAAAAATAAATTAGTACCTACATACATTACGTACAACAGATAATAAACAAATCTGAGTTAAGTTTAATTGTTCAACATAAATAAATTTTATTTTTTCACACTATACCAGTGATTCCCAAAGTGGTCCAGATGGATCTCCAGGGGTCCACGGAGACTCGAAGGGGGTCTACGTTGGCGTGACTAAAAAATGGGGATGGTTCACGAGTCGTAAGCGGAGGTCCACGAATCCATAGTTAAAGTATCGGATATTCGCTAAAAGTACCAGATACTTAATGATTCGAGTACATAATAATAATAATAAAGAAATATTTCAAATTCCTATACCATTTTGAAAATTCGATGACGGGGGGGGGGGAGGGAAAATAGAAATTTAAACACGTAATATTTTTTAGGTATCCGGTATTGACATAAACAATAGTCGGTACAAATACCAGTTACATTGTAGAAAAGGAAATGTGAGAAAATATTCTGGAAGAAAACCGAAGAATTTTTGAAATATTTCAAACTCCTATACCATCTCGAAAATATAGCGACGGGGGGGGGGGGGGGTAGAAATGCATGGGGTCCATCAGAACCAGCAAAATTTTGAAAGTGATCTATGAGAAAAAAGTTTTGGGAACCTCTGCACTATACAATGACACACTTGGACAATTACGGGAGTTTGTAAAAAGATTAAAAATATTAATCATTCATTGAATCTTCAGCTATACGAAGTTCGCTGGGTCAGCTAGTAATTGAATATTGAGAAATGTAAAATCGAATAGTTCCGAGATAAAGAGTTTTTCTTTATTTTTTATACTTGCCATAGGGTACCAATCTACGTTCCTCTTTATTGTACTTAGTCGAATAGCTCATCTCTTCTCAAAACGTGGGGATGCATATCATACCCTGTCTTTGTTCCATGATAAATTTATTATTATCATTATTTTTAAAGCAACATTTTTTATACCACTTCGATTTACTTTAATAATATCTTGACCAAAATTTTTGTCAAATTTATACTTAATTTCATAATATTACTAGTTGACCCAGCGAACTTCGTACCGCCTAACAATCAATGAGTGATTAATATTATTTTTAATCTCTTTACAAACTCCCGAGGTTCCTAAACATTTTTTCTCATAGACTACTTTCAAAGATTTGTTGGTTCCGGTGGACCCCCTCTATTTCTACCCTCCCCCGTCGCTAAATTTTCGAAATGGTATAGGAATTTAATTAAAATAATCCAAAAACTCCTCGGTTTTCTTACAGAATATTTTCTCACAGTAGGTACCTTTTTCTACAGTATACCGGGTATTTGTACCGACTATTGTTTATGTCAATATCTGGTGTTTTTACCGAATATCCGATACTTTAACTATGGATTCGTGGACCCCCACTTACGACTCGTGCACCCCCATTTTTAGTCACGCCATCGAAGACCCCCGTGGATCTCAAGGGATCCACCTGGACCACTTTGGAAATCACTGGTATAGTGTAAAAAAATAAAATTCACTTATGTTTAACAATTATATTTAACTCAAATTTGTTTGTAAATTATCTGCTGTACGTAATATAATATGTAGGTACTAATTTATTTTTTTAGGTTGAAATCTACTCATTCATTTTAAATTTATACAAAATCTTTACATGATTTTTTCAAAATTGAAATTTCAGAACCACAGATGTTAAATTGTATCGAAAAGGATTCTAATTTGAAAATGTATTCAAAAATCATTCTATCAATAGGCCAATCTATGAAAAATCTTCGTCGTTGATTTTGTATAATTATCCATATTGTTTGTGTGACAGCGGAACTGTCATACAAACGACATTTTCATACAAAAATACAATCCAAATTTCCGACAATTCCGTTAGATTTTCCAAAAATTTTCTTTCATATAAACAGTCTTCTGATAATTAAGAACACAACAAAAAAACAATAAGTCAAGTTGGTTCAGCCGTTCTCAAGTTATGAAGTGACATACATGGTCAATCCATTTTTATTTACAAGATAACTGATTAATGTTAAACTGTTTGTTCAACTTCGGGTTTTTTACTATTCTAATTGATTCCTTTGTATACAAGTATTGTGTGTAAACAGAGTTTCAACATATTGCAAAAGGATTAGGCCGTAAATATCTGTAAATAAATAAAATACTTACACACATATTTTGTAATCGTGATTCGTCATTCGTCAACCGGTAGGTTTTTTTTTTCAAATACGCGAAAGAAAAATTCGAGCGAACAGGAGAGCTTCTAAACACAGAATGAATACCTTTATAATGAATAATCAACTCAGTAATGGCGAGCCTACGGTACGCGTGCCAAATGTGGCACGCATAACGATTTTGAATGACACGCGAAGAGCAAAAAAATTGTGATCATTCAAAAAAAGTTTTGGAAATAGTGTAAAAAAGATTTATTTTTAAATAGCCATGTGTTCGTTCATCAAAAGTTTCAGAAACGACGGAAATGAAGAATAATATATGACGACATTCATGCAGTGTTCTCGAACCTACCGATTTTTCGGTATTTATACCGAAATGGGCCGCGTCTTACCGAAATGCCCTAGAAATCTACCGATTTTTACCATTTGTCGGCTGGTAAGTATAAAGTATAATTGGTAGATAAGTACCGGGTATTCAGTAAAAGTACCGGATACTCATGGATTCGAGCAAATATTCTTTAAGAAAACCGAGGAGTTTTTGAAATATTCCAAATTCCTATACCATTTTCAAAATTTGGCGACGGGGGGGTAGAAAATTCGTGAAAAGAAAAGTACCCGATATTGATCATCGTCGGTACAAATACCCCATATACCGATTTTGGGTACAAAATATACCATTTATACCGATTTTAGCGGATAGTTCTACCGATATTGGACAATGTCGTTCGAGAACACTGCATTCATGAATAAATAGATCGCATTGATTGATATTTCCCGCACGGTGCTAGCCCCCCGAGGAGACATGTATTTTGCTATTATTATTAAGTACCTACTTATGCACTTAATTATTTTTTTCGATTTATTAATGCTTTGTTTATATTAAAAGTTTGAAGTTACATTTAAGCATTTGATGCATTCTTATTTTCATGGAACGAGACACGCAATATCTTATTATATTGAAAAAAAATTGATACCTACTTAGGCTCAAAAAAGTTCGCCAGCCCTGACTTATTAAAGTCCGTAGGTAAATGCACCTCATCAGTAGAAACAAAAAAAATATACTTTTACTCTTATACGACACATAGTTTAACATTCAATGAAACTTGTGCGCGGTAGAGCTATTATGTAGCTGGGCCATAAATCATAATAGAAACAGTCTATATAGTATATTATATACCTTATGCGTCTGAGTAATTATCACTTTTTTCTATTGCGTATTTATTTCAAATTGAATTTAAACTGTGATAGGTTCTGAAATTATATTTCTCAATAACACCGACAGGTAGAGGAAAATCTATACTACACGCTCGCGTAAAAAACTTGAAAACGACCATATATATGACATTGCCTTTATTTATTTCTTTATGCAATAAACGGCTGAAACAGCCTTTACAAATATAATAAAAAATAAAAAAACAGTGAAGGCAAAACAATGCATATCAGATAATGAAAACAATATAAAAATAACATATTACCAAATAATTTTAATAAGGTAAGTACAAGTAACAACGGTTCTAAACAAAAGCATATAAACATTAATATCCAGGAGATAAATACAGAAGTCAGGATATTGATGACAGCCTTCAAATAAATTACATTTAATGCGTCAGACACCGAATATTATGTTACAAGTAATATCACGCCAACCTTGGGACTTGCGTATTGCGACATTGCCAAATCTTCGGAATGCTTAAAGATATAAAAGTAAATAAAATATACATTGCGGACGCCGTAATATCGTGTGTATGAAAATGATATACGCAAAAAATATACACCCCGTATATAAGGGGGCGCCTCTTCAGAAAAATGTTCGAACCCTCAATATACGAAAATCGTATATAATTTTCAAAAATCCGTCTTGGGGAGTCCCTCCAAAAATAGCAAAAACTATATAAGCACTGTATAGGGGGTGGTTTGACGTAGTAAAAATTAGGGCGTCCATATACGGACGCCCTAATTCAAAAGACGCTCTAATGATAGCAAATCAACAATGTATGGGGCCCGTAAAGGTAGTGGGATGTATATATATATATATATATATATATATATATATATATATATATGGGTGCATCTAGGATTTTCTCTAGGGAGCGGGCAACAGTTGAGCAAATTGGTATAGGAATTTGCGTTTCAAAATCTTCTCATTTTTGTTCAACAATTTCAGAGCCACCACATATTTAGTTAGATTGACATCCAGGGGGGGACCATTCTCATACTTATTTACTAATTTTATCAACTTTCCTACTATTTTGGAGATCTTAAGGAGGGCTCCCGCTCCATTTTGCGCCCCTTGGACATACCCATGATGCGAAACCTATCCATAGATTCTCAGAGATAGAGAATATTACGTTTTTAATAATGAAATTGACCTCACCTAAAAGTGTTCTGTAGATTGTTCATTTCTACTCCGAGTTGTGCCGCTTCTCTCCTGTTCTTGCATCTCAACACGGACATACCAATGGCGCACATGATCACTAGACATGCCATGAAGACCGCAAGCAACTGAAATAAAGACAAACAATAATAAATAAATACACATCTCACAAGGGGGGTAGTAACCGGACTAATAAAAGTTCAA